>JAVBJF010000081.1:600000-1127500 GCA_033439095.1 Pseudococcus viburni | reverse complement strand
AGCGCTCAAAATTTGAAAAATCTGCTAAAATTACAACATTTCTGTACGGTTTTTCGCGATTTTCGGCCCTTAGTTCAAAGAAATCGCCAAAACCAAATACATGGTAAAATTCTACATAAAAAAACGTATTCTTTAGGAATTTTTCCAGGGTGGTCGCTCTTCGCTTATATGGTATTTTTTACGATTGAAAACTTCAAATGACCGAAAAAACGTGAAGGAGTGCACCAAAATTGTTGAAAAAATTATCATGAATACACTTCTACCAGATGTAACTTTGTGCCAAAGAACAGAAAATTTCCTTCACTTCCGTTGAAATTAAAAATTCTTGAAAATAATGTAATAAAATGGCCATAGCTCCGAAAGAGAGGTGGGTAGGGGTCCAAAATTTTGTGAAAAATTATTTCTAGTAAATATACACGACTTGAGGTGTTTAGGAGCCCAAAAGCGCCGGGGGCCAAATTCACCCCTTATCCGTCCATACCCTTTAAGTCAAACTCAGATATCACTCTCAATGTTAATTTGAAAAATAAGCATGTCTTGTGATATATCGAAATCTAGGTATTTTAGGTCGCATGATGCTAATTTTGGATTAAAATTGGGCTAAAATAATAATATAACGAGTAATTGAGCCATTTTGCTGAATATATTTGAGCATAAATACTTCAGAATCGTTCTAATTCATTCATAATAGGTCTTCTAAAACTAATTCTGAATTTTTCAGAAAGTCTGGGATAAAAAAACCAATTTATACCTAAATTATTTTATCAACTCTATGAAAATTATCGTAATAGGTCATACAAAAAAGATTAACTCAGTGATAATTTTTCTTCACAGGAATGAGTATGACAGCATCAGCCTACATATCAGAAATATCAGTCTCCCAGTATCGAGGCTTTTTCCTCTCCCTGCTCTCCGTATCCTACTGGTTCGGCGTCGTTATGTGCAGCGTTATATACAAATTCAACATCCTACAGTGGCGTTACCTAGCTCTATACTTTTTCATCACCTCAGTCTTGATGTTCCTGTCAACCCAGAAACTGCCCGAGTCACCTTATTGGCTAATAATCCAAGGTCGAATCGACGACGCTCGCAGAGTGCTGGAAAACACGCGCGAAAATCAAAACGCCATCAAAGAAGAGATCTCAAAAATCGAAGACTCCATCGTCGGTAAAAATCCACTACAAAAAACCAACTCGTGGATATCCCTGCTGAGGGCATGGAGACAAATAGGAATTCTAATTTTATTAGCTAGTCTACATAAAACCTCAGGGTTCACTCCGCTGTCCCAATATACTCCGGAATTTTTTGGCCAGTTCAAAGCACCCGTACAGACCGAATGGGCTGCTTTGATCTATTCCATTGTATCGTTCCTGAGTACTTTACTGGTGCCTTATTTCACACATAGCTTCAATCGTCGATCGTTACTGTTCACCACCAGCACGATAGCTGGATCTTTTATGTTTTTTTCGTGGTTCTACGAATACTATTTATACTCGTGTTTTCCTGATAATTCATTAGATCGATGGATCCCAACGATGGGTATTTATGGTTATACAGTCTCCACTTCTTTGGGTATCACCTCGATTGCGGTCATCTTACCAGGAGAACTCCTACCGACGGAAATCAGCGGTATTTCGAACGCCTTCCATAACATTTCCAGCAATATTATAACGTCGCTGGTCAACAAAACTTATTTCACCGTTTGTACCTTGCTCGGTTTCCAATCAGTATTAGGAATATTTTCAATTTGTTGTTTCCTCATTGCCCTATTATCAGTCACTATTTTGCCGGAGACACGAGGCAAAACGCTGAGAGAAATTCAGGATACTTATTTTCCTCGACATGATTTGAAAAATCAACCGAATAATGAATCCGATATCGTTCAAAGGTTTTGAAACGTGTTCTAAAATTTTTAAGAAAGGGGGAATTATGTTTTGAGAAAAGATTTTATAGTTGTAGGATTCGATTCGCATGGACGAGTGAGATTGATACGATTGCAATTGATTTTTGAGATGAGCTAATTTTACCAATTTTTTGGATTGCCCCTTTCTTTCCCTCCTGTTATTTTAATAAAATCTGTGATATTTATTGATAGAATTGTGTTGACTATATTTTAAGTTACCAACTTATTTTTAAGTGTTCTTTTATTCGAGTTTACCTACCTAATTCTTTTGAGTTTGATTTTTTAAACACATGGACAAGTTTTTGGGATCAGCGAAAAAAGATACTTATTTTTTTTACTCGTGTGTATTAGATTTTGTTATAGCCTTCGAAATGTCAATTATTTTCATTTTCAACCATAATGTGATATTTTAACATTATCAAACGATTTTTTTTTCTCTACAAATTTGAAGTTGAATAAAATGTTGATGGTTCGTAATTATTACTCTGTTCTGAATCAATTTGGCAAAAAAAATATAAGGTCAATAAGCCTAATTGAGAACACTTCTAGAAAAACGTATCTAAAAGTTCTCTCAAAACCAATTGTGGGGTAGAATATTAGCATTGGGTACCTCAATAAAGAATTATAAAATCATACGACACTCTATATTTTCAAGACATTTTTTCACCTCGACTCTCCCCCTCACCCCTGTGGGTTCTGGTTCAAGTTTGAGGTCAAAATGACACAAAAAATGGATTCAGAAGCCTCTGAGTAGCCTCTGGAATCAAATTTTAATTTTTTCCTCCGTAAAATCTGTTTGAAATATCTTCATCCAATTTTGCTCGTTTTTTTTCCTTCAGCTTACTTGTAATCACCCCATCGCGGGGGGGGGGGGTGCAAAAATGAAAAATAGCATTTCCGACTCGAAATCCTACAAGGAATTAAATTCCGCAAACTAGAAAGTTCTATCTTTATTTTTATGGCTTTGGCGCAATTTTAAAGTCACCATGTCACTACGACTGTTTTCCTGTACTTGTTTTTTTTTTGCAGGGGCGTTTGTGGGCCTAGTTTGTGTTTTACACAAAAAAGTAAAGAAAGCTATTTTGTAGAAAATTTAACGTAGATTAATATTGTATATAACTAATTTTTTGAAAAATGTCGTTTTTCCGAGTTATCAGCAAAAAGCCCTTGGGGACCAGGAAGTCTTACCATACCTATTATTTCGTACAGTGTCCTAAATCAATTAGGCCAAAAAAAACTTGGATCAAAATTATTCCCGTACTTTTGTCTAATTGAACTGGGCTATAAAGAATAAGAAAGAAACACAAACCAATTTTCGTGCATAAAAATTCAATATGAGACACTATGTTTTAATTTTTCATACATTCAAATTAGACGAAAAAAAAAGTATATTTTGAGTCATAAATGAACTAGAAAACATCGTTTGAGTCTTATTTTCATTTATGATTGAATAAAAATTTTAATAAATCGTGTTCTCAATTGAACATAAGATTTTCAGAATATGAGACGCAGCCAGGGATACCCGACCATATGTCGGAAATTTTTTTTTTCGTTTTTTGGACTCTTTAACCCTTTGCTGCATAGGTGGTCATATACGACCACAGCTTGCCCAAATTTGAAAAAATTTGAAAAAATTCAAAATATTTCCAAAACTTTACTTTAAACATTTTATGAACATTCCAATACATTAAATTTCATGATTCATTCGCATACTTTGGTAAATATTTATAATAGCTAAAAAAAATTCCCCAAAATTTTAAAATTTTTGGAAAATTTTGATGGGAAATTCATGCAGTAGAGGGTTAAATAGTACAGACTTGTACCTTTCGAATAGCGCAAACCGCATTAAAAAAGGTTGTGAGAAATGAATTTTGATATGATTTTTCAAAGTTTATACCAAAAAATGATTTTCAAAAATCAAAGTTTGAGAAAAACGCAAACAAAATTTGGAACTGTTTTCAATGAATTAAAAAAAATGATGTTCTGTAAACGACATTTCTCATCGGAAATGGTTTATTTAAACGTCCTTTACATCACTTTAGGTCATTGACCCTTCCAGAAGTTGCCGGCATCGAAAATCGAAAACATACCATATGTCGGGAATCATCTTTTTTCAAGAAATAATGACATTTTTGGTACAAAATTTGTTTTCTTAAAAAAATCGTACACCACTGTAGTTCATTAAAACGAACATGAAATTACGTGCATTGAGAATGAAAATCATAGTGCAAGTTCTCAAACAACTTTACAAACCAAAACGGTGTGAAAATCATGCTTTGAAAATTACTGTTCAACAAATAATCCGGATAATCGAAATGAATTGTTTCAAAAGGAAAAAAAATTGAATTTTCGATTTCGATAATCGATTTTTCAATTTCGATTCTTCGATTTCGAATAATCGATTCTTCGATTTCGATAATCACGATTCTACGATTTCGATAATCGATTCTTCGATTTTGATAATCGATTCTTCGATTTCGATAATCGATTCTTTCGGATTTCGATTTTTCGATTTCGATAATCGACCTTTAAATTTTGTGATTGTGAGGGTTCGTGAAAGAATTCGGGAACTCTCGGAAAAGTTCAACCGTTTTCGGGTTGTTTTCGGAGCTGTTCGGCAATTTCCGTGTGATATCCGGATAATCCAAATGGTATTTTTTGGAATTTGGATATCCGGATATTTGTTTGAACACTACTACGTTTCAATAATAATGAATGAAAGTTGTAAATTTTAACATATTTTTATAAAATTCCGACATATGGTATGGTTTCAATTTCTCAGAGGCCTTCAGCAAAATTCGTTTTTTTAACCAAAAAGATGACACTTTTGGGACCTGAACCTATTCTCATATGAAAGTAGAGGGTTCATAGTATACAAATTGATAAAAAAAAAAATTTCCATATTTTTGGTCATTTTTTCTTAATTTGCGTTTTTCTCGAAATTTACTTTTCCGACATATGGTCGGGTATCCCTGGCTGCGTCTCATATTATGGTAATTAGGAGCATTGATTTTTTTTCTTGGTATCACTTTGTTTACAGTTGGAAATTTGAAATTATCATTTGTTCAATAGACATGCTTGAAAATTTTAAGTTTTGTTATCATTTTAATGGATTTTAAATACCTAATTTAAAAAAGCTATCAAAATATTATTGTCATAACGATGACGATTCAAAAATAAAAAGCTCTGCAACACGTAGTTTCAAAAAAATAAATTTTAAGAAGATAGTCGTATTTCAATCATAAATTTTCAATTTAAAAAAAAATTACAATAAGTGTTCTCAATTAGGCTTATTGACCTGTACATGATTAAATTTTCAAAAATTTTAAAAAAATCGAGATTTCATCTTGGGCAACTGAAATTTTGGTTTCGGAGGTTTTAGGAAAAGCTTTTTCCAAAAATCCAAGTCCTGTGCCAAATTGAGGGAGACATTCTCAAGTGAATCCTCTGTTAGCAAAAAACTTCTGCATAAAACATTGTTTAAAATGATGAACTGGTAATATTTTCGGTAGGCACCTATTCAGTTTGGGAACAAATAGCATTATAAATTTGTTGTTACCTTCAATGATCTTCGACATTTTTTTGATTTCTGAGCCGTCCACAGTCTCTTTGATATTCTTCATATTTCTCAACAGAAAATGGGTTCCTAAAAATGTACACAAAAAACAAAAATATAGCTATAATTGGTTGTATAACATAGAATAAATGTTCCAGTTTTGGGCATGTTTGTGAATCTGAATGAAAAGAAGTCAAAAATTGAATGTCCCAAATAATTTCGTGAAAATATCTGGTAAAAAAATTGGCGCCAAAAATTTATATTTTACTTTTCGTGATTCTAAAATAAAGTGCAAAAATTTGACATTATTTTCATGGTTTGCCACACTGTTGTCAAGGAAAAAAAACAGAGGAGCAAAAAAATAGATAATTCAAAGACATTGTAATTTTCAACAATTTCTGTAAAAGCATTATGCATTGTCTACAAAAAAAAAACGTAATTTTTGGCACATATGTGAAAAAGATGCCAAATTGAAATTTTTTATTCGAGGTTTCAAAATTGGACGATTTTTTGCATCGTAGGTACTATTAAAAAATGCTCTATAGAGAAATATTATGAGAAAATATTGTTCACAAAATATTATTTTCTGGAATAAATTATATCATATTAAAGAAGGAAATCAATCTTGATCCTCGATCGTCGATCCATCACAATGCATTCAAATGTTCTTCTCATACATTTCGAAACCTTAGTAAAGTTTTCTTTCAATTTTTAAGGTGTAATTAAGAAACATTTATAATTCTTAAACAACTCAGTTTTTCGACCAATTTTAGAACAATGTAATTTTCCTCGCGAAATCAAACGTCTTGTCGAAATAATTGTTTGTTTGTTCTTTTTTTCTTCCGAGGGATTTGTTTTTTGCGAATTAATACACCTAATCCGTCCTTCGGTAAATTACGCGATGTTTATCATAGGGAATGCATAATTTCACGCTAGCTTTATTTTTTTCCACCGTGTGTCAGCGGTGCGTCAAATTTTACAAACTTTTCAGCACGTCGAGAAGTTTAGTGGCGAACGAGAGTAAAAAAAGTCTCGAATATATTTAGTAGAAAGAAGATAAAACCTTGAATCATACGCTAGACCTGTACATCGTCAGTGATACACCGCTTCTTCTTGAGAATAATCAATTTTTCTTCTTAAATTGTTTCATCTTCGCACGTGCTCGACGCCGGTTTAGTGTGTCTCTCCTTTTACCTATTTAATTTGCACAATGCAGTTATTTAATTCGATCAGTAATACTGGTCATTTGATTATCACATCATTTTGGAATATTAAATGTATAGATAGATATAAACAAGTGAGTAATACGTGATAAATTTTAGATACTTGGTGTTTTTTTTTTTTTGGAGAGAGTGCGTTATCGGGTGCAGTTCGTTATTATTTTATAATATAAGACATGCGAGTTGGATTTTTTCAAAAGATTGGCTGCTTTTTCGTGATTTTCAATTGCTTTTTGAGGATATGGAATTTAATTATTATTTTTGAAGCTGATTTCTTTAAAAATTCGATCTGTTTGCAAAAAATGTGACTAGAGAGGGAAATTTAGATCTGATATCGTACAGTTTCATAAAATCTGATAAAATTATATTTTTCAACTTTATTTTGAGCATATGGTGATTGAATTTTGTCAAGTTAGAGAAGTGAAATTTCAAAGTAAGTCGAATCTAATTTTACTCTACTAAGATCTGACAAAAATTACCTAATTTGATTTCAAAGATAATCGAAAAATGTATTTATCATTTCCAACCTGCGGCTTGCTTTTATCTTATCAGATCATCACCAGGAAATCTATCTGATTGAACTATAGATTCGCCTTGAATAACAAAAATACAATTTGTCGTACATATGAGTGCACGTAACGAGTATAAGAATATGTTTTGCAGGAGTAATTTTGGCACACCTATAATTATGTGTTATGTACTTCCAGGTACTTAACAATTTCATGCAAGAAGGGGTACAAATAGAAATAAATTTGAAAAGGGGAAAAAAATGTAAAAATTGTATTATAAAATCTGTTGCTATTTTCCTCAAGATTAAAGTAATATTAACGAAATCAAATACCAAAATTCATTTTAAATTGCGTTTTAGGCTACAACAGTTCAGTAGTTGGAAATTTTTTTCCTCTTACTTTTTCCTCTACTCTAAAGGCCAAAAAGCTATTCAAAGGCCTAGTCAAAAAAATTCAAAAATCCAACTCCTCCTTTATTTTTTCTGGAGATTTTTAAAAATTTACATATGTGTGCATTCTTTTTGAAGCCTTTATACCATTTTAACAGTTTTTAAATCGATTTTTGAAGACAAGTCTCAGAAAACCTCGAATCACTCTCCATAATTTCGGTGATTCAACCAGTGTGGCCAATTTAGCATAATTATGCCAGATTTAGCATAATTTTTTTTGTTTGTTTTTTGACTTCCTGGCATAATTTTATGAGGTCAGGAAGCCAAAAATGAAAGAAAAAAAAGTTGCGTGATTTAGCATAATTTTTGGCATAATGCTAAAATTATGGCAACACTGGATTCAACCTCCTTGTCCGAAAACGACAATTCTTCAAAAATACAAAAGTTTGGAAAAAGCAGGTACATTGTTGAAATCAAAAATGAAAGAAAAACAAGTCATCATTCTTTCACAGATATGTTTGATATAGATCCCGTTTCGTAATTTGCAATTATACGCACAACACGTGGACTCGTGAAGTATTAAATAGGCCAATGTAAAAAAAAAAACACCTCGATACAGTTGAAAATTTAATCCATCTATGTGAAACATTCGTTGAAAAATTGCAACTTAATTCGCGTGGCACGAAAATATATGTACAGGTTCTTAATTCGGCCTTGAACTTGAACCGACGATCGGAAGGCAGTAGGTGAAGAAAAAAGAAATATGGATGTAAATAAAATCGAGTCATTCTTTATTGCAAAATTTATAATTTTTATGCATAGATTAAATCATGTGCCTATGGTTGTGCTGTATTATCTACGTAGGTGTGTAAAATGTGTAAATATTGTGTAAGTCTCCCTGGTGGTTTACCTGTCATCAACTTATAAAATTATTGTGCAAAAAAGTATATTATTTTTAATTTTTTTTTCACGTAGGTACATACAGTAGGTATATTTTTAAAATTGAAGGGGTAAAAAAACATTGAAAAAGAAAATTGAGAAAAGTTTTCAAATCGTTGGCCTCGGGTTAAAATTGAAAGAAATACCAACAGCAGATGAGAAATTTAATTTATGGAAGAAAAAATCACAATATGACTAAAACGTCAAAAACCAAACGAATTTTGTTCAGAAATCTGAGCCGACCTGGAGCCACCAAAAAATTACCACTCACAAAATTTTGGAAAAAATTTGTCAGAGAAAAAAATAGATTTGTATGTACCAAAGTAAAAAATTTGGAACATTTTGTTTTAATCGATCAAATAGGTCAACAATGAGTAAGTAATCCAAGTTTTCAGATGCTAAAATTGACATGTAAGCCTGGACGCTGAAACTACCATTTAGGAGTTAAAATTGATTTTTGAGTTGACACTGATTTTGGGGCTTTCAGAGGAAGTGGAATCAAGGGGACCCTCAACTTGAAAACTAATTTTTAACCCCTAAGGGTGATTTTAACATCCAGGCTCACATATACGATCATTTTATGGCAATTTTTTCAAAACTGGAGGGAGAAAAAACTTTTTGGAGGTTTCAAATCATCTCAAAATCGCTTCCAATCGATTCGAGAGGTGCTAGGGTATATTATATACAGACTTTTAGTTTTTTCATCTCAATGTCTACGTTTTTGGTATATTTTTCAATTTTCCGAAAATTTTTGCCGGAGAAAAATTTGGATTTTAATCGGCAGTCAGGAATTTTGGAAAATTGAGCTTAAATCGAACAAATAGGTCATCAATATGGATAATCAGCTTTGTAGGTGATGAAATTCACATGGACCATTTTTATGGACTATTTTTTCAAGGTTGGGAAATACCAAAATTTTTTGAAGCCCTCAGAACGTCTTGAAACTGTTTCAAATCAAATCGTGGAGGGAGGATAAATTTTCAAAAATTCATCAGAATTCGAGAAATGAACTTTAGCACCTCAAATTTTAGATTGGTGGTTATTTTATTATGTACTTTCGATATATGTGGCATTTTTTTTTTTTAGGAAAAGGGACCACTTGGTCACAAAGTTGGCAGACAAATTTTTCTCCTTTCTGCTGAGAATTTCTGCTCTTTTCATGCGTTATTTCTGCTCCTTTCTGCTTGTTTCTGTTCCTTTCTAACCTTCCTATACGCGATGCATGCGCAACGGGAAGTCAAAAAGGGTCGTTCAACGCGCAACGGGGGTCCAAAGAAGCAGTCAGTGAGGGTTTCTGCTCTTTTCTGTTTATTTTCCTGCTCTTTTCTGCTCTTTTTGCTCGCCGCGCCGGGTCGTTAAGAATTTCATTCCTATCTGTCATTAGGAAATTTTCGATAATCTGTCCTACGCTCCCATCAAAATATTTAATACTTCGATATAATTTTCAATAATACAACAAAAAAGTGGAATCAAAAATAATTATGCTTTTTGATGGATTTATTACTTCAAATACCTATGTAGTTTTTTTTCCAAGTCTGAGACCGATGAGTTAATCATAATTCCAGAGGTATGACACGACGAATGGGAGTGGGGAGTTTCATCCATCACACGAATACAAAGTTGGGAAGTTAGACGAAAAATAAATTAATATATCGGTGTAAAGCTGAGAGTTTTGGTAAGAAATAGAGAAATTCTGCAACAAGTTAGGGAAAACAAAAAAAATGAATACTTAATTGGGAAAAATAAAAAAGATGAACAATTGAGGAAAAAGTTAGGTATTCAAAAATCTTGAGAAATTCGTTCAGCATATCTTTTTTTTAATCAAAATTTTATAAAAAAAATTTCCCTGAAATCGCTTGGGCCATGTTTGGTCCAGAACTTCTCTTAAAATATTGTAAACTTCGTAATTAAAATTTCAATTTTAAAAAAATTTTCCATAAAGTTTCTGCTTAGATATCTCATTTCTTCAGTTCTTTTACACTAAGTAGGTACCTACTTAAAAATCTTTAAAAATGATTTTTTTGATGTAACCGATTTCATTTCCTAAAATGTTTTCCTTCGCTGTGTTCGAATTTATTTTTTTGGCAACAATATTGTCATGAACACTTCCAGAATGTTTTTTTTATTTAAAATTTTGATTTCACAAAATTTTCCACGTCAATATGGTCATTTCCTACTATTCTAATATACTTCTACATAAAAAAAAAAAAAGAACACTGACTTCTATTCTTTGGATTCGTTCATTCAATAAGTATACTCAGATTGGTTAATAATTTTGTGAAAAAATATGTGGTGAGCTCCAAAGAAGGTTTCCTTGCCTTGAAATGTATTAGTAATAAAACTTCTAATTACGTCATCATGCCACTGTATCAACTAACAAACTTTTGAAGAAAAAGTTGACAAATTTCAATAAAAAAAGTTGGAAAAATTAAGAAAAATCAATTTCGAAAATTCGAAACTCACGTTTCCACAATTGCTTGGTCTCGCTTCTGCCTAATTATTATAAAATAGTGATCAAAGTACGCCGCTGTTGATAATCTTTATTCCATTTTCAGCAGTAAATTTTCATTCGATTATTTTTATACGAAATCAGGACATCAAATCGATGACATGTGCGATTTAAAGCGCAATAACCTCTTCGAATATTTCAGATGTTATCGCAATATGTAATAGGTGCCTATCTAATAAGACATACGCCATGTTTTATTAGTGTTATGCTCGACTGACAATCGAGATATCCGGATTTGATGGTCGTATAAAGCAAAACTTTTTATGATGAAGAAATTTCAAGAGGTCTAAAACAAAAGATAAATTATAATTTACCCAAGTTCTGACTTCTGAGAAAACGAGGTGTACCTACAACCTACATGAATGTTGCATATTCTCCCTTCCCTCGAGAAAACATCACGAGACGTCAATTTTATAGGAAATTTCCAAATTTTCATCCACACTTATTGGCTTCACAATATCACGTTCTCATGATAATCAGGTCTCAATCGTACAAAAAAAGGCTTCCGCGCGAAATTCCTGTTAAAATTGATTTTATGATTGATTCTTGTTCTGGACACAAAAACAAAGAAATTAAGCCCGTATGCCCTTTCCCCCTTTCCCCTCTCTTTCCCCTCCCTTTCCCCAGGGTCCACCCCCAACATTTCAAACGCGTGCATTGCCTTATCTATGGGTCGTAATGAAAAAAATTTCAAACAAAAGTTGTTCCTCAGCACGATGTACTTTTTCATTTCTCATCAAAATCCATTTTGGAGCAACTCCTGCCCCCAAATTTGGAAATAAAACCGTTTTCAGAAAAGTTTAAAATCACGTTTTCTTCATTTTAAGCGAAAAGTTTCAGAGATACGGCAAAATTTATAATCACAAAAAGTATTCATAATTGAATTTCCTTTCCAATGAGTGTTATCACGACAATTTTTACCAACTTTTCCCGACTGGGTGGATCTCTCCCCCTCCTCATCTCAAAAGTTGAACCCACGAAAAAAAATTGAACAATTTTTGTTCTTCAATATCTAATGCATAATATTACCGGAATTAATTTTGGAGCAAATTTTGTTCGTGGATCCAACTTTTGTGAAGACGAGGAAGGAGGAGAGGTCCACTCTGTCGGAAACAGTTGGTGAAAATACTCGTGATAAAGCTCATTGGAAAGGAAATTCAATTCTGAATACTTTTTGTGATTACAAATTTTGTCGTATCTCCGAAACTATTTGTTTAAAATGAAGAAAACGTGATTTTGAGGTTTTTTCAAAAACGTGTTTTGTTTTCAAATTTGGGGAGCAGGAGTTGCTCCAAAATGGATTTTGATGAGAAATAAAAATGTACATTAGGTGCTAAGGAACAACTTTTGTTCGAAAATTTTTTCATTACGACCCATAGGTAAGGCGATACACACGTTTGAAATGTTGTTAGGTGAACCCTGGGGAAAGGGGGAGGGGATAAACAGAGCATACAAGCTTAATTTCTTTGTTTTAGTGTCCAGAACAAGAATCAATCATAAAATCAATTTTAACAGGAATATCGCGCGGATGTACGATTGAGACCTGACTCATGACTATGACACGAGTCCCATAAAAAACCCCATATCTACTTACAGTTCTGTAAACACTTTAAAAATGCCACTTGACAATCGCGTGACCTTTTCACACCACTTTTATCACACCTCGCCGCTAATCAGCTCAATCTCGTAATTCTTTGACGGCTCAAAAATCACCAGATTAGGTATCAAAAACTGGCAAAAATTCGCGGTTCCTTTCTTGAAACATTTCAACTCAGCCAACGACTTCGGTCGTGGCACTCGCGTATAAATTTTTAATGGCGCACGTAAGAGACGATATTTTTCGCAACTTTTATCATATCTCATATGATACCGCGACCAAGACCCCGAGTAATTTAAAAAAATCTTTATGGTCGCGTATAAAGCGTAATTGTCAATAATTCTAATCTTTATTGTCGTCTGGTACAAATTAAAACAACTCAGATAAGTACACTTATAGTATTTTCAAACTCGACGACATTTTTCTCTCTTACAATTGCTCTTTCAAATCGTTTATGGCTGGCAGAAATTACCCCGACAAATTTTCGCCCACCGAAGCGAAAAAGATACTGAAATAGCGAAAAATTTCGATTAATCGTATCGATATCGAGCCAAAAAAATTTCATCGCCACTCGAGATTACAGATTCGAAAAAGCTACCAGTTTTTCCAATCTGCCGCCCGGTTTACTCCCTCCCACCGGAGGATAAATTTTTGAGTCGTGTGCACGTTGTGTGTAAGCTGTACCCAGTACCTACGCAACATACTGTGCAAATTTTTTTATCAGCTTTAACACGGACGAATCGATTGATAAATAATATAACAATTTAAACTCTCGAGATTGCTGCTTTTGCTTTTTCGTTCAGTAGTCGTTCATTAAGAATAAAGAATTTTCTATATAAAAGAAAACGCAGTCTAATTACATATTTCGTTCAGACAAGTTCTATGTTTATCTTTATGCGTCCGAGGCACGTTCGAATCATTTTTTTCGTAATGTTTCATTTTCATTGACACGAAGCAAAAAAACAGTGGTGTAATTTTGCACGTAAATGGCTACGTTTTTCGGGTCGGAAATCGTCAAAGAAGTTAGTATCATTCATTTTTTTGTTCAATTTTTTCCTATGTGAATTTAAAAAAGAATTTGTGCTGTGAATGATGGTTTGCGTTGGTGCTTCAATTTTTGAATTTTTTGGGTCAAATTTTGGCCTCGATTGGGGCCCAAAAATTATTTATAAATGGATTGACCAAAAAATTTGTGATTTTTTCCTCAAAAAATTATCCAAAAATTTGGAATAATCGAGTGTTTCAAATTTGGAAAAATTTTTGGCTCGTACATTTAAAGAAAATATTATACTCGAAAAGCTATACCTATCAATTTGTGAGTATTGTCCAATTTCAAATCCATATTTCGATTATCGATCGATAACATATCAATAATTTATATCATCTACTGCCCTCCCCTCCCCTCAAAATTAATTACTCACACAAATAAATATTTACTCCGAGCCTGTAAGGCATCTTCCAGGTACAAAATCGTGTCATATTAAATTAAGAAACCCACTACACAAGGCCACCAAACACGCGAATTCTCATCTCGACGGATTTATTGCAGATAATCGAAGGCTACATTAAAATTCTTCCGATACCAGCTTGATATTAATTTCGTAATTACGATTACGATGAATATGGAGTTTCCTCTTTAATACAAATGAGAGAAAAAAATCCCCAACGTTACGGACGATATTTTACAACCGATAAGTTTTTTTCCCCTTAATCTAATCGATGATAATTGATTACTTTATGAGCTTTTTAACCTTTCCAAACAGATTAATACTAATACGAGCACGAGCTTAAGGTTTGAAAAAAAATTCATTATTGGTATAGTTTGAAATTTTTACAAGTGGGAGAGCCATGCAGCGGTCTGATTGTTCATTGGAGCTAATTTATATATCCTTGACAGCGAATACCTCACCTAGTTTTTTTTTTATCCTCGGCATCCTGCGGAGAAATGTAAACTGCTGGGGTGAAGACGTAAGAAGACAGGATTCTACTGTACAGGGCCAGGGTTATCGTTATCAATTCGCTGAGACTTACGAGTAGCTTTATACGCCTTCGATAAGGGTAATTAATCATCTCTCGGTATTGATAAGTATTTTGTTCATAAATAAAAGAGTAGAATGATAGGAGAAAAAAAGGATCGGTAGGGTATGAAGTATGTAAGGGTCATCTGTGTACATTTATGTAGCAGACTTATTTCCAATTCGAATGACTGGTATTTGTTAGTTGAGCATTGCGAGTATATTTTTTTAAAGAAAATTTATAAATTTTTCGAAGGAAGATGAGCTATGAAGAGAAAATTTTTTATGGAGAAAATTTATGGTATTTTTTCTTTCATTGATTTTTCCTCAAAAAGACAAAGATAGATCTGCAAAGAATTTGAGTGTTTTTCAGTCATACACGAAAAATTATTCGTCGACGTCAGTTGCCTGTATAAATTTATGTAGATGACGCAGGAAATCATCTGAGAGAAAAATTAATACATAAATAGGATGCAACAAATCGAGTTCTTGAAATTTTGTTTACATCGAGAGTGCTCACACGATAAATGAGCTTTTATACATAACGATGCATCTTTATACTTACATAAATCAAGATAAGATTATCAAAACAGATATCGAATGTCTACAAACAAAAATAATGCTATAATAATTATACGAGATGTATTGAACTTTGCTCATCGTTGGTTGCTAATGTATCAACGAGCAGTGTACTTTTACACTAAATTTTTGTAGTACGAATGTACGAGTAGGTATTTTTATCAGGCGAAGTTTTCATATTCCGGTACTTACTGTGTAAAAATGTAGGTACATAGTATGTTTAAAGTAGAAGATGTTTGTTAATTTTTTGTATTTATGTATTTTTTCAGGGGTATATAGCATGTCTGACCTTCACAGCTTTTATTATGGTGGCTGCATGCCGAGGCTTTGTCGCCTTCCAATTGCCACAACTCAAAGCATCAGGTTCCGATATACCAGTGACAGAGGAAGAAGCTTCATGGATAGGTAATTGCCTATTTTTCGTTTCCTCAAGGAGGATGAATCATCGTTATCTATTTTTTTTGAAGGGATAGGGCTGAAATTTACAATTTGAAACGATTCAATAATCGTAAGACAAACAGCTGTCAAATTTTCAATAATTTCGAGGTTGAAATTAAAACCCCCTAATATTAAGATTTCTTTTTAAAAAACTCAATCCTTTGAAAAATCTGAAATGCATATTAGGTACAAGAAATAAGGAGAAGATGAATTGCATTGACGCAGAAAAATGTGACGAGGAAAAATAAAATTCAACAATGAGACGAAAAATCAACCCGAGAAAAATCTGACCGAAAATGTTGAAATTCATCAAAAATTTGCAATTTAGTACCTAGCAAAAAAATAAAATCAGTAAAGAGTTTGAAAATATTTGTCTCCATTAAATTCAGAAAGTTTTTTTTTTATAAGACTGAATTCGACTGGAATTTATTCAAAATTTTCGTTTTGAATCAAAAGCATTGGAAAAGTTGTTTTTCAAGTCAAAAGCACCAGAAAAATTTTACTTTAGAAGGAAATTTTCATTTTTCTTTTTCTTCCATAAAATCAACTTAAATTTGTTCCTGGTTAAAATACAATGTAAACTTGATAAAAAAATTTCTAGAAAATTGACTAAAAATTTTAGTCATATATTGAAATCAAAAAACTCAAATTGATCAAGAAAGCTAAAACGAAAGAGAAATTCAATTACTTACATTAAAAATAAAATCAGCCAAAAATTCAAATTCATCAAAAATACATAGATAGTACATATGAATCATTGTTTGCAAGAAATTTACTTTGATAAAAAATTAGGTCAAAACAACAACAAACAAAACAAATTTTGCTTTTTTAAAATATTGTCGATGTCTTATTTTGTAAATTTCATTAGGTAAATTCGACAAAATTTTTCAAAATGTTTTTCTAATCAATAGTCTCAAAATTGTATTTTATAATTCATAAATTGACCCTCCTCTCCCAAGAATTACAATACAGTATGACACAGAAGTCTTGTCGACTTGAAACACTTCGCAATATCTCAGAACTGAAAAGAGATACCAAGACGGTTCAAATTACAATGTATTCCTATTTCCTGGCGACGAGGACATTGAAGATCGATAATCAAACTTCTAACCCTTCCTATAGGGTGTCCACAAATTGAGAAACTGGTTTGGATCAAAAAATGGAGTCCGTTTTCTTTTATTGAAATGAAGTCTACACACTGACGCGATCAAAATGTGACATGTTTTTTTGAAACCGGTTCAGTAATTTGAACCAGTTGTCAATAATATCTAAAAAAGGGAAGATTTGAAAAAAAGTTTGAAACAGTAGAGAATTAAAAAACAATAATTTTCGGTTCCATAACTTTTCACCCATCTTGCAATAAAAAGAAGTTGCCGTACAAAAGGTTGGAGTAGAATTTTTTTTTGCAAGTCGATAACCAGTTATCAAAAAAAGTGTGAGATAAGAGTTGTAGAGAATTAAAAACTGAATATTAAATGTTCTGCAACTTTTTTTTCATCTGAAAACATGGAAAGAAGTTATGGTACAAAGGACTCGATTATAATTGTTTTTTTAAGCTATAACTCTTCTTCATTGCCAGATAGGAAAAAAGGTACAGAACGTGAAATTTTCAATTTTCAATTCTCTACAACTTTTATTTTAAACTTTTTTAAATAGGTATCTCTACTTTTCTGAAGCCAGTGCTAGATGAACCCAATTTTTCCAAGTTTCTTGGGTGTTTTTTTTTCAAGTCGATAACCAGTTATCAAAAAAAGAAGATACATATCAAAAAAAGTTTGAAATAAAAGTTGTAGAGAATTAAAAATTGAACATTTCACGTTCTGTTATTTTTTTTCATCCAGCAATGGGGAAGAGTTTTGGCTTGAAAAATATAAAATTACACTCAAACCGTTTGTACAAAAACTTCTTTCCATTGCAAAATGGAAAAAAAAGTTATGGAACAAAAAATGATTGTTTATTAATTTCCTACAACTTTTTTTCAAACTTTTTTTTCATATCTCCACTTTTTTGGATATTATTGACAACTGGTTTGAAACTACTGAACCTGTTTCAAAAAAACATACCACATTTTGATCGCGCCAGTGTGTAGACTTCATTTCAATGCAAAAGCCGGACCCCCATTTTTTGACCCAAACCAAAACTCAATTTAGATAATTTGGACATGGTGTCCCAAAAACACCCGCAATTTTTTAAACAATGGGGTTTCAAAAAAAAACAAACAATTTGGGTGTAGTGATATAATTTGAACTACGTCATTTCATCAATTCGAAATTATAATTCACGTGTTTTTTAATGTTTGATAATTTTTCATCATATCAGTGGAGTAAAAAAATAATCCTCCATTTTATACTTCCATAGAATGACTCTCACGACTAAACATACTATCCATATCAAAGTAAGATATCTACCTATTCAAATTATGAAAACTGAAGTTCGACCAAAATTCAATTTTGAGAATTTCAGGTGTAGAAAAATTGATCAAAAATTTAAAAAATTAACTGCCTAAGTTTTTACTAAAAAATTAAATAAAAACCATTTAAATGAGTAGAAAACAAAATTCAAATATTCAATTTGATTCGAAGAAAATTTAAGGAGAAAGATACAAACATGAAATGAATTCCTTCCAAGAAAATCTCAAAAATATTTCAGTACAAGATAACTATTGCAATGTCCCCTGGCAAAGAACATGTCCTGATCCCCGTCCTGAGAAAAAAATAGTATCTGCTCAAGTTGATTCTTCAATTTTAGGTCAGAGACTTCTGTTCTTCGACTAATATTTTTTTTAGATTTTTGAAAGTTGGCCAAAAAATACACTTTTGATTGCAGCAAAGATGGATTTTCCAAGTCAGCTACTCGAAATGAGGCAGAAATCTAATTTTCAGTTCCCCGAGTTGATTTCTGCATCTTCTAAAAAAATTCGAACACATTGGAGCAAAACAAAACCACGATGGAGACTCCATCAGGACTGTTGGAAATGTTGATATTTAGGTTTCAGAAGGTTCATTTTAGGTAGATACCTACAGTAGATATCTCATTTTAATCAATTTTACCGAAGAACTTCCATTCACAAATAATATCCATTTTTTATTAAAAAATTGTAATTTTTTCAAAAATTCTCTAAGAATTGAAAAATCAACTTGGGCAGTTACAATTTTGGTACCTAATAAGGCTTTTTCTTTTTAGAAAATCTCAATTTCATTGAAATCGAAGAAGCTCACTCAGAGTGGTTTCCTGGTAAATACAATCAGGTCAACTACCTAAACCAAAATTCCTGAAAAAATTGTATTATTGCATCTTATTAGCACAAATGTTTAAAATTACAAAGGGCAAAAACTTATAGATCAAGGAATTTTTAAAATTCATTTACTGAAAAAAATACCTACCTAGATATTCATTAAACTGTGCAAAATCATTGAAAATTCATAAACGTGGTTCATTGTCAGATCAACGGCAAAAAAGAAGTGCGGGGGGCAAAGGGAGGCTAGTATAAAAAATTAGTCTGTTTATCTTAATGTTCCACTTAAAATATAGGTACAATTATTGTTTCCTTTAACCCTCCTTCCCTCCTACCCTTTTAAAAAAGCATAATTTTTCTAAATGTCTCAACTTAGTTCTTTTCAACTCAAGATGACAATTTTTTCAAACAAAATACATCTTGAATTCTTAATAGATCTTTCTTTGCTATTGGTACAATCTGCATCTCTCACAAAATTCCTCAGTTCAACTAAAATTAAATTAATCGAATCCACATCCCACAAGAAAGTCGAAAATTGCATATTAACGATGATGGAATATTCCACTTTTAGATTTTAGATTACAACGAATAATTCCAACAGTTCTACGCACCACACCGGAATTCGTATTGATAAGCAATTTCCTCCACACCAGCAATGCTGCTTTTAAAATCAAGATCGATTAATCGTTTTATTTATCGAACAAAAGAAAACAATCGCCTGAATTTTATCTGTCAACATTACACAACAGCGAATATTGAAAATTCATCAACAACCAAGACCAGGTTCTCACCAGTCAAGTCATGGTCTCCCTCTTCCTCTCACACAACCATATCACCTTGGAAAATTTCTCAGCGAAAAAAAAATAAGAAATTCCCATTAACAAATTACACGCAGCAGTAAAACATTCGTTATGATTTTTGTGCTCGAAAGTTGGAAATTTATACCATCTCCGGCGAAGAAAGTATTATACGAGCTTTTAAATCTCACTCGCCCGGAGAGTTTTTTTTTTCCTGCTTACTTTTTCTTCCAACACTCATCTTTGTTTATGCCGAGTAATACAGCTTATCTTCTATCTTAATTAGCAAATCTTCTTACGTCAGGTAGTTGTACGATACTTAATTTTAACAAGTCTTGCACCCAGCATCACACAGAGGTAGTTAATTTTTATCATTAATATACGTATATTTTATATACCGAGTTACCTACGTTCTAAAGTCATTTCGTTAGGTTGCTCTACATTCCACGTACAATAGGTACCTATGTTTTTTCTTTATCCTTGCTCCGTTTCCCATCCTACGTGTGAGCACCATATCGTGTTATTTCATATTTTTTTGGCGCGTAAAAACTGTAAAATATTTTTCTAAAGTACCCAGTTACCTTGTAAACTCGAAAGCAAGCTTTGAATTTTGAAAAAAAAACAAGTTGGGAAGTCGTCCTTGAGACGAAACTTCTTCCACATTTTTAAACGCAACAGTTGGACATTATTTCCAATAAATTTCATAAACTCGAGGAATACATCGTCAGCAGACAGAGGCCTTCCGAAGCGATATGCTCGGGGGAGGGGGGGGGGGTGAGAACTTCAAATTTTCCAACTAATTTTTTTAAATTTGACAACTAATTTTTCCAAATTTGCCAATTGATTTTTTAAAACATTTTACCAGTGCTTATTTTTTTCAAAACATTGCGGAAGCAATATTCATTAAAAAAATTTATTTAGGAATAGAAATTACCACTTTTTTGGTACATATAAAAACAGATTCAAAAATAATAATAACAAAAAAATGTTACAATCTCGAATTTTTTCCCTAACCAGTTTCATTGTAAATGAAAACTCCTTTGGAATTGTCTTATTTGTCTCGAGTGAAGCAAGGGTGAAAAATTTCAAAAAAATTTAAAATTTAATAAGAAATATTTTGTACTTAACGTAGTTTTAATATGAATAGTTGATGAGAGAAATGAAATTGGCCCGAGCGAAGCGAGGGCGAAAATTTTAGAAAACCTCAAATTTAAAGTGCAATAAAACAATATTTTGGATTAATGAAAAATTGACTGCTGTTACTTTAACAAAAGAAATATGATAAGGCCGAGCACAACGAGGCCAAAGCCTTTGAAAATTTTGATTTTTAAACATCGAAAATGAGTTTTAAGGAGATAGAATGTAATAAAAGTAGTTGAAATAATTTTGAGGAAAAATACGAAAAAAATCACTTTTGTAGGATTTGAATTAAGTATTTTAAAAATATGAAAAGAAAAATACAGTAAGGCCGAGCGCAGCGAGGCCGAAGTTTTTGAAAAATTTTTATTTGGGAGGTAATTTCAGTGATGGGTTGAAGAATTGTGATTTGGATCGTGATTTTGGGGAGTAATTTCAGACTTGGATTATGATTTCTGAAAGGAGGTCCTCAAAAAAATCGTTCTGAGGACTTACTTGCCCTCTGCCTCTTTAGGTGAGACCCTGCTTAACTATATCTTACTTGAACCGTTGAACCTAAAAGTATACCTATATTATAAAAATCAAAATTTTACAGTTAGATTTTTCAAAATGGGGGAAAAAAATGGATTTAGCCCGAGCGAAGCGAAGGCGAAAATTTTAGAAAATCTCAAATTGAATGTGCAATAAAATTGTGTTTTGGAAGAATAAACTTTAATGAAAAATCGACTGCTTCTACTTTGAAATGATTAAAGTAGAAATACACCATGGCCGAGCGAGACCTAAGCTTTTGAAAAATTGGATTTTCAAATATCAAAAATAAGTTTTAAGGAGAACAAGAACAATGAAATTATTTGGAATACCTTTGAAGAAAAATGCGAAAAAATCTCTTTTAAATTACAAGTACAACTATATAAAATTTTTTTGGTCAACGAGTAAAAATTTTCAAAATGCAAGATAATTAATCATTTTTTCCCTAAAAAAACATTTATGTATTACAACGGTTTAATTCTTCGCTGGGAAAATGATAAATTTTCAGTTGGAAAAGGTTGGGAAAATGACTAATTTTCCCAACTCATAAGTGAAAATTTTGTTGATTTCCGACTTTTAAAACAAGTAACCATTTTATTTATTCATTTTTCATTTAAAAAATAAATAACAATCGTCCTAACTGACATGTTTACTCATCACTTGGGAGAACGACCGATTTTGAGTTGGAAAAATAACCAATTTTGAGTAGAGAAAATTACAAATTTTGAATTGGGAAAATTACCAATTTTGAGTCTGGAAATTAACCATTTTCGAGTTGGGAATGTTACCAATTTTGAGTTGGAACAAATGAAATTTTTTTTGATTTCCAACTTTTAAAATAACCATTTTATTTATTATTTTTCATCAAAAAAATTAATCCCAACTGTCCTATTTTCCCAACTGATGTGTTGAAATGTTCAATTTTCCCAACTCACAAGTAAAAAATCTCCTCAGGGGGGAGGAAGTTAGCCCCCTATCGGTACGTCACTGATCTAACAAATCTCACATAGGTACCTACGAAATTTTCTAATGAAAAATTTACAACACTGCCATTTTAAATTTTTTTTTTTTCATTTTCAATATTTCACAACTTTTCTCAATTTTTATCACTCGGGATTTTCTGCCAACTTTTTGCCAACTCCACCCAACTTTTCCAACTGGAAAATGCTTGGGGGAGGGGGTGAGACCCCCCGGTCGGAAGGCCTCAGTCAGCAGATAACCAGCAATTCTACTCTTCTACTCAGTTTCTTTATCATTCGTGATTCGTCAACATTCTTCCTACATCTCGTAATCTAATTGAACAAGTACTTCTGCATAATGATACCACAAACCATAAACAAGCTAATTTTCAGTAACTAAGCGTGTTCGAGATGAACAACTTCATAGCCCATAGAAAAGACAAACACAGCTTCTTGTCTTACAATCTCACACAAATCGTGTTTGTCACATGCGTAAATATCACCTTTACATAGGTCACTGTCAGCATCCATGTGAAACGTACCGGTTTAATCCGGAGTTTTTTTCTTGCATATCGAGCAACGTGGTTATATGTAAACGCGACACGCGTCGTCCGATATTTTAATATGTGTTTTTAACGCTTTAAATTAATTTTACAGCCACGCTGACAATTTTGCCTAATCCCATCGGCTGCGTGCTCGGCGGAATGCTAATGGATCTGATTGGTCGGAAGACTACATTACAATTGATATTTATTCCTTTTGCCGTTGCTTGGACGATTATCGGATTTGCGGTGAATGTGGAAATGCTCTACGTGGGGACCTTTATTGCCGGAGTGGCCGCTGGTGAGTTTGGTTCCGGTTCTTTGCTGGATTGAAGGGTGTCTGATGAATCGTGGATACAGGGGTGCCGAGAAATCTAAATTCTTGTAGACCAAATCCTCAAAAATATTTTTTAGGGGGACGCCTCCTATCAGAAATTACATTGTGACTCTGAAATCACCCCCCCCCCCAATCACAATCGGTAAATCCATTGCTGGAATTACCCTCAAATAGATATTTTTCAAAAACGTTGGCGTCGCTGAGCTCGGCCTCATTGTATTTCTCTTTCCATAATTTTAAAATAATTGTAGGTACCTACATAATCCTATAAAAGGAATTTCTTTCGTATTTTCCCTCAACATTATGCCATTAACTAATTTTCTCCTCAAAACATATTTTTGATGTTTGAAAATCAAATTTTTTAAATGCTTTGGCCTCACAACGTTCGGCCTTGATGTATTTCTCCTTTATTAATTTTAAAGTTGAAGTGGTCAATTTTTTATTCGGGTTAAATAATCCAAAACATTGTTTTACTGTACTATGAATTTGAGATTTTCTAAAATTTTCTCCCTCACTTCGCTCGGGCAAAATTCAACTCCCTTGTATTCGCATTAAAGTTAAAAAATTTTATTTATAATATTATTATTTTCCTTGAAATACTATTTCATGGGGTTTTCAAATTACAATGAAATTAATAATAGGTTTTTAAAAAATGACAAGTTTAGAATAAGCAATGAATTAAATGAAAGGGGGAAGGGGGTCAAAAAAATTAAGTTTAAGCAGCAAATTTATGCCATCCACCCCACCGCACCCGCCTCCTCAAAAAGTTCAGTTTTGTACCTGAATAATTTGATTTTCAAAATTTTCAATTTCGTTCCCTGCAGCTACCTTGTACACATAAAATTTAATTGGGTTGAAGTGGTACTTAATATTGATGTAGATATCATATAATTGGGAAAATTGAAGATCTGAATTGAGATTTTCACAAATTTTACCCCCTCCCACCGCCCCCTCTTGGCGAAATGTCTTCGGTACGTATTTGGTTCGTAAAAAAAATATGAGTTTTCATGATTTAGAGACTAGGGATAGGACCAAAACGAGGTAAAACGACGGATTTTTTATAGTGATAACATAAGGAGGGATATGAAAATGAGGAGAAGGTGCGTGAGAAAATTTGGGGTAGGTAAGTCCTTAAAAGCTTTGGGGGATCTCGGTACCCTTGTGGATATGAGAAAATATCTGGGGTTTGCCTGAAAAAAAAATGCGGAAAAGGGAAAGGAGCAGAAGACAGGGGCGGAAAGGGATGAAGAAACGAAACATAAATGTCAAAAGATGTCATAAAAAATTGGAATTTGAATTCTTGAACTCGACTCCAGTAATTTTTCGAAGATACGAGTTGAGTTAATTTTTTGAATTCAAATACTTACATATCCAATTTTCTTTTCATAATATTACTAAATTAAAAAAAAGTTTATTAGAAAATATTTGATGTTTTCAAAAAAAAAAATACCGAAGGGAAACTTTTAATACAAAAATTTGATGTTAATGGAAAATTTTTTGGAGAGGGTGGGGGGGAGGGAGGCGGGGAGGGGGCATATAACGAAGTCCTTTTTTTGCAACTTTCCTATAAAATGAATAACCATTTCAAAATCACAGTAGGTGTGCGATTCTCACCACCTAAGAGATCTTATTTCCTTCAAAAATAAAAAATGTTTACGAATAGAACAAATTTCAAAATTAAAATGTCTAGGTTTAACCCTTCAAAGTGATTTTGAACGAGGAAATGCTCTTGAAGAAAAGTTAGCCCCTTCCTATACGAGAAAATAAGGTTTTAGCTCTTAATAGCTCAAATTTACTGAAAAAAGTAGACATACTTAAAGGAGAAATTCTGAAAAATTGTCCACAATTTGAGTTGAAATAGAACAGGAAATATTTGTGCTCTTCTCCCCGAAAAGAAATTAGAGAGGTTTCAATCAAGTTCAAATTTTCAAAAAAAAAAAAAAAAAAAAAAAAAAAAAGAAGAAGAAATAGGTAGGTACTTACTTACTTACATACATACTTAGGTAAAATCTGGAAAATTGTAAGGAGTAAAGATCCTGAAAACAGTAGTTTTTTCCAGAGAAAATTACTCAATAACAAACAATTAGATCTCCTCCCTCGCCACAAGAAATAAGAACGATTCAAAATTTAATGGCAGATTTATTATTACTGAAAGGGACTACACTGGGTAATTATTGTGACAAATTTCTTCAATTTTTAATTATTTTTGGAAAACTTTTAAAATACTTAAATAAAAAAACAATGCTTACTTGAATAATTCTCAAAATTTTGAAATTTTTTCAAATAAAATCGATTTTCAACAGAAAATGGTGGAAAAATTCTACTCCCTCCTTCTTTTTTGAGAAATAGAAAATACATAAAAGTGTGGCTGTTTTACGAAGGACAAATTCAAATCGCTATAGTATTTTCGTAGAAGGAAAAAGTGGTACACTTTATATAAAATTCCCATTATCGCTTTTCCTACCCACCCTCCTCACCCTCTGCCTCGAACGTTTCATTATTCTCTAATCGAAAACAGTTTAAATTGAAAATTCAACAGCTTTTAAAATTGAAAAACTTGTTTCAAGCACTTCTACGCATTCTCTGAATGGAAAATTTCCACAAGTTCATGACAACAAAAATTGATTAATTTCTCATAATAGCAATTCAGGTGGTTTCTTGAACAGAAAACGCTCTTGAAAGAATTTGCCCTCTCCCCAACCGATATTTTACAAATAAAAATGAATTCAACAATTGCTTAAAATTTTAAAATTTCTCAAAATTTGATCCTGATTTCAAAAATTTTCTCCATTTTTCTTCACTGAGAAATAAAGAGTCAAAATCTACCCATAGGTTCAAATGAAAGAACTCCGAATTTTCTCGTTTTTTTATTTGGTGAAGATTAAAATTTTTTCAAATTCATTTCTTAATAGTAAAATACGACACAGAGTAAGAGATTTTTCTAGTTAGTTGGGGGTGCTACATTTTTTGGAATAACTTGAGAGAGGCCTGTCACTTTGGAATTTCAAATAATTTTATATATATTTTTATATTTTTCATTTCAGTTGATAATGCAATTTTTTAATGAAATTTATTGAAAAAGTGATAATACATTTCAAATTTCAAAAATTGTCAATAATTATAACAATTGAGTATCTCGAGTTTAAATTTTTTTCAATTTATCCCTCTTCCTCTCCTTCATTTAAAATGCACAGAAAATAGTCCATGTTCTTGTGGGTACCACATATCGACTGCACGATTTCGAAAGACATTCCAAAATCTAATCAAATTTCAGTTTATCAATTAATTTTACCTATTTATTTAATGTTTTCCAAGAAAAACGTAGCTTTTTGGCCATCTTCAATAATTACTCCTATCTTTTCGATTTTATTTTTCTTCGTTTTAAGATACCTACAACATAAATCAATTTACCTATAGTAAATTACTCGTAACTATCACATTTTTAAACGTCGAAATCACTTTAATTGCATTTTGGTAATTTTCAAAATTATTCCTTTCTTTCGTCTCGTCTCATTTTTCGTAAAACATTTTACGCCAATTAAAAATAATTTTTTCAAAATACAAATTAAAAATAAAAACAACCACACATTTCATACATATTGATTACATACATACATAAATAATACACTTTACGCCAATTAAATACTCGTATCATCATTTTCTTTACAAATTCCTAAAAAAAAAAAATTGCACACTGTAGTAAATAAGGCGTCTGTGATCACATATTTTATTAATTAATTGGTACAAAACTAACATAGAAAAACGTAGCAGTGAATGATGCAATAAATGATAAGAATACGTACGTTAAAAACATAACTGCAGTGTTACCACACTACACTACTCCCCCCTTAAGTGGAAAGGATAATTACGTAAAATAATAGGATATATGTATATACATATAAAAAAAAATAAGTAAGTATAATAACATTAATAGCTAAATTCATCGTGGAATCGCTTCGGAGGTTGACGCTTTCTTGGTAAAGCCCTTGCAGAAGAAGTAGGCGAGAACGAAGCGTCTATAGGCGTAGAAGTCGATGAAGTTAACGATGTCGAAGGTGTATTACTAGAGGTCGATGAATCATTGATAGGAGTCGCAGGAATCGTACTAGTTTCACGAGATTTAAGATGATCTGCGTGTACTTTTTTTCCATTGGTTAAGGTATACGATAACGAAGACGTTTGAGTAGCAATATTAGCTGGCGTCCATATATTGTCGATAGGTCTCCGATGGTACACTGGATCACCTGGCTCAAACTGTCGATCGGTATGATTACGATCTCCAAAATATTTTGTTTGAAATTGTCGTTGCGTGATATTGCGTTGAGTAGAAGGTTTGAGTAGATCAAAATCGTGTTGAGACGTCGTCCGAGAAATAGTTCCGCTGGTGTCTTACCAGTTGTGGTATGCACCGTAACACGATACATGAATAACATATCTTGGAGTCGTTCGAAGTAATTCTTATATCCCAGTTCATCACACATTTTCTCGAAACGCCATTTAAATGTACGAATGGCCCGCTCAACCAACCCGTTCGAACGGCTATGATACGGTGTTGTCCTGGACTGCTTAATTCCGTTGGACTTGCAGAAATTACGAAACAACGTCCGACTGGAATTGGGGACCATTGTCAGATACTATCTGGTTGGGTAAACCATAACGTGTAAAAAGTTCGTTCAAAGCTTTGATTACCACAGGCGCCTCCCGTTTTACGCATCATGAAAATCTCTAGCCATCTAGAGTACGCATCAATTACAACAAACCACATTTCTCCGTGGTATGGACCGGTGAAGTCAATGTGGATGCGCTCCCATGGTTTCTCGGGTGTGTTCCATAAATTGAGTGGTGTAGGAGGTTCTTTTGGGCCAAATTTGGCACAATGTGCGCATTTGCGTACAAAGTCTTCAATAGCATCATCTATTTTTGGCCACCAAACCGTAACTCGGGCTAAAGATTTAACAGCGTTGGTCCCAGGATGAGTATGATGTAGTTTCTCTAATACAAATTGTCGAAGCGATGTTGGAATAATTACTCGAGCGCCGAATAATAAAATACCATCTTCAAAAGAGAGTACATCTCTTTTCTCAAAATACGGTAATAAATCAGCTGTAACATCTGTTTTATCAGGCCAAGATGATGAAAGGAATCGTATAACTTTTTGTAGAGTAGGATCAGAAATCGTGCGATTACGTACTAGATGAGAGGTGAGAGATAAGTTATCGTAGGTTCAGCGATTATTTGATTAACAGCTACACTGGCGTCGGTTTTTCAAACTCAGTAGGTGAAATCCCAGGTAACGGGAATCGAGACAAAGCCTCGGCGATGCAATTTTGTTTTCCAGGTACGTATTTGAGAGTGTAATCAAACGCAGATAACTGGATTGCCCATCGAACTAAACGCGAAGCGGCAAGTTTCGGTATTTTTCACCATTTTTCGCCGAATATACGTTTCAAGTGGACGATGGTCAGTTTGTAGAAAGAAATGTCGTCCATAGAGATACTTGTAAAACTTGTCAACACCGAAGATTATTGCAAGACCTTCACGATCAATTGCCGAGTAATTTGTCTCCGCTGGTGTAAGCGTACGAGAAGCTGCTGATACCAACGTGTACTACCATCGGGATAGTTTTGAAGTAAACGGCAACCAATACCATACTCACAAGCATCGCATGACAGAGTAGTTGGAACGTTTGGATCGAAGTACGCAAAGAACTTGATTCGATGTAATGAGCGTTTTAAGATGTTCAAATGTATCGTTCTCAGCTTTAGTCCAAACCCATTTTGTGCCTTTTTGCAATAAACGATGTAAAATATGACTTGTAGGCAAACAAATTTGGTACAAAACTGTTGAATTGGTTGATGCTGCCCAAGAACGACGAAGTTTGGCTAACATTGGTAGGAGCTGGCATAAGCTTAAACGCATTTACTTTCGTTGGTAAAGGTCGAATGCCACGAGCGTCGATAACGTGTCCAAGAAATATGATTTCACTCTTCAAAAGCGATACTTTATCGGGTTGTACAGCAAACCCTGCTTCTTGTAATCGACCTAAAACCAAGCGTAGACGACGTAAATGATCAGCTCTGTTTTTGCCACCAAGACCGATGTCATCTGTACGACAATTACTCCTTCGATGTCTGATAAAGGCCCTCCATATACTTTTGGAAACCTCGGCGCAATTGTAAAACCCAAACATTCGTGGAACCGTAATAACCCCTTCTTTAAAAAACAAGGTATTTAAACATAGCGATGCTTAGGAATTGTAAATAGGCGTCCCTTTGTCTTTTCTGCCGGTGAAAACCTTGAAATCCGCAAAACCCTTTTTGCCAAATGGGTAATACAAGCTTCTTTTTAAAAGAAAGGATTGTCGTAAACCCTTTAAAAAAGGCAAAACCTTACTTGCCGTTTTCTTGATCGAATAAAAAGATTGGGAAACCCATTTATTGGTACTTTTTATGTCCGGGTTTTTAAAAAGAACCTAATTTAACAAGACATTTTCTCTGCTTGTACCGGGACGTTTCAATGCCCTTGACCCGTACGAGGTTTTATATTTTTGTTTTTCATCAGGCGTAATTCAAATTTTACCCAAAATTTTTAAAAGTACCAATTTTTCTGGGGAAAACGGTTTAATTTCCCCAAAAATCTTTAAAATCGGTCACTGCTACTTAATTGACCGAAATTTTAGTTTTGATTTTAAAATAAAATTCCGGTTTTTCGGTTATAATGGCCGCATTAAGCGAAACCCTCCATTTTTGCCAAAAAACAAAGCTCCTTGGTTCGTAAAAAAATTAGAGGGGAAAGGGAGACAAAATTTAACCCACGTTGACGGAAACCATACATTTTACCAAAACCCTTAAAATCAAATTACCGTAACCACGAAAGTTATCCTGGGTTAAATTTAGGCGAACCCCGTTTTTTTTAAAACAAGGGAAATTAAGATAATCACGGCAGTACTACTCCTGCGTATAGGTTTGATTAAACGATAGGCGTAATAATGTAACAAACCTGGAGACGAATCGGAAACAACGTTGTAACAATGACGATAGTCGTAGTCTGGTGTATTCGATGAATCGTAGATGCAATTTACGTTAGGTTTTTTTTGAATAAAGCGCGTCCTGAAGATACACAAGCGCGGTCGTAATGTCCCACTTTAGTACAGGCACGACATGTTGCGTTAATGGCTTTGCACGTAGAAACGTCATCGTGGCGCTTGTTACCACATCGTAAACAATGCTCAGACGGATTTAATTGGAGTGTGTTTTATTACTCTTACCAGACAGCTGAAGCATTACGAGGTGTAGAACTGCCTTATTGTTGAAAGCACGATTATTTTTTAAGCGTTATTATTAGCGTTACGGTTTCCGTTACTCGAAAATTGGTGTTCGACTGGTTGCGGTTAGCGCTGTTGTTGAAACGTTGAAATTTCTTAGCTTTTTGTATGCTGAGTAGCATGCACCTGATGTACTGTTGTAGCACCATTAGAACCGGCCGAATTCGAATTTTCAAGTGCAGTTAGGGCAGCTCTCTGTTTTTGAGCACCTTTCAATAGTTAGAGCTGAGTTAACAATGTCGTCCACTTATCTTCGGGTAGCGGAATGTTAATTCCGATAACCGCTCAGCATGTTAGGGTTTTTAAGTCCCTTAAAAACTGGTCACGAAGTCGTTCATCCATGTTGATCCCGACTGACATGACGGCGCTAATGAGCGAATTTGGCCACGAATTCAGTGATAGACATAGCCAATCTCTATACACTGACCAAACTCGCAGCGAGCGATAATAAATGCTCTGTTTTTTAGTATCCTATGAGAATGTAAATGAGGTTAGCTCACCATATACATCCTTCAGTTGCTTTGGTTCGAAGTGTTCGGCAGCAATGCGAAACATATCACCGGCCAATAGCTCTGAGTAAAAGAATCGCGGCGATGATTCTCATATTCTGGTACGTTAAGCTGTAGTAAGGTGAGTTCGAGGTCGAAACGTTGAAAATAGAACTTCCATGTATCTTTTTCGGCATTGAAAGCATCGAATTTAAAGCTGGCAATTCGATCAAGTATAGCTTTTGGTATTTGGCGAGGCGTTTCGTTATCATTACTCATGATCAACGTGTTACCAGTAACATGACTCTGATCGCGAACGAATAGAGAAGATAATGCACTCACGAATTGTAATTAGCATAATCGCGAAGGTACGAAGAATCCTCGTCGCCAATATGTAGTAAATAAGGCGTACTGTGATCACATATTTTTATTAATTAATTGGTACAAAACTAACATAGAAAAACGTAGCAGTGAATGATGCAATAAATGATAAGAATACGTACGTTAAAAACATAACTGCAGTGTTACCACACTACACACACACATTTTGACGTCAATTCAGGTAAAATTTTCAAATCCGCATCACCGTTGCTTCATATCACATGCGAAAAAATTGGCATTTTTAATGGCAAAATCATTTCGCTGATAAAACCAGCGTGTATTTCTTTTGACCAAGAGGAGAATCCGATTTCCATTATTTATTTATTAAATCATCCGTGAAACTAATTTGTTTAGAAGATAATAATGCCTCGATAAGAGATTCGGAACATTTAAATACAGTCCAAAGAATATGTACGTATTATCTACCAATATAAAGCAGCAGACAAACAGAGATACACCAGCATAATTTTTCTGACGTTCAGATATTTATTTAGGATATGAAAATCAAGGGGGGGGGGGTGAAAGATTTCTCAATTTTTTTTTCACAATTGTTGAAAAGAAAGCACGTTTAAAGAAATTAAAAAATGCTTTTTTTCGTTCTGGCACTGCGGGGGTCGAAAATTTCCTTAGATCGTCTGCGACATCGATTTCCCCCCCACTTTTTTAAAAAAATTACTTGTTTAAAAAGACCCCTATTCTTCAGTAGCTTATCTCTCTCCAAATTACACGTAGGTATTCTAAAATAGAATACAATTCATCTCATTTCGTAAGAAAATCTATACCAAACAACGTCCTTGAACTTTATTATTTTTTCAGGCGCTTGCTACTGCAGTTCCACGTATATCGCCGAAGTCTGCTCGCCTGAGCACCGAGGACCACTTCTGGGCTTCCTCGAGCCCACGTACACATTCGGTATCCTCATATGTAACCTTCTGGTGCACAATTTCGGCTGGAGAGTGTCAGCTCTGGGTTTCATCATGGCATCCTGCGTATGCTTCGTGCTGCTCTTCTTTTTACCCGAATCGCCCTCGTGGCTGGTCACCAAAGGTCGCAATAAAAAAGCCCTCAGTATTCTGACTTGGATCCGAGGCAATGCCGGAGACGCCGAACGTGAGATAGCCGAAATCGAGAACTCGCTGGGGTTCTCAGCCAAAGACAAAACGCTATCTGGGAGTTTGCACGCGGTTATGAAATCGTGGAAACCTCTGGTGATGCTGATAGGCCTGGTGACGCTCCAGAGGGTCTGCGGATGCCCGATTTTGGAAAGCTATACGGTCGAATTCTTCGGCCATCTTAAGTTACCGTTCGATAGTTCCTTGGCGGCCATTTACCACTCGACGACCAATTTCATAACCAGCTTTTTCACACCCTTTGCTGTCCAAAAAACGCCTCGAAGGGTGCTCCTCGGATTGACCAGTTTCGTAATGGGCCTCGCTATGTTGGTCGTCACCGTGTACGAGATGAACTTTTACGATGCTCCGGCCCAGCCTTACTTCTGGGTCGTGCTCGCCAGCGTCTATGTGTACGATGTCGCCAGCACCTTGGGAGTTCTTCCTCTGCCATTCATATTATCCGGCGAATTATTCCCGACGAAACATCGTGGCGCCCTGAACGGTATCTACGGTTGCTTCTCGTTCCTCATTTCGGCCGCTGTTGTGAAAACATTCACTCGATTTTTAGACGCCATCGGTATCGTGAACGTGGTATTCTCGTATGCGATCGTTTGCTTCGTAACCATCGCCTACGGTAAGTTCATTCTGCCCGAAACTAGTAACAAGACATTGCCGGAAATACAAATTAAATATTTTAACAAAAAAACAAAAAAGCACGTCGAAGACAATACCTATGTCGAAGAACAAGCCTAAAATGCCCCTCCCGGATGTGTCGCGTCTTCAGCATAATAATCCGAATCCTCCGTCTTTTGGACGCTGAATTGCCCACCTGACTCCTCCGCCACCGCGAACTACGCAGTATTTTACGTTAAATTTTATCCGACACAAATTACATATAATCGTCGGTGGCCGAAGGCGGGAATTATAAATTTACATGAGGATCGTTGACATCTCGAATGAGTCGTACCGCATCATACACGATTTCGTAGTACTAGGCAGCGAATACCGGTCGATTATTGGGCAGAAACCGAGCCAGGGTTGGATTTTCATCTTCGAGACGTCTATCTGTGTAAATTATGTCTTAAATATTGACAACCTAATTCCTCGTGTCGTTCGACATCGTATTCCAATTTACGTCTATTTGTTTTGTTTCAAACGAGGAACCAGGATTGTTGGTTTTCATGTTCCTATTATGTGTTTTTTTTTCACGTGTACCTACGTACTATAATTCTTTGTGTACGTAATTCGATTTTTTCAGATCATAATTATTGATATTTCTATATTAAGTATGTGAATTTTCGTTCGTACGTTTTATTATCAAAAAAATGTTTATTTTTCTTGCATAAAGGGTAAAATCATCATAAGTACAGTAAATATGCATAATTGAATCGTACTTTTACGAATAAAGTATTACTTCTCTTCACGCAGCTCTTATCAATCACGTGATGCCGGGTCATTGATTCACATAGGTCGAACGTTACCAGCAAGCGTGATTTTTAAATACCTACCTACATCATTGTGTACATTGGATTTAGCTACACATATGTGCAATTGTACACAGTACTCGAAATATAAATACTCAAATAGGTAGCTAGGCACATGTTTTGAGTTATGACCCGTGTAATATTGATCTATTTATGCATTACCTACTAGGCCAGTTTTCAGAATGCTTAAAATAACTGTACCGTACCGTTGGGCTGGGTTCGTGAGTGGGTATATATGACGGAAGGGTGCGATAATTAATCATTGTTAGAGGTAAGTACATACATAGGATCCTTGAACACCCTTCCCTCGCCCTGCGCTGACGGTGAAGTGTTTACGATAGCTATTCAATTTCTGCTTGCAAGGGAGGTATCCCAATTGGCAGTAAATTTTGAGGAAAAACAAAAATAATTCGAAACTATAGGTACCTATCATAAAAGAACCCACATCTAAAATTTCAGATGCTTCGGTTCATTTCTCAAATTTTGGCAAGTTTTGAAAATTTGATAAAATTAACAAAAAAATCTGAAATTCGGTATTTATATGTACTTTAGGGTGGATCGCGAAAAAAAATATACCTCGGATTTGAACCAAATTTGGTGGAGTGGGTCTCCTAGATATGGAGACCTCCCAAAAAAAATTTGAGCCTCCCAGGTGCACGTGGGAGGGAGCAGGGGGTGGTCAAAGTGCACCTATTTTTGAAAAAATCGTTGTTTTTTGTGTTTTTCAGTCACTCAAAAGTCGTGCGAGAAGCCTTCGTAGCACTTAAAAGGTGCGATTTGAGTTTCTACATCTCCCTAAACCATCGCCATCCTCCTTCGATCAAAACTCAGACGGCTACCAGGGGGTCGAAAAGTTGCAGATCGCAAAATTCAAGTAACATTTCGAGCAAAAAATGGCGCATTTTCAGGGAAGAAATGGCCAAATGAAAAAAACAATTCGAAATTCGTGTTCAGCAGGTCAAAATACCCCGATAAACACACTTTTCGCGATAATTTTACTTCAAGTCTGAAATTCATTTTTTCATGATAAAATTCACTTTTTTTTACTGCTTTTTCATTATGAAAAAATGAATATACAGATTTGAGTGGGAAAAAATTGAAAAATGACAACATTTTCTGATTTTTTCAGTCAAAATTACTGATTTTTTTGTACATATAAATAGGACATTGACTGAGAAATTAGTAATTTCTGACCGAAAAATCACTAATTTTAAATGAAAATTATTTCACTGATTATTGATTAATAAAGACCGAATTTCTGCAAAATCGACTAATTCAAATTTAGAGGGTGGTATATTTATTCAAGATATAGTTGATATAATACTGCCCGAGCGAAGCGAGGGTGAAATTAAAAAAAAAAATCATACTCTTTTTTGACATTTTTATGATAAAAAATCGCTTTGTCGAGCTGGAAGGGGGGGTCGAACCTTATGAGTCACCCCCTCCTTGGTTGCGCTTATGGAGCTGGTAGTTATAAATTTTGGAAAATTGTGTTTCAATCGAACAAATAAGTCACTAATATGGTTAATCCGCGATTATAAGTGCTAAAGTTCAAATGAACAATTATTTTCATGGACTTTTTTTCAGTGTTGGAAAATTCCAAAATTTTCTAGAGGCTCCGAATCGTTTTGAAAATACTTCAAATCGATTCGGGAGGTCGAAATCCCAAATCATCCCACAATTTTTTCCGAGCTTTTGAGGTTGGCATGATTTTTGGGATGAAAATCAATCTCACAAATCATCCCACTTTTTTCGAGAATTTTACATTTTAGGCTGGAATGACTCCTGGGATGAAAATCAACCTCACAAATCTTCTCACACTTCTTCCGAGCTTTTGAGACTGGGTTGATTTTTGGGATGAAAGTTCATCCCATCCTTTTATTCGATATTTCGAAGGTGAGATGACTTTTAGGATGAAAATCAATCCCAAAAATCAATCTCACAAATCATTCCATGTTTTTCCGATCTTCTGAGGCTGGGACGCTTTTGAAATGAAATCATTTTCACAAAGGAATCATAAAATCCGAGAAATGAACTTCAGCACTTGAAATTTTGGATATGGGGTTCTTTTATGACGTACTTTTGATTTATGTTTGTTTCGACTCGAAATTTTACGGTTGGGATAAGTACTTCTCCTGTTGATAATTTTGAAAATCATAGTTGTGAGATTGGAAATCATAGAAATATAATATTCAATGTGTTTGAGACTTTAAGATGCATTTTCAAGGTAGGTTTATAGTTACCTATACGTATTGGAAATACCGTCGTATAAATTTGATCTTCTTGATCAAATATATTAATAATACGTTTTTTATTCAGAAACAGGACACGTTATTGAGGTAAGGGTGAAAAAAATTTGTGCTTAGACTTTCTAAAACGATGTGCTGAAAATTTCACTCCTTCCCCTTCTCATCCATTTTGCTTATCCAAATACACTTGAAAATAAATAATTTTCCACAACTAAAAAAATTCAAGGAAATTTTATTGAAAAAATTTCCAAATGTATTGTTGAAAGAAAATTTCTAATTTTATTCAAGTTTCAGGGATATTTAGAAAAAATGGCAAGTTCATTTACCGAGTTTTTCAGAATTTTTCTAAAAAAAATTACCTACTAATATAAAATTATTTTAAAAATAATTTTTATTGAAGTGAATTTCACATCAGTAGGACATAAGTATATGTACGCATTTTTGCTGAAAAATTGCAAATGAATCATTTTTTTTAAATATTCAAGTACTACGTACATAAAAAACGAATATTTTCTGAGGAACAAAACTGTGGAAAATTACTTAAAATTGAATTTTAAAACGCCAGTTTAGATCACTCAAGCAAGAAAATTATTTTTAATTCATGAAAATGATCAAGTTTTAAGTACAAACGAAAAAAAAAGAAGTGAAATTTTTCTTCGAGTATTTTTCGATGTTCTCAAACAGTTTATTCGGATACAAATAATTATCTAGGTACTCACATTAGTAATAAGCTAAAAAGTTCAAAGTACATTTTTAAAAAAAGGAAGAAAAAATCATTGATAACAATGCACAGTCAAAATAAGTAGGTAATTGTTTACAAAATTCAACTTATCAATTTTCGATAAACACAAATCGTTGTGGTAGGTACAATATGTAAAACATTTCAACCGGTCTCATACAATGAATGCATGTACCTACATCTAAACATATCTACATTAGGTAGGCAATCAGAATACTCAACAGTTTAAAGGTCAAAACACTCCAAACGAATCCAAATCGTGATCAATTATTCGAGAAAGCCTACATACAGGATACCTCATAATCATTTTTCTTCCTGCTTCCATCTTCAGGAACAATCTCAACCATACTTTTTCATCCTTCACCACACCAACTCCGAACATCCTTCTTGTAGTTAATCGTCCAACCAAAAAAATCCACTTTAATTTTCCCTTACGTCTACGTTTACAGTTGAAAAATCCCATTCAGCGTGTATTTAGAGCGATGACCTCAAGTCTACGTATCCGACATTATCAAATAATTGATCCTACACACATTAAATACGTGTAAAAAAATTACCAAGATTACCAGCTCGCGTATAAAAATTACACACTCGTACAAATAGGTATACCTACGCGTCTCGAAAACTTTCTTCGCATCACTTGCGTAGCAGGTATCGTGTTCGTTTGATAAGATAAAACAAAAACGCTTAGAAACGCTTGTAGCATTTTGCGAAAATTCGCCCGAGTTAATTTTTAGTACACCTATCCATACTCGTACTGCTATAACACGTAACTATGGATATTTACAGTTTATACGCGCGAATCTCAAGAAGAAAATCTTCGCGTTGACCTACTTCACTTTTTTGTTAGTTGAAATGTCGAGTACGTGGAATTCAAATATTTCACACAAAAGGTAAGGGCACGTTTTATGTACGTTGGTATGTGATATGGTACCTACCTGCGATTTTATTCTTTGGTAATTTTACACTTTCGTTTGACTATTTTCCCCTCATGAAATTCATCATTGGTTTTCATTCTAGCTGGATTTTTTTTCAACGCCTTCTACTTTATATGGTCGTTGACCATTGAATCCGTTTCGAGCAAAATTTCAACTCGTGTGTTGAATAAGTTGCCTATTTAATAGGGTGGGGTGAAAAAAATCATATCTTGGATTTTGACCAAATTTGGTGGGGTGGTTTACTTTGAGTGGGAGACCTCCCACAAAAAATTTGAGCCCTCTAGGGGCAAGGGGAGGGGAGCAGGCGGTGTTCAAAGTGTACCTCATTTTGAAAAAACCGTTGTTTTTTGTGTTTTTTTAGTCAATAAAAATTGTGTGAGAAGCCTTCGTAGCACTTGAACGATGCAATTTGAGTTTCTACATCTCCCTAAACCATCGCCATCCTTCTCCGATTAAAACACAGACCACTACCAGGGGGGTTGAAATGTTGCAGATTGCAATATTCCAATAATATGAAATTTTCACTAAACTGGAATGATTTTTTTTTATCGTGTAATTGAACAAAATTTTTTTTCATCCACTGAAGGTGAATTTTGAAAAAAAAGTTGAAAATTTCATACACCACTGCAGTCAATAGCAAATCATAAAATTCCAAAATACGGAATTTTAATCGACTTTGAATTGATTATTTTTTCGACTGAAAATATTATGTTTTTTTTTCAATCACTAGAGTTAATATATTTCGGAAATTTTTTTGAAAAATTTTGTATGTCAGTGCAGTTAGTTACAAATCGTGACATGCAACACTAAGGAATTTACGTTGACCTCGAATTAATTTTTTTATGGTTTGAAAAATTCACAATAATTTTGTTTTCAATCATCAGAAATAAAACATTGAATTTTTTTTTGAAAATTTCGTATACGTCAGTGCAGCCAGTTGCTAACTGTGATATTATGATATTATGAACTCGAATGCATTATTTTTTCGTCAAGTGATTGGACCAATTTTTTCTCCCAATCAATAGAAGTATGTTTTGAATTTGAAGACATCAGAACATCACAATTAGCAACTGGCTGCACTGACGTACGAAATTTTCAAAAAAAAATCATAGTTTATTTCTGATGATTGAAAACAAAATTATTGTGAATTTTTCAAACCATAAAAAGATTAATTCGAGGTCAACGTAAATTCCATAGTGTTGCATGTCACGAATTGTAACTGACTGTACTGACATACAAAATTTTCCAAAAAAATTTCCGAAATATACTTTTATGGATTGAAAAAAAATACATAATACTTCAGTCGAAAAGAAATCAATTCAAAGTTGATATTATAAATTCCGTATTTTGGAATTTTATGATTTGCAGTTGGCTGCACTGGTGTATAAAATTTTCAACTTTTTTTTTCAAAATTCACTTTCCGTGGTTGAAAAAAATTTTATGTTTAATTACCTACTCGGTGAAAAAAAAATCATTCCAGCTTATCGTTAGTGAAAATTTCATATTATTGGAATATTGCAATCTTCAACTTTTCAACCCCCTGGTAGCGGTCTGAGTTTTGATCGAAGAAGGATGGCGATGGTTTAGGGAGATGTAGAAACTCAAATCTCATCTTTTAAGTACTACGAAGGCTTCTCACACAATTTTTATTGACTAAAAAACACAAAAAACAGCGTTTTTTTCAAAAGGAGGTGCACTTTGAACACCTTCTGCTCCCCTCCCTTGGACCCTGGGGGCTCAAATTTGTTATGGGAGGTCTCCCACTCAAAGTACACCACCCTATCAAATTTGGTCAAAATCCAAGATATGATTTTTTTTTCACTCATTAGAAAGAAGCCCAGGACCTTGAAAAATACATGTGAAGCGATTGACCTTTAGGCCACTGAAGTGTTCCCCTTCCATCTCCCAACATACTTCATTCGATGAAAAAAATGAAAAATTACTCACAGCATTTGACAATTCATTGCTCGATTTAACCCATTCATGTGAATACCTAACGTTTAATTACATCGTTTATGACGTCATATCAGGCTAATTTCGATTGAATGTATAGTGAGAAAAATCGACTAAAAAACTACCAATTTTAAATTTCAAGTTGTTAAAGACACGTTCAAATTAAACAACGAATTTTTTTGTGCAGAGTAAAAGGTGGGATTAGGTAGGTACGCTATAAGATTAAAAATTCGATGAGCTGCAATTCACCTAATTCGTTTAATTTAAATCATTAATCGTACAAGTGGAACCAATTTGGTGAAAAAATGTTGGTAAAATTCAGAATGGAATTATAAAAGAGGTATGTTAGAAATAAATATTTTTTAGGTTTTCTTAGAAAATTATTTTTTTAAATAAATATTTATTCAAATTTATATTTTTTTGACTAATTTTTTTACAATTTTTATAAATAATTCAATGATTTTTTTTTTACTTGCAGGTGATTTATTCGTGCATAATTCTTTCAACCTACTTGTTAAATGGCGTGAACCGAAGTTACTTGGCTTTTTTATTTCGCCAACTCGATTCCCCAGGCTCTTCCATTGTTCTCGATGACGAACAAAAATCATGGATAGGTAGCAAAACATCCCACAAATTTAAACAAATTCTTGATAAATTTCATCTAATTTCAACACTGATTTCTGCAGCTGCCTTCATAAACCTACTGAGCCCATTGGGATGCATCGTCGTTGGCATCATGATGGACGCATTTGGAAGAAAAATCAGCGTACAAGGGGTTGTACATCAAGAGCAGCTTCAATCGATAGACCTTCATTTTACATACAGAATAACCCATGAACTTGACAATTGTACGTAATTTATCTTCATTCAACAGGAATGTCCTACGGTACCTCGATATACGTTTCTGAAATTGCAACAGCTGATCATCGAGGAGCATTGTTGGGCAGTGGGCACTATTGAGATACTTTTCAATCTAGGAATCTTGTTTAGCAACCTGCTCATGTATTATTTGAAATGGTCCATCGGTGATTTTCACAGCTGTATCCGCCATTTCTCTTTTGCTGACGTGCATTTTACCAGAATCGCCCACGTGGCTTTACTTAAAAGGGCATAAGGAAGAGTCGATTGATACACTGACTGAAGATTGAGATGCAATCAAGACTAAATAGATGACATGGAGAGTTACATGTCATCTCATGTGAAAACCAAGCTCGATGAAACCATTAGAAATTGTCTAAGGTCATGGAGACAATTCGTGATAGTTTTGACGATGTTCATCCTGCAGCAGAACACAGGATACGCGATTGTAACCATGTTCATCATCATGATAGTCGACCGTCTTCGTATTCCGTACAGAAGCACGGACGTAGCACTGCTGTATTCGGTCACCTGTTCCATCGCAGGTTTATTCAATCGTAAGCCTACTTTGGCCATATCAGCTGTCGGAATGTCGATTTGTGCCGCTGCTGTGCCAATTTACCAGTATTTTTTCGAATCGTACGAAGAAAAACCATTTTCGTGGATAATTCCGGTTGCTCTGTGCTTGTATGTGATATCCTGCAGCATCGGAGTCCTTCCCGTTGGTTTCACCATTGCTGGAGAATTATTCCCGAATGAAGTCCGAGGTGTGATGAATGGAGTGCAAGGAGCCATTGCTTATTTTTATTGTTCTCTGTTGTATAAAATCTCGCCATGGTATTTGGCCACCTTTGGGGCGTCTGGAGTAATGTGGACGTTTTCTGGGTTTTCCATGTTGACAGCTTTGTTTAGTATTTTTGTTTTACCGGATACCAAAGGCAAAACTTTGAACGAGGTGCAAGAGAAATATTTCAAAAAGAAAAGATAACCTTGATTTTAAAATGTATACTTACAGTGTTTAAATATTATTTTTTGCCTTACATCGGATAATGCTGCAACCCAAATCACAAGAATGTTGGAAGATTTGCCTACTGCGATACTTGAAGGAGTTAAAGTACTCAGAATTGAAAGTTCACATCACAGCAAAAATCATTCGTTCCAATTTGTTCCTAATTTGATCAGAATCAATGAAACTATTATTATAATCCAAGTAGATGGTGGCGTGGGCGTCTCAAAAATAAAAATGACAAGACAGAATTTTGCTCGAAAAATTTGAGTTAATTGTGGGATTCTAATAAGATGAAAACTTCTGAAAGTGGTTTAGTAGTTCTGATGCCGACATGAAATCTCTCTCCCCCCCCCCCCATGGAAATATACCAAAAAATGTGTGCAACAAAAGTTGTCCAGATTTTCTTTTCAAAATGTAAAGAAAGTAATTAAGGCATAGAAAATACATAGGAAAATGCTTGATTTTCAAAGTCAGTACATACAAAATAATTGATACCAAATATAAAGTGTTCGGCTTCTAATTTCCTTTATCTTAGGCTGGGCTAATGGACTTTGTAGTCCGAACCCATTAAGAAAAAAATTTCCTTCATCTAACTTTTGTTTCAAACTTTTCTTCGTGATGCAGAATTTTCGACAATTGGTCTAATGCATAATTTATTATTTATTCATATCATCGATAATTCACTCAATTTTTTGAGCAAAACAAGATTTCATTATTTTAGAACCCCCCCACCCCATTTTATTACATTTGATCGGAAAAATCAGAAATACTAAATTAGCTGAAAATAAAAGTACCTAATTCAATGGTAGGGCTATTTATAATTTGTGTACGTGGATCGAATTAGGACGCTTGGGCATGAGTCCAAAATGGGAATTCTTATATCTCCGAATAGAAAATCTGACACAACAGGAAAGAATAGTTGTGGATTCAAAAAGTAAATATTTGCAAATTGCCTTATCCCATTCAAAAATTTCAAGTACATAGGTAAAATTTTCAACGCTCTCTCTTCTTCTCAATGATTTTCAAATTTATATTTAGGTATCGAATTTGCGAGGGAAAATTTTTTGAAAAATTTGTAAATTTGTAAGTAGCAAGCATAATTGTTTACGTTTTTAGGACATTTTAAATAACTAGGGGGCTCCGCCCCCTAGGCCGCTCCGCGGCCTCAACCCCTGGCTCGCGCCCTCGCTTCACAATTTTCCTAAACATTCGCCCTCGCTTCGCTCGGGCCAAATTCATCTTTCTGATATTCACATTTTTCTTAAAATTTATGACAATCGTGAAATAAGCAATGGAGTAAATGAAATAAAGCGGAAAAGGCCGGCCCCTTTAAAATTTAGTAGAATCGCAAATTTGTTCCATCAACCCCCTCCCCCTCTAAAAAATTCGGCCATTTTTCTCCCCGAAAGAACTGATTTAATCGATTTTCAAAATTTTAAGTTATGTTTACTGGAGCTACCTTCTAGAACATAAAATTTAGTTGGGTTGAAGTCCAGGATAGCTATGTTATAAAAAAAATGAGGATGGCGAGATGGGAGGGTAAAAACAGTGTATACCTAGTTGAGAAAATTGAAAATTGAAGTTTGGATTTTTACCGATCTTCAACCTCCCTCCCTAACAAAATGCCTTTGAAACATCTAAATAAAATAATCAGATGCTCAACAGCTTCCTAAAACAATGAACACAATACAGAAATTTGGAATAGAACAATGTGTGAGTGGGAGTTGGAAGGGCATTGCAGGTTAAACAACGGGGTTTGGCTTTGGAAACTGATTTCGACCACTTCTACACTCAAAGGGTCGCCCTGACTCAAGTATTTTCGGAGGCAGACGGACAGATATAAATTTTTTTAATTCAAAGAGGCCAAACTGTGTTTTCTTTCATATTTTTCGCTGATTTTTGCCTTTTTGAAAATTTTGAACCCCGTCCTGTTTTGTAATGAGGGCTCAAAAGCAATGGAGTTTTTTTTTTTTCTTAAATAAGTGCTATTTATCTATAAATATACCACAAACGTTTTGAAAATTTTAAAAAGGTGAAGTATGATACGTAAAAGTTATATGACAGCCCATTCAGATCGTTTTTTCGCACGACCAATAATCAAAATTTTTAAAATTTATGTAGTATACTTATAGGTAAATGGCACTTATTTTAAAGGGGGAAAAATCCATTGCCCTTTTCATTTTCGATCTCTCAAATCGATTAAAAGCGGTTTCAAGACGTTTCGAAGTTTTCAGAAAATGTTGAAATTTCGCAGCAATGAAGAAACTCTTGAAAAGTGGCTTGTATATAATCTTAACCCTGAGTGAAAAATGTGTGCACCTGTACAGTGGATGTGCGACGTGTGTAAAGAGTTTGCCTTACCTACCCCCTACCCCAATGTACAGGTAGGTTGGCAGTTAGCACAGTATGCGTTGTCAAACTACCCTTACCAATTCACCACTACAAACGCAACGCTCTGTAGATACGTCACTCACAATTCTTCTAGCTCGAAAACTCGTTTCAGCACAAACACAAAGCCAGAGTTTGTGTAAATACAACACTACCACATCTCCGAGATCTCGAGATCTCGAACGCAGTTCGCGACCGTCTAGACGGTTTTGATTTTTTAATATAGAGAGAAATGTGAAATTGAATTGAAATAAATTTTACTAGGATGAAATTGGAAAATTTTTTTAAATTTTGGGAGTTTTCTCGATTTGCTGCTGAAATTCTGAAGGTAAATGAACTGGGTACCCAAGTATTGCCAATTGAAAAGGTTCCAAGTTTTGATCGTTTGACAAAAAATTAGAAATGTCAAAAATTATGCAGAACTTCAATTAAGTATTTTGACCAATGTTTCCAACAATTTTCCAATTTAAAAAAATTTGTTTTTAAAGAAATAATTTACTATTTTTTAAAAATCTGCTGACTTTTAAATTAATTTTCCAATTTTTTGAAAATTTTCAAATTTTAATCAGAAATAATTCGATTTTTTGTTGAGTTGTTGGATCTATTGACTTTGGTCAGGATACAATTGAAGGTTTTTAAAAGTCCTATTGTTTTTCAGACCTAATAATATATGACTACATCTTCAAGTTATTTCTTTAAAAAATTCAGGCTTGGTGGGTTCCCGTTCATTTGCCTGAATTCAATATCCCGAACGGACATTTCCTCGAAAAGTCTTTTCCCCGAATCTCATTTCCCCGAATCCCATTTCCCCGAATTAACAAAAGTCCCCAAAATTTACAAAATTTTAATATCAGAAATTGATATTATATGACATGGTACGAAGAAAACCTAGTTCATCGTTCACGTCGACATACGAGTACTCTTCGTATTTCCGGGCGATGCCTGAAATGCGCTTTTGAAGAACAATCCACGCTTGGATTCATCCGGCCCTTTGTATACAATGAGGACTCCTCCTGGCGCAGTTGCATTCGTTATAGCTCGAGCTTTGCATTCTATTCGGTTTCAGTTTTCAGTTTTAATTGTCAGTTTTCAAAATATCAATTTCAGTTTTCAGTTTTTTCATATTTTTTTCCTTTTGAATTGGCTGAAAGTTAATTATTTATTCGAGGCATTTTTTTTTTATTTAAGAAAAAGTGACCATTTTTTCGCAAAGGTATTTACTGAATTCTGAATCTATAGGTATGAAATTATGTTTCAAATGAGCTATTAGTGATCTTTTTTCATGCAAAATTGACGATTTTATTGTAAGAATTTGGAATTTGTTGTTGGAAAACACGTTCCAAGTTGAACTTTTGGAATGAAAATTTTCAATAAAAAATTCACTCAAAAATATTTCAAAAACTATGCCCTTCAGAAAAATCTAATCACTTCTACCAGATAGAAAATTTCATTCCCTACAACTTCGGTTCCTATAATTTTTGTCGTAGGACGCTTAGTTTTCTCAGAAATGTCACTTTCAAGAGTTGAAAAATGTCAACAAAAAATCAAGATTTGGTAACAATTTCGAAAAAAAATATTACAATACGAAAAAAATTAAGAATAAGTAAATTACACGATTAAAAATTGTCAATGAAAAAAATTTCTAGGTAGGAAAATTTTGAAGAAAATGTTGGAGTAATGTGAGGTAAAATTTTTCGGTAAAATCGTGTCGACCTGTGTAATAAAATAGAAAATTTTAAAAAACTGAAACTTGACTGAAATTCATTCATTCCAGTTTCAGTTTCGGTTTCCCATCACTGTAGTGTATAAGTTGGAGCACAAAAAGAAAACGTTTTTCCGAGTTTCAATACAGAAAATAATTTGTACACTCGATTTAAGAAGTTGGTATTGTTTGTACTTGGTGCGAATAATAAAGTATTTATGGAGTAATAATATAAATTGCTGAACTTGTTTTCTTCAACTTCCACTTGAATTAGGTACATATTAAACAAGAAAATTGCGGCTTTATTTCAGTAATTTCATCATGAGAAAAAAATGAGTAGAAGGATGAAGAGATGAGGGAGGGATCATTATAAAATACAATTTTTACCTGTGATAAATCCATGCAGAAAAAAGAACTTACTCGCTGCAATCACTGACTGAGCGAAGTGAAGTCAAAATTTTGAAAAACTGCTCATAATCTGTTTTCAGTCAATTTGAAAAAATCTAATTTTTTCGTCACCAATTTCGGAGAGATAGGAGATGAATTTGTAATACTCTCATATGGTTACGTCAATGGACAACGTTTACCTTACACGCCTCACATCTGACAACCCAACTTACAAAATTCGTACTCAAGAGCTTATAAAATTCGAGTGGCAATATTATCATATTTAAGGCAATTCCAACTTTCGAACCTTTATTCAAAATCGACGATAAATTTAATCCAAACGATATCTAGCAATTCAAGTGCCTATCAAGAATACCACTGGTACAATCGCTCCTTCTGTTCGACTTCCTTCAATTCACACCTTAATCTGTCGAGTTGTTTATTCCACATCATTTAAATTGATATCAAAAATAAGTCACTTATCGGCAAACCTATTTAGATACTGCATCTTGCTCGATGATTCGTTGCCTCTCTCTCCTCTAAATACGTATCTTTATTAATTACCTCGGTAAACATTGCAATATTAATTACTGTCCAATTCAACCCATCAACGCGAATATTGTGTAAGATCATCGTTCATGGCGCTAGGCAGCATGCCCCTACTCAATTTCACGACCATCTTGATAATTAATATTTGACAAAACATCGCTCGATCGGTGGAAAATTAAGATACTTAATTTTCGAAACAATAAGCTCTCGTGTTAAAAAGTGGTCTGTTTTTGTACATATTTTTTTAAACTCATGTGTTATCGTGATAAGATTAAAATTTTCGTCGAATAACAACTTATATATAGCACCGGAATAGGGATCGGACACTTTATTTATCTAGTTTCGATTGTTTGCGATAGTGAAGCCGACTCAAGAAAAATGCCTGCTAAATTTTTACAAAAAGGAGTTGTAAATGAGGTATGTTGAAATTTTTTACTTTTTTGTTTCCAATAAAAATTATGATTCATCTACAAAAATATCTGTAATTATAAATGTAGAGGTCAAATTTGGGACAGACGTTTTTGAAATCTTAGCAGATATAAATTTTGAAATTAAATAAATAGGCAGAGACAAAAGCTAGAATTGAACAAGAATTATTTATTTGCCCTCGATTTATTTTTTTGGATAAAATTTTGAAAAACTAGTTATGTATCTTCCTTTTTCAAAAATTTCCATTTTATGAGGCTCCAAAAGCAAATCTCAGTGATTTTTTCGTCGATTGAAAACAACTTTCAATCAAAAATCAAGAAAATTTTTGATTTCGCAACCTTTGGTCAAATTTTCTAAAATCATAAAAATCCAACTTTCAAATTTTCTAATTTACAAAATCTTTCATTTTCCAAATCAATAGCAAGTAATATATGTATGAATAAAAAAAAATGTGACGCCACCTACATTTTTTCATCTCCAAGTTTAAATTTTGCTAAAAACGATCATCTGTTTCATTACAGGTACTTTTTTCATGCATAATACTTTCAACTTATTTATTCCATGGTATAAGTCGAAGTTATCCATCATTTTTATTCCATCAACTCGATTCACAAAATTCCACCATCACTGTCAACGACGAGCAAAAATCATGGATGGGTAAATTTTGATAAATTTTCGCACCTCAAATGCAAACTCACAGCCTTCATCAAACGTAAAATTATTTTTCCAGCTGCTTGCATAAATCTATTGAGCCCACTGGGCTGTATGATCGCTGGTATCACGATGGACGCTTATGGAAGAAAAATCAGCGTACAAGGGGTCTTCATACCGTTTCTAATATCCTGGACCATTATTGTATTCGCTGATAAAGTTTCCATGCTCTACATGGCAGCTTTAATTCAGAGTATTGGCACAGGTGGGCAATTGACCAAAACCCTTCTGGCTCATATGGTACCATATTAACTCAACGAGGTTTTGACCTCGGGTCTTCCGATTTCGTTCAAATTTTTTTTACGAATTCCCCTCGATGGTCTAATGAAAGAATAACCGTCATTCCGATCTTAATCCTTCAGGAAGCGGGGGGGGGGTGACCCTTGTCATTTTCGTATAATTAGGTTTTTTGGCGAAATGGCTCCACTTTGAAGGCTCATATCTCAAGATCGGTTAGGTCCAAGATGAATCTGTTCATGCGGTTTTGTAGAGAATGGAAAGTGATTCAAAATTGATAATCATATTTTGAAAAGTTCAAAGTCGAACTTTTGTGATGAAAGCTCAACTTTCATAATAAGTACAAAACATGAGGGCCCCCATTTAAAAATCTGAAAAAATTACTATAAAGAGAAATTTTTATGTATTTTTCAACTAATTACTTTTCAAGATGGGATCTCTATACCCCTGGGGGCACAGGGGTCCTCAATTTTGGTCAAAATTCAAGAAAATGTCAAAAGTGAGGTAATACATCGATTTCCACTAATTCAAAGGCGCTGAATTCGAATATGTGCTCAGTTTTTTCATCCGACCCCTCTGAACCTCCCTATCAGCCCCCTGATGAGGTCGAAATTCAAAATGATGAAAAATAACGTGTGACATGTCGTTTGTTAGGGTTTTGAGGGCGCTGAGTTCGAATATTGGATTGTTTTTGGGATTCGACTATTTTGTGCACCCGTAGCCCCTATTTTTGAAAAAAACATTGATTTTTAAAATTTTTTAGTACTTTTTGAGTCAGTGTGGGACGCGGGGGAAGTCGATCGAGAAAGTAAGTTGATATTCAGGCTCAGCACTCTCGAATTAGTAGAAATCGATATGACACATGTTATTTTCATTTTTTCCATGTGTTTTTTCAAAAATGGGGGCTAGGGGTGCACAAAAGTGTCGAATCCCAATAGTAAGTAAATATTCGAACTCAGCGCCCTCAAAACCCTAACAAACGACATGCCACACGTTATTTTTCATCATTTTGAATTTTGTCCTCATCAGGGGGCTGATAGGGGGTTCAGAGGGGTCGGATGAAAAAAACTGAGAACATATTCGAACTCAGCACCTTCGAGTTAGTAGAAATCGATGTATTACCTCACTTTTTACATTTTCTTGAATTTTGACCAAAATTTAGGACCCCGTGTGCCCCCAGGGGTATTGAGATCCCATCTTGAAAAGTAATTAGTTGAAAAATACATAAAAATTTCTCTTCATAGTAATTTTTTCAGATTTTTAAATGGGGGCTCTCACGTTTTGAACTTATCATGAAAGTTGAGCTTTCATCACAAAAGTTCAACTTTGAACTTTTCAAAATATGATTATCAATTTTGAATCTCCTTTCCATTCTCTACAATACCGCATGAACAGATTCATCTTGGACCTAACCGATCTCGAGATATGCCCCCTCAAAGTGGAGCCATTTCGCCAAAAAACCTAATTATACAAAAATTACAAGGGCCACCCCGCTCTCTGAAGGATTAGGATCGGAATAACGGCTATTCCTTCATTAGACCATCGAGGGGAACTCGTAAAAAAATTTTGAGCGAAATCGGAAGACCTAAGGCCAAATCCTGGTCGAGTTCACATGGAATGAGCCTTCTTCAAGATCACCAAGCTCCAAAATCCATTTTCAATGAAATCTTCCTTTACAGGGATGTCTTTCAGCACATCTACATACATATCTGAGATATCAACAGCTGACCACAGAGGAGCTCTATTGGGCTCAGTTGAAATAATCTTCTGCCTCGGTGTGCTGCTTTGCAACTTACTCATGTATTACATCAAGTGGACCATTGTATCAGCAATTTTCACTGCCCTCACAGCAATCTCTTTACTGCTGACTTTCTTCTTACCAGAATCTCCTACGTGGTTGTACCTGAAGGGACGTCGAGAACAGTCGATCAATACCCTGGCTTCCATCAGGTGTCAAGATCGTGACGCAATAAAACCAGAAATCGAAGACATGGAAAATTACATTTCATCTCAAGCAAAAATCAAACTAAACGAGACAGTTAAAAATTGTCTGCGTGCTTGGAAACAGTTTTCCATAGCTTTTACATTGTTCATCCTGCAGCAGCACACAGGATATTCCACGATGACCCTGTTTATTATCATGATAGTCGATCGTCTGAATATTCCTTATGCCAGTACAGATGTTGCTTTGCTGTACTCCATTGCATCTTCGGTTGCAGGATTCATAACACCATATGTAATGTACAAGTATAATCGTAAGCCTACCTTGACCATTTCGGCAATCGGAATGGCGATTTGTGCAGCTGCCATACCAATTTATCAGTATTTTTTTGAATCCTACGAAGAAAAGCCTTACTCTTGGGTTATTATAGTTGCCTTATGTTTGTATGTGATATCTTGTGGCATTGGAGTTCTCCCCATTAGCTTCACAATTGCTGGAGAATTATTCCCCAATGAAGTTCGTGGTATTTTGAATGGTCTGTATGGTGCATCTGCCTATCTCTATTGGTCTCTTTTGTACAAAATCACACCGTGGTATTTGGTTACCTTTGGGGCATCTGGAGTAATGTGGACGTTTTCTGCATTTTCCTTGCTGACTGCTATTTTCAGTGTGTTTGTTTTACCAGAGACTAAGGGCAAGACGTTGAATGAAGTGCAGGAGCAGTATTTTAAAAAGAAGCGATAGTGCGATGGTGGAGAAAATTATCTGTTTTATTAAAGACAAAAGGCAAGTAGATGAAATTAAGTCAAAACAGATTATTTGCGCTTTCAAATGCTCATATTCGATAAACCCACTTAGATTATTATTCAGTCGAGATAGAGGCAGGCCGAAGGGAAAGTTGAAATGTAGAAGGTGGGACTTGAAAACCCTCATGAGTCACTCTCAAATTACCAACGTTGATGTGTGTAACATTAATTTATTGATTTAAAAAAAAAAACATCGTCAATACGTAGGTAGAATTATTTTTGTAATAACAATAAGTATTATTGTTTTACACTCTTCATTATTTTTGGATTTAAAAAATGTTAGATATGGGTAGGTACTTCAAATGTCCAAGATTTATGTGTTAAATTATTGTTATTAAAAAGCGTAGAACATTCGAAAGCGGAATCATGAAAAATTAGCGAGCGTGTTTGTACATTTTCTCATTTATAAAATACCTATCTAATTTTTTCATGTACTTGATGACTAAAAGTTCAATGATGAAATACATTTTTTGATCGACTGTAACAGTTGTTATCTTATCGAGAGTTACTAATTATTTTATAACTGAATAGAGCAGTGAACCAAGAAGCCAGCTCGGAGTAGGCAAAATTGTTCTAGGGGAGGGGGGTGTCAAAAAAGTGTGTTAGGACTTTGAAAAGCTTGAATTTTATCAAATTTCATTTTTTTTCAATTCACAAAATGTGAAAAAAAATTGTAGTATGTACCTACAATTGTAGATGTACTTACCTATTAATGTAGATTTTTCTGAAGTGCCTAATTATCAGGGATTCGGAGGGAGGGGGTCTGATCCCTCCAGATCCGGCTCCGGCTCCGAAAATTTTTAAAAAGTGCCTCCGGCTCCGGCTCCATGATTTTTTTAAAAGTACCTCCGGCTCCGGCTCCGGCTCAAAATTTTTTTTCAAGTGCCTCCAGCTCCGGCTCCGGCTCAATAAAAAAGGCTCCGGAGGGACCTCCTGGAGGGACCCTCCTGGAAGGCCCTCCGAAGATGAAAAATTGAAATTTTTTATATAATTTTAAGGAATTATAATGAAAATAATAAAAAATACAGTACTTGGTTAACCCTTTCGCGACCAATTTTGGAATCATTGCATTTTAAATTTTTTTTAATGGAAATTGTTCCTTAACCCCCCCACTCCTTCCCTTCCAAACGAAAATCAGGTGTCACAGAATTTTCCCCCTCCCCCAACCTCCTCAGGGGGCTTGAGGTACCGTATGTCCCAATGGCATGGTAAATTGACCCTGTGTGTCCCAGTGGTAGACAAAATTGACATGTGTGTGTCCCAGCGGTAGAGAAATTAGCAATGACTGTGTCCCAGTGGTAGAGAAATGAGAAATTACACAGTGACACTGGACACTGATACAGTGATTCTCAAACCACACACATGTTGTGTGATGCTCAGTAGCGAGTGCGCATCACAGCGTGGGACTAAACTGGAATGGTGAGGGAAATGAACAAGTTCTGAAATTGAAAATACAAAAGAGGGACCTCCAAAGAGAGACCTTCGGAGCAAGGAGCCGGAGGAGGTCCAATGTGGTCCCTCCGACTCCAGCTCCGGCTCCGGAATTTTTTTAAACATCCCTCCGGCTCCGGCTCCGAAATTTTTTTCAAAGTGGCTCCGGCTCCAGCTCCGGCTCCGAAATTTTTACAAAAGTCCTTCTAGCTCCGGCTCTGGCTCCGGAAAATCGCCCGGAGAGGGGTCCTCCTCCCTCCTCCCTCCGGCTTCGCTCCGGATCCCTGCTAATTATTTTCAAAAGTAGGTAGGTATGTAGGTACTAATAAATTTTTTTATGTTTAAAAATTTAATTCTTAATTTTTTTCTAAATGGTTTTGGTATGGCTACCTACTCTGACTTGAAAAAATCATAAATTATTTTCCGAATAATTATACCTAGGTACCCGTGGGAAAACTCGAATGAAAGTAGATATCCATACTCAGACTATTTTTCAGAAAAAATCATGTTTTGTTTTTTTAAATAGAAATTTTAAAAGAAAAATATCAAAAAGTGGTTTTTTTCGAATAGTTCTGAAAAATAGAGTAAGTTGAGATAAAAAGGAGGCACAAGAGCCATTTTGGCAATTTTTTCCCCAATTTAAAAAAATTTGTTGAACAGATATATTACGTACCTACCTTAATAGACAATTGAACGGTGTTAAATGTTGAGTTGAGGGAGGGGGTAAAATTTTTATCTTGGCAAATTGTAGGAATCCAATAATTTAATAGAGTAGGTACCTTTTTTTGATGAATTTTTCAAAAAAAGTTCATATAGGGTCAAATTCAAGTGAATTTCCTAGTAATCAGTAACGTACCTGTGTAGTTGAGTACTTTACGATGACGAATTCGCTTTTTCCAAGGAAATTAAATTAGCGTCATCGGGGCGACACGATGTTTATGTTTATCAGTGGATAAGTACTTCATATGCTGACACGAAAAACTTGAGAAAAACTTCATAAGGGGAAGAAGGTTCATATTCTGATGAGAAGTTATTAAGAGGAGACGTAATCTAAAAATTCGACATTACCCCTGTCCACAGATAAATACTCGAAATTATTTTATTTAAAAACTTGAAAACAATGCTGACGTAAACGATGAGGCAGCATGGTTTTACATTTATTGTGCAAATCGTCATATAAATATTGTTTATGCCAAAGTGTACAGTGACAAGATAAAATCCCATTGAAAATTACGCATATAAACCGAGTCATCCAGAATGCCTTTCTAGTAAAGACTTTCACTTGCTTTCAACCATTTTTCACTGTGAAATTATTATTGGTGTGGTGAAAAATGCAGCAGACAAGATTTTCTAGAGGACTTGTAAAAGAGGTAAGTAGATACGTGGCGTTTTCATTTTCCATTTGTTTTTTTGTTTTTTATTTTTTTAAACTTGGGTCGCAAAATATTATCAAATTTGTATTAATTCTGGACAATAATCTCCAAAATCATATTTATTTTTACAAAATTTTCATTCCATATTCAAGTATACCTATAAGAATTTTCAATAATTTCCAAATTTGCCATCAATTAAGTGAATATTTTGAAGAAAAATTTTAAAACCTTTGAAAATTAAAACATTCTCTAACCAATTTTTTACAGTAAGTAATGCTGGAAAGAGAGTTCTAAGAATACAGCAAGTACTTTCTCACAGGAAATTTTTTTTTAAATCTGGATATTTTTTTAATTTCATTGCTCAAAATGTAATAGCACTTCGAGAATTTTTTAAAATTATGATTAAATTATCTTCATTGTTTTTCATTAAGATATCAAAATAAGTACTGTACTGATCACCTTCAACAAAATCTGTCAATTTTGTTTGTACATAGTAACTTTTCGATACATTTCATATTTGAAAATTTCGACGATTTGGAGTTGAAGCATACACATATATTTCGGTTGTACTGAGCACAGACCCGGCAGATCATTTTTTTCTCCATAGGTGCTTTCAATCTGGTGGAAGGAGCCCGGGGTGGGAGCGAGGTGTATTTTCCAACTCTAAAATTTTTTATCAACTCTGAAATTTTTCTCCCTCTAATTTTTTTCTTGGGTCAAAAAATTTTTCAACCCTGGTATCATTCACAACTTTAGAAATTTTATTCAATGTTAAATATTTTCTCAAACTTGTTTAGCTCTCGAAATTTGTTCTTAAAATTTTAATGTTTGCAGCTCTTGAAATTTTTTCTCAAAATTCTAATTTTTTCAGCTCTTGATTTTTTTTAAATTCCAATTTTTTAGCTCAGACTTTTCTTCAATTTTTTCCTGCTCTAAAATATTTAGAATAAAAAAATGTTGAAAAAAATTTCAAGAAAATCATGGTGAGAAAATTCGAGAGAATGTCAAGTTTTTAAAAATTTTCAAATCAAAGAATGGAATATTTTATATACTCGATAGTTGATAATTTATAAATATCAGTAAATGAAAAAATCTTGATGAATGAAAATTGAAAAAAAATATGAGAAAGAAATTTCAAGAGTGTGAAAATTTTTTTGGAGTTGAATAAATTGAAATTTTGAGAAAAATTTTGAAACCTAAAACAAATTGTGCTGTCAAGGTGCTGTAAATCAAAAGTTTTTAAGTTGAAAGTTTGTTCACATATAGCTAAAAGCTGAAACGAGAGAAAGTAGAAAGCTAGCCAAAAGCTAGCTAGGTATATGATATGAATCAAAATGCCAAAAGCTAAATCCAAAAGTTTCATTTTTGAAATTTTCAACCGAAAGCCAAGAGCAGAAGTTTTATTTTACGGCTTTTTATTCCAGGATTTCGGTTTGGTGTGAAATTTTTCATTTTTTTTTTAGAAAATTTGGTACCGTTGTGATTGAGTTTCAAAATTTTTGTAGATTTTGGGATTTTTTAACAGCAACTGTTTAAAAATCCTTGTAGGTGCAGAGCACTACGAAAAAATCCCTGTAGGTGCTCGAGCACGCCAGCACCTCCAGTAACGCCGGCCATGACTGAGCAACATTTTTAAAGTTCGGGGAATTCAGGTATTTCAGGTAAAGATTTTCAAATCAACAATAAAATTTCAAATTTTAAGGAACAGAAATTAAAATTATTAAAATTTTGTTTGCTAATAACTACATATATCGGACGTGCAATTGAGAAATCTGTAAAGAAAATTCAAAAACGTTTTCTTTTCTCAAGTTTTATTATTTTATTAATACAATACGTGAATGGGGGAGGAAAGGGTCACAGGGTCTTGATTTTTTTTTTTTTTTTTGCCTAACAACTGAAAACAGCATTTTGTGGAATTTAATTTGACATTTTTGTAACAAATTGCCCCCCTCCCCCTCAAAAAAATCGAGACATTTCTGATTATGTACATATTTTTGTATCTAATTTATTTGGATACTTACACCACCATCATTTTCTCTTTACAGGTACTTTATTCATGCATAATACTTTCAACCTATCTATTTCATGGTATAACTCGAAGTTATCCAGCATTCCTATTTCATCAACTCGATTCCCCAAATTCTTCAATTACTGTTGATGATGAACAAAAATCATGGATGGGTAATTTTCATATTATAAAATAAACACCATGCAAGACTATAGAAATAATTGTCATCAAAATCATTAATTTGTTTAGCTGCATGTATAAATCTATTGAGTCCTTTGGGATGCATAATTGCTGGAATCACGATGGACGCTTATGGAAGAAAGATCAGTGTCCAAGGGGTATTCGTCCCATTCATCGTATCATGGTTATTGGTATCATTCGCGGAAAATGTTTCCATGCTGTATGTAGCAGCATTGGTACAAAGTATTGGCACAGGTAAAACTTCTAAATAGCTGTGGCAACTTGGATTATTTCAGAATGTTGCTAGAATTTTTAAAGTTTGACTTTTCTAAAAAAGTTATATCCCCTCCTCTCCCTGAAAAATTTGTAAATTTTCTAGAAATTTCTGATTGGCTCGAAAGCTCTTCCAACAAATTTGTGCGGTAGAAAATGAGTCATAGAACTCTTTTTCTTGATTGCATTAAATTATTTTACAGGACCATGGGGTATTACTGCAATTTTATAAAATTGGGAAAAATTTTGAAAATTGAGAAACTTCCACAATCAAGATGCAGTTGTATCAATTTAACAACCTTTTCAAAACCAATTCCACTAATCACAGACTCAATTTGAATTTCGTTGCTAGAGCGAAAGTTTTGTTGAACCAACAAATGTTGCCAATTAATAATTAGTAGGTACTTTCGTTTTAAAAAGAATCTGTAAATTTTTCTGAGAGGTTCCAGCCGCTCTCAGGTGTTGTCATTGGCAACACATTCTGAACGAAGGTTGTCACCACTGCTTCTAAACATCAACACTTTTCCATAGAATGGGTAAAAATTGTAAATTAACTCGAATCTTGTTTTCAGGAATGTCCTTCAGCACCTCAACATACGTATCAGAAATATCAACAGCTGATCACAGAGGAGCACTGCTCGGCACAGTTGAAATTATTTTCTTTTTCGGCGTATTATTCTGCAATGTTCTCATGTATTTTATGAGGTGGTCCATAGTTTCATTGATATTTTCTGTCATCTCTGCAATCTTTCTACTGCTGACTTTCATATTACCTGAATCTCCTACATGGCTGTACTTAAAAGGACGTCAAGAAGAATCCATAAAAACACTGACTTGCATAAGATGTCAAGATCGAGAGGCGATCAAATCTGAAATCGATGACATGGAAAACTACATAATATCATCTCAAAAGAAAAGAAAATTAACCGACACGATTAAAAATTGCCTTCAAGCGTGGAAACAATTTTCCGTAGCTTTCGTCTTATTCATTCTGCAACAGAATACAGGATACTCCGCAATGACCTTATTTATAATCATGATAGTCGATCGTCTGAACATTCCTTATGCCAGCACTGATGTCGCTCTGCTATACTCAGGGGCCTCTTTCGTTGCAGGATTCATAACTCCTTACGTGATGTATAAATTCAATAGAAAGCCTACTCTGACATTATCGGCCATTGGAATGTCACTGTGTGCTGCTGCTATACCATTATACCAGAACTACTTTGAATCATACGATGAAAAGCCATTCCCTTGGATAATTCCAGCTGCTTTGTGCATGTATGTGATATCATGTGGCATCGGAGTTCTTCCAATTAGCTTCACCATAGCAGGAGAATTATTTCCCAATGAAGTTCGCGGTGTGCTGAATGGTGTTTATGGAGCAGCAGCTTATTTCTATTGGTCGTTTCTGTATAAAATCACACCATGGTATTTGGATACTTATGGTGTATCCGTAGTAATGTGGACGTTTTCTGGATTTTGTGTTTTGACTGCACTGTTTGCAACATTTATATTACCAGAAACTAAAGGAAAGACGTTGAACGAAGTACAGGAGAGATACTTCAAAAAGAGATAATAACTGGACTCAGAAAAAAACCACTCATATTGTCGTTCCTACATATCACACAATAAAATTAAATTAAATGATTGTCCATTTATTTAGGCAAATCTACCCTCCTTTCAAATTTGGGAAATATTCTTATGGTACCTTTGGAGTGAGGGGAGGAAAAAGAGGCAAAAATTTATAACCTCTTCCTGATCGAAAAATTGCAGTTTATAAATAAATCCTCTGTAATATTACCTGTTTTACCAAACATACCCACGACTGAAACAGAAAATGCAAAGCAATAAATAATTACGAAATTGTACTAAAAAAAGCAAATGTTCGAACCTATCGCCCTTAAAAAGTAACGAACTTCATGCCAAAATAATATTTTCAAGTAGGTACCTATAAGAATTAAAAAGTGGCGAGAAAGGGTATGAGGGAGCGATAAAGAGCCACAATCAAAACAATCATAATTTTTTTAACTAAGCTCGACCAAAAAGCTAATTATATGCCAAAATAATCAATTTTTTGAGTTTTTGTCAGGAAGTTTTTGAACGAGATTGACGGAATCAAATCTCAAAAAGGATTCAAAATTTAAACTCAGAATTTCAAAAAAAACATAACCAAAGATATTTCACTCATGAAATTAAAATTTTTTAAATGTTGACCTAAATCGTGGGACATTATGATCCCCCCCCCCCCCGAGACCAGGAATTCCAACATGAAAACATCCACAATTTTTTAAAACTAGTTCCTCTAATGAAGAGAAGCAGGGTCGGTTTTTAGTCATAAAATTTTTGATCTTCCAAAGATACCCTCGAGGTATTTCCAAAATTCAAGTTTTGGATTCATATATCTTAACTGAAGATATTTTTACATAGGTACATTTTTGATTGCAAAAATTAGAGATTTTCAAATGGAAAATTCTTCATGGAAATGCATAACTGATTAATTTTATTTTACTAGGAAAGATTGGTAAAAATTTCACAAGGGTGTACCGTTTTCTTTTTTTATCAATATTTAATGAAAATTTTCAAGAAATTAATATTTATAATTAAAATAGTCGGAAAATTTTGGAATTTGGTAGATACAAATACATATTTCACTTCTCCAACACTCCAAGGACACTGCATCGACGACATTGTGGCGGAGCGGAGCGACGCGGTGTTCATTTTTATAAGTGGACAGTAGATAAGTACTTTATGCGCTGACAAGCGAAAGATGAGAAAAGTGTCATAAGGGAAGGGGACATACCCTAACGCAAAGACAATTAGGTGGGGATGGTAATCTTGAAATTTGGTATCACCCCGGCCCGCAAATTTTCAGTCAAAATTCCCCAGTTTTGAAATTTAAAAATAATGCTTACGTAAATGATATGATAGCAGGGTTTAATAAATACGCATAACACAGAGTAGATATTGCATATGCTGTTGATAAAAAGAGTCGAATTCCCCTTGGTATCGATATTATATTTACGTTTTTAGGTTACAGTTACGTTATTTTGTAATTTTTGTTTTGACTGTTCGATTATTCGTGTATTTGTTTTTATGACTCGGTTTTTTTTGTATGTACTTTTTATTTTTGGCCGAAAGCCAATAACGTTTCATGAATTCGGTCTTGTTTTTCTCACGATTTTTGTCTTATGTTTTATTGCCGAATAAAACGAATATTATGCGTTTCTTGTAGTGTTTTTAGCGTAAACGATCCTCTCACGACTGTATTAAGGCGAAAACGTCAACTCCGCCATCATGGTAGCCTGAGAAGTGGTTCAGTTCCAGAGTGCATTTCAGCCCACGTTTTCAACGGACATCTCCAGGTACGATAGTCAACGGACACGCTGTCAACGGACTCCCGAACCGAGATGGATACGATTAAAATAGCTCCGCACCTGATGTTCGACGGTAAGAACTTTCGGCAGTGGCAGCGACGCATGCAGTTGGCATTGCAAGCCAGAGAATGGGGACAGCCGCTTTCAAACCCTAACTCCAACGCCCAGGGTGCACAGAAGATACGAGACAAGGTAATGGACTTTATGATTTCGCACCTTACAAACCGGATTATGGATACTGTAGTGTCCGAAAATCCATACGATTTAATGAACGAACTACAGACGAGATATGGCAAACGTGATGCCGCAGCTATAGTTGCCTGTAGGTCTAAGCTGGCAAAGATAAAAATGGCGAGTTACCAAAGTGCTGAAGAATATTGTGACGCCGTAACAGCACTTGTGAACGAATTAAAAGGTTACGAAGAAGTTGTTTCGAAAGAAGAAGAATATCTGTGGATGCTGGATGGGTTACCAAAGTCAATGGATTATGCACGTATGGTGGCAATGGCCAGTTTGCATATGAACGCCAACCTAGATGGGATTCGTTCCCTTATTATTTCCGAATCTACAAAGTTACCTACGCCTACGAACAGTTCCAGTGGTACCCCACACGCCGCCTACTCAGCAACGCCTCGAACGTGCTACAAATGTGGAAAAGAAGGCCATATTGCGAAGTTCTGCCGAAGTACGGTAAATACGGTAAATACGAGTAATTTGAATTCCAGAACGAATCGTGGAGAAAACGTCAATCCAGTGAAGTGTTTTCGTTGCAACGAGACTGGGCATGTTGGGAAAAGCTGTCCAAAGTATGGTGATCATACTGCAAATCCGAAAAGACCGAAATCTGCCAGTGCAACGAATTCAACGTCATCTACTAGCGCTCCAGTTGGTACTCCGCGTGCCTTAGTAATTTCAACGATGCCTGAACAGGTGAAAAACGACAATGAGACAAATTTTATTTTGGACTCCGGCGCATCGCGACATTTAACCAACGTGACGACGACCGAAAACGTGCGAGATGGAGTGACTGAGATTCAAACAGCCGGTAGTAAATTGGTTTCTACAGCGACGGTGGACGTGAAAGCGAGCAACGACAATTCTGTGTTTGTAATTAAAGACGCATTGTATTCAGCAGATACGCCATGTAATTTGTTAGCTGTTAGGCCTATAACGAAGAAAGGTCACAGTGTTCATTTTTATGAGAACGAAGCTATTGTTCGAGACTCGTATGGTAACGTTATTATTCGGGCCCCAGTACAAGACGATCTATACACCGTTCCGTTCAATTTAGCGAATTCTACCGCTACAGCGTACGCCACTCAGCCAAACGAATGCGATAGGCTTTGGCACCGAAGACTAGGACACGCGTCTCCACCCGGGTTACGGGAACTAGTGGGCGATCCTAGATGCAGTACGACACGTATAGTGTGTGGCGAATGTACGGTGTGTAACGAGGCGAAGCAAGCGAAAACGCCATACGCAGAAGAACGACAACGTGCGAAGAACCCTTTGGAGTTGGTTCATACTGATTTGATTGGTCCGCTCGAACCATCTGTCTACGGTGAGCGATTCGTGGCGACATTTTTGGACGACTTCACACATTACGCTGTTTCTTTTGTGATGTACGCAAAATCCGACGTTGCCGAGTATTTTGAACAATACGATCAAATGGTTTCTGCGAAATTCAACCGAAGAATCGTGACATTACGGTGCGACAACGCGTTAGAAATTGTAGCCGGACGTATGAAAAATTACTGTATTGCTCGCGGTATCGTGCAACAACCGTCAGAACCCTACGAGCACGAGCATAATGGCCGGATAGAGCGTTTCAATCGCACGATTATGGAGAGAACCCGCGCCATGCTTTTTGAATGCAACGCACCGGCGCCGTATTGGGGTTTCGCTGTTTATGCAGCTATTTACGTCATTAATCGTACACCGTCAGCGGCGATTGACAACGTTACGCCATATGAAAAATGGTTCGGAAAGCCGCCTACGTTTAAACACCTACGCATATTCGGTAGCGCAGCCAGTGTGCTGGTGCCATACGAGAAGAGAACGAAGTTGCAGCCAAAGAGCCGAGAGATGCAGCTGGTCGGCTACAGTGACACCGGTTACCTGTGCATTGATCCAAAGACAAACGACACGGTGTTTTCATCAAACGTGCACGTTAACGAAGCGAAAGGCTGGCCGACAACGCCACCTACCGTCTCAGCGCTTATTGCGCACACGCTACAGTCTTCCGAAATCTCCTACGATGAGGCTATTCAGTCCCCCGAATGGAGAAATGCGATGAAGAACGAGTCAAACGCAATGACAGCGAACGGAGTGATGGAAGTCGTGCCTGAAACCGAAACGATCGATGCTCCGATAGTCGACGCCAAATGGACGTTCAAACAGAAGAAGAACATTGACGGCTCACCGCTCTGTAAAGCGAGACTTTGCGCAAGAGGTTTCATGGACAGACGAAAATTCGAAATCGATTTAACGTTCGCTCCAGTGATTAAAATCGATATTTTACGTGCGATTCTGGTTTACGCAATAAAGAATGGATACATCGTCGTTCATACGGATGTTTCGAACGCTTTCCTGAACAGCCCTTTGAAGTATAAGCTGTATTTACGCATCGAAGGACAGGAAGAGCTGTACCGATTATTGAAGGAAATTTACGGCCTGCGCACTTCGGCGAAATCCTGGTACGATTTTCTTGCAAGCGTTTTAGAAGCACTGGGTTTCCGTCCGCTAAAATCTGACCCGTGTGTCTTCGTTCATGAAGATGGTACAATAATCCTTGTTTACGTCGACGACCTTTTAATTATCGCCAAAACGAGAAAACGGATCGACGAGATCATTACGAACATGAATACGAGATTCAACCTAAAGGATTTAGGAGAAATAACGCATTTCCTGGGAATCGACGTCAAATACGATCGAGAAAATAAAGTGATGGAATTATCGCAGCGCGAATACATAGAATCGGCGCTAAAGGAACTCAAGCTAAGCGAATGTAATGCTGCACCGACGCCAATGGAAGCCGGATTAAGAATTGATTGTTCTACGGTGGATCTCAGCTTAGAAACGCAGTGGGCACTGCCGACGGAGTCCCCCCAACAATACAGCAGAATTGTGAAAGTAGTATGACGCGGTAGGAGTAAGTTTCAGGTAGTTAACCGGATACCAGGTAGACCGCGAACGTGTTTAGGGAAGTAATGGTAGTGTCGTTCTTTTTTAAAGCTGTGATTGTTTATATTGACGCTGACCGTTGACCGTACACCGAAAAATTAGCTGGTTTGTAAAATGAGTGGTGGATTTTATTTCTGAAGGCAGAGAGTAAAATAAAAATGAAGAAAATATCTACTAGAATTTTCTCAAGTTCTACCAGACGCAGACAGAAAGGTTTCAAACTCATCGAGTAATATTATACTTTTACATTGTCAAATTCACTTGTGGTAGTTGTGGTCCAGTTTTTTTAAATGAAAAATTCAAAATTTATTGGTCGGAGGGAGATGGGTGTTGCTAAATGTTGAGTGGTAGTTCTACAATAATACGTAGCATAAAATGGGCAACAATTTCGATTCTATGACCTCAAATTCGAGGATAAACATGTATAGTTTGTTTTATTTAATTTCATTTCGCCCAAATTTGGAAATTTGTCATTTTTTGAAAATTATTTTTTTTCCGGACCTAATAAGGAAAGTATTAAGAAAATCGAAAAATTAGTAATCACAAAAATTACTCAGGGTGTCATGTTCTATAGGAATATTAAGTTTTGAAAACCGAATTACCAACCTTTTTCATTCGTATTAGCCTATTGTAGGATGAAAAATTCGAGTAGGTAATCACGACTTCAAAACAAACCACTCCTATAGAATTCAACATTCTGAGTAATTTTTATGATTACAAATTTTTCAATTTACTCAATAGTTTCCTTAATATTGAGGAAAAAAGAATTGCCAAAAAATGGAAAATATCTAAATTTTGGGCAAAAAAATTCATTTAGGATAGACCGAAAGTGATTCTTCCCCAAATCGAGGTCGTAGAATCTAAATTTTGGGTCGATTTCATCCTAAGAGCAACCCAAGGGCCCCACTCAAATTTTCATGCTTTTTTCCATTTTAAACTTTTGAAAATAATTTTTTTTTGAAAAAATTCCACGCGTGCACCGATGATGTAAAAATTCAGAAGTGTACAAAATTTGAACCTTTTTGGTTGAGTAGAAGCTGAGAAAATTGATTTTTTTGTCGATTTCATCGCGATTTTCTGATTTTCTGCTGCACTCAAAAAAGTACACTGTATGCTATCCTACTAGGCTACGTTTTTTTCATTCGAAGCGAAGAAGCGAAGTTTCCTGGCAAATTACGATATTTTCCCATTTCCTCAGCTTCTACTGAATGGATTTTGTTCAAATTTGGCAAACGAATACATTTTTACATCTTCGATGCACGTGCGGAATTTTTTCAGAAAAAAATTTATTTTCAAAAGCCGAAAATGGAAAAATGCATGAAAATTTGAGTGAGGGCCTTTGGGTTGTTCTTAGGATGAAATCGACCCAAAATTTGGATTCTGCGACCTCGATTTAGGGAGGAGCCACTTTCGGTGTATCCTAAATGAATTTTTTTGCCCAAAATTTGGATATTTTCCATTTTTTGGCAATTCTTTCTTCCCCAATATTAAGGAAACTATTGAGTAAATTGAAAAATTTGTAATCACAAAAATTACTCAGAATGTTGAATTCTATAGGAGTGGTTTGTTTTGAAGTCGTAATTACCTACCCGAATTTTTCATCCTATAATAGGCTAGTACGAATGAAAAAGGTTGGTAATTAAGTTTCTAAAACCTACCATTCCTATAGAACTCGACACCCTGAATAATGTTTGTGATTACAAATTTTTCAATTTTTTCAATACTTTCCTTAATATTGAGGAAAAAAGAATTGTAAAAAATTTGAAAATCTTCAAATTTTGGACAAAAAACAAATTAGTGGAAACCGAATCTGTTTACCCCCTATTTTGAGGTCGCAGACTCCAAATTTTAGGTCAGTAGTTACTCCCCTCCCCCACACTCACACACAAACAAACTTCAACTCATATTCCCTCTTTCCGTCATGGAAAATGAAATTTTCTTTGAAAAAATTCAACACAGGCATCGTTGATGCAGAAATACAGAAGTATGCGAAATTTGAACATAATCTATTTGGTAGACGTCGAGAAAATGGAAAAAAATCGTAATAAAATTTTTTCAGGATTTTTTTTATAAAACAAAAAGAGAGAAATATGTGCCAAAATGGGAGTATGGGGCACTGAGGTAACTCCTAGGATGGAGTTGATCAAACATTTGCATTCTGCGATCTCGATTTAGGGGAAAACACTTTCGGTTTGTACTAGGTAATTCTTTTTTTTGCCCAAAGTTTAGAGGTTTTCAATTCTTTACAATTGTGGCGTTCTATTCTATAGGAAAAGAGTCAACATTGTCGCAAAGTTGATTTCGAGAAAAAAAGCAAAAAGTGAATTTGGGTCAGGGCTCCAAAACCAACTTATTCGGATTCTACATAAAATTCTCTATAAGGTGAAAAAAATTGCAATTTTTGCACCATAAATACGTTTTTAACGAAAAAAAATCATTTGAAAACTTTAAACGCGTTTTTCTCGAAACGTATGTTTTTTCAACTTCAAATTTCAAACTCTGTCATAAAACCGGCTATTTTGTATGAAAAAAGGTCACTAGTAGCTCATTTGAAAAGTAATTTCATGTAGTTTAAAAATATGGTAATATCGCGAAAATGACTTATGCGACAATGTTGACCCTTTTAAAGAAAGCCACAATTCTTGTTTTCTAAAGTGTAACGAAATAATTAGGCAAACTAAAAAATTTATGATCACCAGCATCATTCAGTCTATCGAGAACCATCGTAATTAGTAATCTCGAATTCTTAATTACCTACTTTCATTCGCATGCCTATAGGTAATAGGATTAAAAAGTTGATAGGTAATCAGGACTTGAATTTGAAGACGATGTATTTCCATGGACAATGGGTGTTGAAAAGTGTGGTACATTGTACCCCCTCCCCCATCAGTGACTGAAGTACAAAGAGTCAAATGAACAAATGTCTCCTCCTTCCCCTCCCCCTTACTTACATCAGATGAGGGGTTTCAAAGAATGAAAAAAAAACGTTTTCTTTGGAGATTAAAAATTTATTTTTTTTCAAAGCTTTGCTTGGGCATAAATACGTATATTATTACCATTATGTAAATTATTTGAGGCGATAGAACTGAAGAAGGCTTCCTTTTATCTCCCCCCCCCCAAAAAAAAAAAAATCTCCCGGTTAAAAATTTCGAATTTGGGCAAAATAAAATGAAATAGTAAGTAGAAAACGTATGTTTTTATCCCCGAACCCCGTAAAAAAATACCCTCCCTCTTTGAAAGATTTTAAATACATATATAATGTAGAAAATAAGTGGCAATTTTTCAAAATTTGAACAAAATGCAATTCTTAAAGTTCAGTTTTGTAGCAAAATTGTTCTCAGATCTCAGTGTTCCACGAATATTCGGATTTTTCCGAATATCCGGATATTAATATCCTTCACATTTCACATGGATTTCTATTTTCAAGAGAAAATCGAATTAAAATAAAATGTTTTTTGATATAAAGGGAGAGAATAATTGGTACCTACAGTACAAAACTAATAAAGGAGGTATCTCAACTGGAAGTGAAATTTTCAGCCGAAAAAAAATAATAAATCGAAATAAGTACATCATAAAAGAATCCTATATCCGAAATTTTAGACGTTGAAGTTCATTTTTCGAAATTATTTTATCACCCTGCAAAATATGAAAATTTGATGTTGACGTACCTACAGTGACGTACCGAAGGCATTTCCCCCTCCCGGGGGGGGGGGGGAGAAGAGGTGAAAATCCCAACTCAAATTTCCAAAATTCCCAACTACATACAGCTGATATCAGACTTCCGAGGGAGGGATTCAAATTTGCTAAGTAACTAATTTTTTTCAAACTTTTCCGGCTGATTTCTTAAAATTTACATGTAGGTACTAATTTTTCCCAAAGCACGTGAGGTTTTTTTGATTTTTTTTACTCGTTTTCATTATTTTTGCGAACTTTTGAAGTTTATACAACCCATTATAAGACCCTTTTCGAGGTAAAAAATTTGAATAAATTTTTCATTGGTTACTCAAATTTATATATTTTTTTCAAACCTACAGGCAATCTCATTGTAGTTGAAAAAACATACGAAATTGTTTATTTGCCTTGAGCAAAGAAAGGGTGGAAGTTTCGAAGAAAAATCACCTATAATTTTACGTCAATAAAATTTTGTAATTTCAATGTAGAGAATAAGTAGATGGATTTGGCCCGAGCGAAGCAAGGGCGAAAATTGTAGAAAACCTCAAATTGAATGTGCAATAAAATAGTGTTTTGGAAGAATAAAATTTAATGAAAAATCGACTGCTGATCTACTTTGAAATGATTTCTCAAAGTAGAAATATAATATAGCCAAGTTTTAAGGAGAACAAGAGCAATGAAATTAATTGGAATAATTTTGAAGAAAAATGCGAAAAAATCTCGTTCAAATTACAAGTACCCACCAGTATACATTTTTTTTAGATGACGAGTGAAAATTTTTAAAATGACAAGGTAATTAATCGTTTTTTTTTTCTAAAAAAATCATAAATTACAACGGGTTAATCCTTCGCTGGGAAAATGACAAATTTTCAGTAGGAAAAGGTTGGAAAAATGACTAAATTTCCCCAACTAACAAGTGAAAATTTTGTTGATTGATGTCCGACTTTTAAAATAGGTAACCATTTTATTTATTCATTTTTTATTAAGAAAATAAATGCCAATCGTCCCAACTGATATTTTTACTTATCTTTTGGGAGAATGATCAATTTTGAGTTAGAAAAATAACCATTTTCGAGCTGGGAAAATTACCAATTTTGGGTTGGAACAAGTGAAAATTTTGTTGATTTCCAAATTTTAAAATAACCATTTCATCCATTATTTTTCATCAAAAAAATTAATCCCAACTGTCCAATTTTCCCAACTAATGTGTTGAAATGTTAAGTTTTCCCGACTCACAAGTAAAAAATTTCCTCGGGGGAAGCTCCCCCTCTCCCCCTATCGCCTATCGGTACGTCTTTGAGTGCCTAATCAACAAAAAAACGGAAATTTGAAATAGGTAAACCTTATTTTCGACCTTCAGAATTGATTGAACGTGGTTCTGAGACGTTTTGAAGTCTGCAAAATTTTTTGGAAATTAATGGTCCATAAGAACGTCAGTACCTATAAGGTAATAGTAGATTACCCATACCGATGATCTATTTGATAGATTCAAGCATTATTTTCTAAAATTCGTATTTTTCAATTTAAATCCATATATCTTTTTGGTAGAAAATTTTTCTGAAAAAATTTTTAAAATACGTCAATAGCATATCTACGCATTGAAGTAAAAAGTTGAAAGCTGGTAGATACCCTATTTTAGATAAAACCGGTCACTAATATGTGTAATCTGCGATTAAAGGGGTGGAAATGCTTTCAATCGATTCGAAAGGTCGAAAATGAGGTATATTTCAAATTTCAGATTTTTCTGTTGATTAGAAATTAGATTAAATATTCATGTTTTGCTGGGTGATGAGGTAATTTTTTTAAACTTCAAAAAATTCGTCAAAATCCGAGAAATTAACTTCAGCGCCTGAAATTTTGAATGGGTTCTTTTATGACGTACTTTCGAATTATTTTTGCTCTGGCTAAAAATTTTACTCTAAGGCTGTTACAATTATATTTTTTAATTTTTACATCAGAACCTAAGAAATAGAACTCGATTTGCCTTTTTTTCATACTACAATAATATACAATAGAGTGACAGTGAACGCATGCCACATTCCATTCCAAAAAAAAAATATACCGCCCGTCCACCTCCTCCTTATGCCCTAAAGGTAACAGTTAATTTCTTTCATCGCCTTGCCATGTACCATGTACACGACTATATACACGTACCGGGATCCTAAGGACAATTCCAGGAACCGGTTTCCTGTAGTCTCCTTTCTTTCCTTGTAATGTAACTGACTCATCTACAAAACCACCCACGCATAGAGATCTGCGCCGAGACAAATTCGAATTTCACCATTCAGGGAAGAAGCAGGGAATTAGACCGAATACGTAACGTAAAAACTAAGGTAGATCCCATGATTTGTCAGGTCCTCAGGTACCTCAAAAAATAAATGCACATGCAACGTTCAATGCTGATTCATTTATCGAGGTATACCCGGGTATACCGGGGTTCACTTCTCGTTTCGTCGCCTCGTTGCAGCGTTGCCAAATAGGGTATGGTAGGGGACCCGGTCGGTAATCCCAACGCAGTGTAGATCCATGATTGGTAAACTCATTTACCTCGCAACGTGTACGAGACCGGACATTGCATTTGCTGTTAATTACGTCAGCAGATTCCAATCACGACCTTCAGTATCCCTAGTGACGGCTATTAAACGAATATGGCGCTATTTACGAGGAACTATGAACTTGGGATTACGTTTTGCCATGTACGAGAATTATGGATCGTTACTCCAGTTCTACGCCGACTCCGATTATGCGGGAGATCTCGAAGATAGGAAATCGACGTCGGGAATGGTTGTTAAATACGGCAACAATGTAATCGGTTGGATGGTCAAGAAACAGAAATCGGTGACCATGAGCACAGCAGAGGCAGAGTATTTAGCACTCAGTTCGGCGACGACAGCGTTCCAAGGCTGGAGGAATTGCCTGGAAGAACTCGGCGAAAATGTTACCCCAACGACTATTTGGTGCGACAGTTCAGCGGCCATTTCGATCGCTTCTACCAACGAATCTCGGAGAACGAGGCACATTGACGTCGCATATCATAATACAAGGGAAGCCGTAGCGCGAGGTGAAGTCATCATCCGAAAAATTGACTCAGCGAGGCAATTGGCCGATATAATGACGAAGAATGTAAGCAGGGGAACGTTCTTGAATATTCGTAGTGCCCTCTGCGTAGACACGTCTTAAGTGAAATTCGATGGGGGGGTGTTGATAAAAAGAGTCGAATTCCCCTTGGTATCGATATTATATTTACGTTTTTAGGTTACAGTTACGTTATTTTGTAATTTTTGTTTTGACTGTTCGATTATTCGTGTATTTGTTTTTATGACGCGGTTTTTTTTGTATGTACTTTTTATTTTTGGCCGAAAGCCAATAACGTTTCATGAATTCGGTCTTGTTTTTCTCACGATTTTTGTCTTATGTTTTATTGCCGAATAAAACGAATATTATGCGTTTCTTGTAGTGTTTTTAGCGTAAACGATCCTCTCACGACTGTATTAAGGCGAAAACGTCAACTCCGCCATCATATGCCGAAGTGTGAAAAAGATAAGATAAAATCTCAATGAAAACCTCTTATATAAACCTAGTTACCTAAAATGCCTACCTAGTAGTGATTTTCTTTTATTTTCGATCGTTTTTGATAGTAAAGTTACAGTATTATTGATATTGTGAAAAATGCTGCTGGCATATATTTCAAAAGGACTTTTGAAAGAGGTATGTTGACTTTTCCAATTTTTTTTTTGCACATGTGAAATAAATATCAATTTAAAATCAAAAAACTGAGTTATAATCCAAACTTGATCAAATTTGTATTTTAATTAATAGAAAACAATTTTCAACATCAGAAATTAATTTTTAAAAACTTTCATTCAATATTCACTGAAGAATTTTTCAAATTTTTCAAATTCACGCTAAGATTTTTACTTTTTTCAATGCAAGCAATTGTAATCAATGTAATAACCTTGAAGTGAAGTAAATATAGACCATCCCTTAATATTCAGATAACAGAGACCTCACCTTCACAGAAAAAAATTGGAAACAGTTTTTGAAGTGAAATTTTAATTGGTGTTTAGGGCATCGAAAAAAATACGTAGTTTTCTCAGAGAAATGGTTCAGAAAATTAAAATATTACAACTTTCGAAAGTGTTAAACAAATAAGGAGTTTATAGAACACAAAATGTAGAAAAATTTAATCTTTCCTTTTAATGACGAAAAATAGAAATGTTGACAAAAAATCAATAGTTTTCTCCAAAAATCGACGTCCAACAAAATTTAAAAACTCAAAACATCAAATTTATTTTGAAATAAAATTGTAAAAATGAGATTTTCAGAATTTTTTGGGTAAAAAATAAAATTTCTTACACTTGAACCTTGAATATTCAAAAGTATTCGGAGCCTCAATAAAAAAGATATGTTGCAATTTTTATGGGTTTAAAATTTGAGGTACCTATTCAAAATTAAATTACCTATAGGAGTTAGAGATTACTCAAAAATAACTGAGTAATAAAAATATAGGTGGTTTGAACTTTTTTACCATTCAATCTCTAATCGAAAATAATTTTTTTTCCGCAAATTGAATCAGAGCTGTCACTGAGGACTTTTGATGTTCAGAATAAATCGGAGGATTCAAAAATGTTGCAAAAGATGGCAAAATCACGAGTTGAATTTTCATAAAATTTTGGTCCTTATTTCGCTACAGCTATACTTATTTATTCCTGCATTCCACAATTTTTTAAAATTTTGCGATCCATGAAAAATTCATCTTTGAATGTTTAAAAAAATATCGAATCGTATTAGTGTACTTTTTCTCGAATAATGAATAATAAAATGTTCCTATTGATAAAAAATGGACTTACCTGATGAAAATTTCATCTCAAGTTTTTCATGAACATAAAATGCAACAAAACAAACATCAAAATTTGAAGGAACTGCGGATGATTTAAATATTTTTAAATTGTAGCTTCAAGTAGGTAACTCTGAATTGAGATAAAGTTTGATAAATTTTAGAATTTCCACAGTTGCGAAAACTTTATAATTCGATTCCAAAATGAGCTGAAATGAGCTGAATATTGAATTTTTTGTCCGCTGTGATCCTGAAATGCTAATTCTTAATTTTAAATTTATTTCCTAAAAATTTTCCGAAAACTCATTATTTGTCAATTTTTTACATCACGGCTTCGTAATGCAACAAAATTTCCATTAAGAGCTGTCTGAATACTTAAAATTTGGAGACCACGCCCTTGTGATATCGGAAAACAACCTTGATGATTTTTTCTGACCGTGAATACATTGACCTTGAATTATAAATTATCATTTTCACTTCTTACAAATACTTACAATCACCCCGACGAATTTCACGTTCATTAATTTGGAAAATTTGAATGAAATTCGACAAAATTCTGGAAAATTTCGAACATTAAATTCCGTCGTACCTACCGCCTCTTCATATGGAGGTACCTACTTGGAATGTTGCAAAAATCACGAAATTCCGTTTTTTTAAGGTCAGCTTTTCTGCACTAATTTTTGTCCCCACTTCGCTTAGGCTCAATGCTCATCCTTGTAAAATATTCATTCAGCATTTTTGAAATCGATCGCCCTCCCTCCCCCTCCCAGGAAAATGAACTCGAACTGTCTCTGATAAACACTAAAACGGTATTTTTCTTCATTTCAATTTTTTCCTCTCTAGATACATATATTCGGTAGTTGAATATCTGTACAAGTACCTATACATACAAATAGGTGAGCGTGGATATAGAAACCACCCTTAGGTGCCAAAAATTGGTTTTTGAGTTGACACTGATTTGGGCCTTTCAGAAGGAGTAGAATCAAGGGGGAACTTCAACTCAAAAACCAATTTTTGACACCTAAGGGTAGTTTCTATATCCAGGCTCACTAATTTACTTCATGACCACACTCACTTTGTGATTTAGATTGATATTAAATTTATGGCTATTCTATTCGCAGATTCTGTATTCATGCATAATACTCTCAACTTTCTTATTCCATGGCATAAGTCGGAGCTACCCATCATTTTTATTTTACCAACTCGATTCTCCAAATTCTTCTATCATTATCGATGATGAACAAAAATCATGGATGGGTAATTTTTTTTATAATAACCTCATTTCAAATTCAATTATCATAATTTTATGTGAAATTATTTTTGTAGCCGCATGTTTGAATTTATTGAGCCCTTTGGGATGCTTCACAGCAGGTATTGTAATGGATGCCTATGGAAGGAAGGCCAGTGTTCAAGGGGTATTCATACCATTTCTTATATCTTGGCTAATTATAGCATTTGCTAAAAATGTTGCTATGCTGTATGTAGCAGCTTTAATTCAAAGTATTGGCACAGGTAGGCAACTAACCCAATTCCTCCTTCAAGATCACCAAGCTCCAAAATCCATTTTCAATGAAATTTTCCTTTACAGGGATGTCCTTCAGCACATCTACATACATATCTGAGATATCAACAGCTGATCATAGAGGAGCTCTATTGGGCTCTGTTGAAATAATATTCTGCCTCGGTGTGCTGATTTGCAACTTACTCATGTACTACATCAAGTGGACCATTGTTTCATCAATTTTTACCGCCATCACAGCAATCTCTCTATTTCTGACTTTCTTATTACCCGAATCTCCTACATGGCTGTACCTGAAAGGACGTCAAGAAGAATCCATTAAAACATTGACTTCCATCAGGTGTCAAAACAGAGATGCGATCAAATCCGAGATTGAAGACATGGAAAACCACATTCTATCATCTCAAGTGAAAATCAAACTGAGCGAAACAATTAAAAATTGCCTTCGAGCATGGAAACAATTCTCAATTGCATTCACCTTATTCATTCTGCAACAGCACACAGGATATTCGACGATGACCTTATTCATTATAATGATAGTCGATCGTTTGAAAATTCCTTATGCCAGCACAGATGTCGCATTGCTGTACTCAATAGCTTCTGCAATCGCAGGATTCATAACACCTTATGTGATGTATAAATTCAATCGTAAGCCTACTCTGACAATATCAGCAATGGGAATGTCACTGTGTGCGGCTGCTGTACCTATCTATCAGTATTTCTACGGATCTTACGAAGAAAAGCCATTCCCCTGGGTAATTCCTGCCGCTTTATGCATGTACGTGGTATCTTGTGGTATTGGAGTTCTTCCCATTGGCTTCACCATAGCAGGAGAATTATTTCCTAATGAAGTTCGTGGTGTGCTAAATGGTGTTTATGGAGCAGTGGCGTACTTTTATTGGTCTCTTTTGTATAAAATCACACCCTGGTATTTGGCCACATTTGGGGCTTCTGGAGTAATGTGGACATTCTCTGGATTCTGCGCTTTGACTGCATTATTCAGCATATTTGTTTTACCAGAAACCAAAGGGAAGACGCTGAACGAAGTTCAAGAGGAATATTTCAAAAAAAAATGATGAGATATTTTTACAAACACAGCCTTATTTTAATTTGATAATCAGCAACCTGACTTACACACATGCAGATTTGACAACTGCACGAGTTGGTGGAAGGCTAGAAAGTGACACTGAAATAGTGAAACTCCTACAATGAATTAATCTTATCTAACTACAAACAAAAACGTCATCACACTTCAAATTTTACAAAATAGTACTACGGTATTATTGCTGGTTATCAACTTTCTAAATACCTCGAGTACTTCAAATTTCACCTTTCAAATCCTTACCAAATGTGTAAAAAAATTGACAAGAGGAATTATGTAAAATAAATGAATTAACGAGTATAGGTACCTCGTAGGTACTCTTGCCTATCTTTAATCTTAATATCTAATGTTTCAAGTAGCTACTTCTATATAAGTCATTGAATGATTGAAATGTTGCTGATAAAATAGAATTTTCAATTGATTTTCGTCGTGTATTAGGTAAAAGCTCTCTGATTGTATGACATTGGATTATTTATAGCAAGTGAAATGATAAAACAATTTCAAAGCAGACACGAGAAAAAGGTGACCTCATGATATCCTCATTTTCTTTGATCTGCCATATCATATGCAACCAAATGCCCACATATGAAGTGTCATTGGAAAAAATGAAGAATAAGTATGTGTGTTTTGAAATAAAAATGAAAAATTTCTCGAAAGGTAATTTTTCGAAAGTATTTTTCAAAAGGTTCAAAAAAATCATACTACCTACCTATTTACAATCCCACTCTTTTTGCATTCTCATGTTAAATGCCAATTATCATTTCATGATGGATATAAGTAGATAATTTGAAAAATTGGTAATTTTTAAAATTATACTATGATCGATAGCAACAAAACACTTTATATTTGTTTTACTTAAGCTATTAAGGTGTAAAATGATAAGATAAAACCTAATTAAAATCACTCGCGAATATGGCTAGGTATCCAACACAAGTACTTACCCATTAACTTATTTTAATTTCTATGGTATAACCTATGTGATAGTAGAAGTAACGTTGTGGAAAAATGTTGGCGAAATCTTTCCAAAAAGGAGTTTTTAAAGAGGTACGTTAACATGGATTTTTAATTTTTCAGAGAACACTCGAAATTGAATAGATATTATACATATTCTGTGATTCAAAGAGTTAGGCTAGGATTTTCAAGCACTGAACACAAACTAGGTGCTTGAAACAAGCAGTTAAAATGTGCGAAAAAAGGGGAGAAAAAACTTTATCATAACAGGTGTCAAAATGAAAATCTTTTCAAACTGAATATAAATACCGTATTGAATGATCACTGGAATTGAATTAAACAAAACAAAAAAAAAACACAAAATGAATTTAATGTTTTGTAAACAATTGAAAAGTATTAAAAAGTTTGGAAACTTTTTTGTAAGCTTCAATTTTTTTCACTCATAGAAAATTCTCAAAAAATGTCGACAGATTTTTGTCTTCCTTACGATTTTTCCCGAAAAAAGTACTAACAAATCAAAAATAGCATTTTCAAGCATTTATGGTAAAAAAAAAGGTGGAAAACACACTAAAAAATCTCACCATTTGACTCAGAATGATCTGGATTGTAAAAAAAAGTAGGTATGTATCCCTTATATGGTACAACAGAAATAAAAAAAGTATTAGCTTCAAAATCCTAGCCTAGCCCTACATACTCTCTTGTGTATGACTCACAAGGGAGATATCCCAACTCAAAGTAAAATTTTGAGCCCAAATAAAAATAAATCGTAAATCATAAAATAATCACATATCCCAAATTTCAGATGCTGAAGTTTATTTTTCGAATTTTGGCGAATTTTTGAAATCTCAAAATTACCTCATCACCCTGCAAAATATGAAAATTTGATCTTATCAACGAAAAAAGTTGAAATATACCCCATTTTCGATCTGCCGAATCTATTGGAAACTGTTTCGACTTTCGAGATGTTTCGGAGCCAAATATAGGTCACAAATATGGGTAATCCGTGATTATAGGTGCTGCAGTTCACATGAACCATTCTTATAGACTATTCTTGAGTATACTGGAAAATTACAAAATTTTCTGGTGGCTCCGAAACGTCTCGAAACTACTTCCAATCGATTTGGCAGGCCCAAAATAGGGTGTATACCAAATTTCACCTTTTTTCGTTGATAAAATCGAATTTTCATATTTTGCAGGGTGATGATGCGATTTGGGAATTTCAAAAATTCAAAAAATTCAAAAAATTAATTTCAGCACCTGAAATTTTGGATATGGTTCTTTTATGATGTAATACTTTTAATTATTTTTTTTGAGCCAAAAATTTTACTTGGAGTTGAGATACCCTCTTGTCAGAATTTTTTTTCGAAAATCCCTAAAAAAAAATCTGTCAGAATTGCAGCACAGCAATAAATCAGTGAAAAAAGTCATTTTCCCGAAATGGATCAATTTCGATGATTTTTTTCTGTGATAGAGTTCCAATATTGTTCATAAATGACTTTTCACTGATTCATAATGCCAGAGTAGACATTCACAATTACATTTCATTTTCAATGATACAAATTCATTTGTAGGTTCTGTACTCCTGCATAATACTTTCAACTTACTTATTTCATGGCATAAGCAGAAGCTACCCATCATTTCTGTTTTACCAACTTGATTCGCCAAATTCTTCCATTACCATCAATGATGAGCAAAAATCATGGATGGGTAATATTTAGATTATGCTATGAATATCTTGGATATAGAATTTCATAAAACCTTCATCTAATTTGAATTAATTTGTACAGCTGCTTGCTTAAATTTATTAAGCCCATTGGGATGTTTCATTGCGGGTATCGTGATGGATGCTTATGGAAGGAAAATCAGTGTACAAGCAGTTTTTGTGCCATTTTTCCTATCATGGCTGACAGTATCATTCGCCACAAATGTCTCCATGTTTTACATAGGAGCCTTGATACAAAGTATTGGCACAGGTAAGCGACAAATGCTGAATTACACACGATGCCAATCGAGAAACCAGAAATAAAAAGTATAAATAAATATATATTTCTTGTGCAGGAATGTCCTTCAGCACATCCACGTACATATCAGAAATATCAACAGCTAACCATCGAGGAGCATTATTGGGCACAGTCGAGATAATCTTCTTCCTCGGTGTCTTGATGTGTAATATACTCATGTATTACATAAGATGGTCCATAGTTGCCCTAATTTTTACCGCCATCTCCGCAATCTCTCTTGTGTTGACTTTTATATTACCCGAATCTCCCATATGGCTATACTTAAAAGGACGTCAAGAGCAATCCATCAAAACACTAACTTCCATTAGATGCCAAGATCGAGACGCGATAAAGTCAGAAATCGAAGATATGGAAAATTACATTGTATCATCTCAGGCGAAAACCAAATTCAACGAAACACTCAAGAATTGTTTGAGTTCATGGAGGCAATTCTTCATCGCATTTACTTTATTCATACTGACACAGAACTCAGGATATTCTGTGATGACCTTGTTCATCATTATGATAGTTGATCGTATGAATATTCCTTACCCTAGCACAGACGTTGCTCTCTTATATTCGGTTGCTTGCACAGTTGCCGGATTTTTAACACCTTACGTTATGTATAAATTCAATCGAAAGCCAACTTTGGCCTTATCAGGAATCGGTATGTCAATTTGTGCGGCCATTGTACCAATTTACGGTCATTTTACAGAATCGTACAGTGAAAAACCATACCCTTGGGTTATTCCTGCTGCCTTGTGCTTGTACGTGATTTCGTGTGGAATCGGTGTTCTTCCAATAGGTTTCACCATTGCTGGAGAATTGTTTCCGAATGAGGTTCGTGGTACTATGAATGGTCTGTATGGAGCAGTTGCCTATCTCTATTGGTCTATGTTGTATAAGATCAGTCCCTGGTATTTGTCAACTTTTGGAGCATCTGGGGTAATGTGGACGTTTTCCGGGTTTTGTATGTTGACCGCACTGTTCGCCATTTTTGTTTTACCAGAAACCAAAGGAAAGACTTTGAACGAAGTGCAGGAGCAATATTTTAAAAAGAAACGATGACACAGATCAGATAATAAAAATTTAGATGAGTATTATTTTTTAAAAAAGCATAATCCTTTTTTTTGTACTTTAATTCTATGTAAATTTGTTGAGGTTGTTGTCTTTTTTTTTGAATTAATAATAAGAGATATATCTATTTATACCAATGCCGAGGTCTGGTTATGATTTTTTTTTCCAAAAATACCATTGAGCCAAATTACCTACCTACGTATTTGATGCTACATATGAGACGCAGCCAGGGATACCCGACCATATGTCGGAAAATTTTTTTTTCGTTTTTTTGGCTCTTTAAGTAGTACAGACTTGTACCTTTCGAATAGCGCAAACCGCATTAAAAAAGGTTGAGAAATGAATTTTCTATGATTTTTCAAAGTTTGTCAAAAAATGATTTTCAAAAATCAAAGTTTTGAGAAAAACGCAAAACAAAATTTGGAACGGTTTTCAATGAATATAAAAAATTATGTTCTGTAAACGACTTTTCTCATCGGAAATGGTTTATTTACGTCCTCTTACATCACTTTAGGTCATTGACCCCTTCCAGAAGTTGCCGGCATCGAAAATCGAAACTACGAGTATACCATATGTCGGGAATCATCTTTTTTCAAGAAATAATGACATTTTTGGTACAAAATTTGTTTTTTTAATAATCGTACACCACTGTAGTTCATTAAAACGAACCTGAAATTACGTGCATTGAGAAATGAAATCATAGTGCAAGTCAAACAACTTTACAAACCAAACGGTGAAAATAATGCTTTGAAAATTAGTGTTCAACAAATATCCGGATAATCGAAATGAAGAAAAAATTGAATTTTCGATTTCGATAATCGATTTTTCAATTTCGATTTTTCGATTTCGATAATCGACCTTTAAATTTTGTGAGGGTTCGTGAAAGAATTCGGGAACTCTCGGAAAAGTTCAACCGTTTTCGGGATGTTTTCGGAGCTGTTCGGCAATTTCCGTGTGAATATCCGGATAATCCAAATAGTATTTGGTATTTGGATATCCGGATATTTATTGAACACTAGTACGTTTCAATAATAATGAAAGTTGTAAATTTTAACATATTTTTATAAAATTCCGACATATGGTATGGTTTCAATTTCTCAGAGGCCTTCAGCAAAATTCGTTTTTTAACCAAGAAGATGACACTTTTGAGACCCGAACCTATTCTCATATGAAAGTAGAGGGTTCATAGTATACAAATTGATAAAAAAAAATTCCCATATTTTTGGTCATTTTTTCTTAATTTGCGTTTTTCTCGAAATTTACTTTTCCGACATATGGTCGGGTATCCCTGGCTGCGTCTCATATTATGAATAAGAGAAGGTGGGGCAGGATGCACCCCCGGGCAAGATGCAAATTGGCTTATTGTCGTCAGTGATGGGATTGAAAATTTTTTCCTGGGAAATTGGTGGATGGGTATCCATTCGACATAAAACAGAAAAAAAATTACAGACCTGACAGGATTATTTGTCTATGAGTTATTATCAATAGGTAATGTGATTTTACATGATTTTCGTAAAATTCCTGACATTTAATTTTTGTGAAATATCATGTTTTCAAGTTTTGAAAAAAAAATTAGGCAATTTTTTTGTGATCTACATCCAATTACCTATCGAATGATGTATTTGGTTGGCATTTTCCCCTATATTTTTTCCCCAGTAAGTACATTGCGTTAAAGAAAAATAGTTACAGTGGGGCAAGATGCAAATTGAAAATGGGGCAGGATGCGAACATAGTTTTTCAATACGAATTTTTCCAAAAGTCACATATTATGGTATTTGAGGCCGCATAAATTATGAATACAAAGGTTTTAGAACTCTTTTTTTCAAAAATTACGCTTCTATTTAAATCTGTAGTAGCCACCTAGAATGTACTCGAGTAAATTTTACAAAAAAAATCACGATTTTTCATCATGTCTTCACTGTTTGCATCTTGCCTCGTGGCATTTTGTATCCTGCCCCATGAGTGGGGCAGGATGCAAAAAAAGTGAAAAAATTTCAAAAAATTCTATAAGGTTGAGGTATGTACCAAATGGATTTTTTTCAGTGAAATGAAAGGTAAATGTTTGAACTTTAATGTGTTGCACGAATCAGACAATTTGTTCAATTTGAATAGATTTGGCAGAATATTTGGCCTAGGTTGGTGCATTCTGCCCCACCTTCCCTTACATGATGGATCGAATGAAAAACATCGGTACTTTTGATTTTTATAAAAATTGGTGAGAGGATGGTGGTTTGGAATGGAGGGAGAGCGAAATTTTCAACAACCACTCATAAAGGGGAGGTACGAACTGATACGAAGCCAAGGATTCTCAATGTGGTGCCACTTTGAAAAAATGATGTTTTTGCTACTTTTGTAGAGTACTAACACGGTCACCATCTGAAAAATTGTAAATTTTCTCACCACTTTCAATGAAGCAAGTATGAAACATTATTTAGTTTTTGGAAAATTAATTAATTAATTACTTAATTAGGTAGGTAATTAACAAATTTTCTGAAATTTTTTTCCAAGTTCTCCAATTTTCTTAATTTATTCAAGGAACTTCCAATTTAAAACTTATTAAAAATGTTTACAAGTTTGAAATTTTTCAAAATTACCTATAGAAAGGTAGGTGCCTAATTTTTTCAAATTCTTCTCGCTCAAAACGAAAAAATATCATGACTATTCGAATTTTGAATTTTCGAGTTAAAAAAACTTGGGAAAAACGCGTACGTACGAAAAAATGTGAACTTCGGACCAAAGTTGGGCGGTTTCTATTCTTATACACGCGTTTTGGAATTTAAACTGTTTGTAGGTACCTACCTATTAATATCTGTTTCGGATTTATTTGGTGAATTAGGTAATATTAATTGGTTTGAAAATTCAAAATTGAAAAAAATTTTAAGATAATTCTTAGATAAAAATTTTGAGAAAAAAGTGGAAAAAATGTTGAGATTAAAATTCAACAAAAAGAAATTCTCCACGTGAAATAAAATCGTATTTCTAAAAACATAGCATCGCGATGGAAAGGGATGAGCTGGCTAAGGCACGTGAGATGTCGGCGAAAACGGATTGGTTAATTATGACAATATATTACAATATTACGTTATAAAATCAACTCTTGGTTACTTGTATCTCTGGTTCTAAGTGGTACGAGACAAACAACCTGAAGTCATAATGGTCTAATCCATTAGCACCTTCACGCTTTTAGCTGCTTAGCTAGTAGGTGCACAATGCCTGTTCAACGTAAGTAGCTATAAATCGATAAATCGCACAATAGACCACTTGAATGTACGAATAAATCCTACCGCTTCATAATCATCATTTTTCTAAAAAGCTGTTCAATTGGTAAAAAACTTTCCGAAATTCATTATTTTTGAAAAATCGTCCAATTTTTAGAAACGCCTTACTTAATTTCTGTATTCTCAATAAACGGAGAAGAGATAAATAATTGGTACTTACTTGCCGAAATTCTTAGACAGTTTTCGTAAATTTCACGAGCTTTTGAAAAAGTATGTGCTAAATGAAAATAATTTATTCACTTCAAATAAAATTTTCAATTTTTTTTTGAAAAGATTGAATAGTTACATAATGAGAAACTCTCAATAACTGATGTCATTACGACAATCAGATATTTTTTAATTTATCTGGTACCTATCTCAACTTATCATCCGGAATACTCCATTCAAAATTTCATGCTCATTTTCATCAACAATAATTCGACAGTAAATCTACAGTTTACTCGTATTAGATTTAAGTAGTAAAAACTTTATCAATTCGTAAAAATATAGGTTTGATACGAAAAAAAGAAGGAAAAACATATAACAAGTCAAGTTGACTGAGGAGAAATTTGATAAGATTACATTTTCTTTGAACAATTTATTACACCTACCTACATACTTAAAATAAGCACTCATTCGGATTTTAATGGTTGATGATAGTGGAACTGAAATCGTGAAAAATGTTGGTAAAATCGAAAGGTGTTATCAAAGAGGTATGTTTTCAACTAATTTTGTTAACTATATATTTTACAATAAACCTGGATAAAATGGAAAAATTTTCAATTTTCGGTCGATTTACTTATATCTTTTTACTTTCTATCCATTAATAGGTTCTTTACTCGTGCATAATACTTTCAACATACTTATTTCACGGCATAAGTAGAAGCTATCTGTCATTCTTATTTTACCAGCTCGATGCTCCGAGCTCTTCCATAACACTTGATGACGATCAAAAATCATGGATGGGTAAGTCAGAGATTATGATGGTCGGTCGTAATCATCGCGTCTAAATACGGATGACCAATTTGTGCAGCTGCGTGTATAAATTTATTGAGTCCATTGGGATGCATCGTCGCTGGAATCGCGATGGACGCTTACGGAAGGAAGATCAGCGTACAAGGAGTATTTGTGCCATTCCTCATCGCATGGCTGTTGGTAGCATTTGCCAAAAACGTCTCCATGTTGTACATAGCAGCTTTAATACAAAGTGTTGGCACAGGTAAACAATCCGGAAGCATTTTTAATCAGCTCAGCGTCTTTAGCTTTCTGTAGTGGCACAATGAGGGACTGGAGTCTGAAAACCTGTTTTTTAAAGTGATCTACGGGCCAAAAAATTCCTCTGACTCTTCCTTTGCAAATTTGGTTTTTTTGACACAATTATGGCTTTGGAGACACCCCTACGACACGAATGATCACAGTTGAATTTCAAATTTACGCCCTAACACCGTTTTACATTCAGAAAAAAATGAATTCCTATAATGTTTTTCAAATGTGACCTGGCGACTTATTAAATTGCGTTAAAATTCTGGAAGAAAAGTAGAAATTCTGATTTTTTTTTCTGAGCATTTGTTGAGAATTTTGTGTCTTGAATTAAAATTTACCTATTGTTCGATAATTATTTTTAAAGAACCATTAAGAAGTAGGTAAGTACACAACCTATCAAAATACCTAAATTGAAATTTTACAAAAAAAATTAGGAGTCAAGCTATAAATATTTCTAAAAAAAACTATCACGCGATCCATTGAAATAGGTTAAAATTTAGTAAGTAAAATAAAATTCACCATTAAAAAATTTTAGGCTCAACGTTTTCAAAAAATGCTCAGAAAAATTTTGATAGGTAACGATTTTTTTTTTCATTGCGTGAAATTTTATTCAATTTTAAAAAGTCAGATGATGATTTTTCTTCAAAAATATCACACAAGAAAATTTAATTTGAGGCACAAAATTTTCAACTAACATTCAAAAAAAAATTTAACCAAAATTTCTGTTTCTTCCCGAAACTGAGCTCATTTTGATAGGTTACCTACGTTAGGTACGTAATATGTTTTAAAAAATGGCCGAACAGAAAATATAATGCAAGGACTAAAATTCTAAAAAAAAGTTCAAAAAATCTTAATCACGACCGATCTACTTTTCGGGCAAAATTTCAATTTATTTTAATAGGTTGTGAGATGGTGTTCTAAAAAAATTATACGCATGACTGAAAATTTTCAAAAAAATGTCCAAAAAATTTTAATCACATTTTTGTTTTTCTCGTAAAATTTAAACCCATTTTGATAAGTCCAGAAATAATGTTCAGATAAAATCCATAAAAAAATTAACTCATGACCAAAAATTCCAAAAAATTTCTGAAATGATTTTAACCACGATTTTTGTTTTCTGCACAAAATTTTAATTTATTTTCATAGGTACTGTATTTTTTGAGACGATGTTGTGAAAATTTGTAGGTAAGTACAAACCAAGAATTCAATTTCCAACTGAAAGGGTATAGCAGGTTAAGTATGGTGTTTTGGCCTCGGAAAGGGATTTTGATGAAACCTACCTCAACAGTTGAGTCATGATGAGAAAAAATTCTGATTAAAATTTTGGACCCCAAGAGCAAGTATTTTCGGGGGGGGGGGCAAAATGTATTTTTAAACTTTATTTTTTCGTTTTTCGCAAAATGTAGATAAAAATTTCGTGTTTTTTAAAAATTGAATCTAGAGCGTTAGAGGAACCCTAAAAAATTTTTTTCAAAATTTTTGACCCATTTTTCGTCGAGTTATGGCGTTTTAAAAACTTTGAGCGGCCATTTTGGAAAGAAGTTTCAGAGGTACAGTCACCATTTTTTTTTTTTTAGAAAATGTGTTATTTAGTGTTGATTATACCACATAAATTTCAATGAGTTTGAGTTGGTGCAATATTGTTAAAAAAATAAACAGGTTCTGAAAAAATATTTTCAAAAAATACAAATTCCATTGGGAAATACCTGAAATTATCATCTTGTTTACAGGAATGTCTTTCAGCACCTCAACATACGTATCCGAAATATCAACCGCTGACCATCGAGGAGCACTGCTGGGCACTGTTGAGATAATTTTCTTCTTCGGTGTATTACTCTGCAACGTGCTCATGTACTACATAAAATGGTACATAGTTGCATTGATCTTCACTGCAATCTGTGCCATCTCTCTACTGCTGACTTTCCTCTTACCCGAATCCCCAACATGGCTGTACCTGAAAGGACGTCAAGAAGAATCCATCAACGCATTGACTTCCATCAGGTGTCAGGATCGAGAAACAATTAAATCGGAAATCGAAGACATGGAGAATTACATATTATCATCTCAAGTGAAAATCAAGCTCAACGAAACACTCAAAAATTGCCTTCGTTCGTGGAGGCAATTTTTCATCGCTTTTTTTCTATTCATCCTTTCACAGCATACAGGATACTCCGTAATGACCTTGTTCATCATTATGATAGTCGATCGTTTGAATATTCCTTACCCCAGCGCAGATATTGCTCTACTGTATTCGGCCACATGTTCCATTGCAGGTTTCATAACACCTTATGCAATGTATAAATTCAATCGTAAACCTACTTTGGCCATTTCTGCCCTTGGCATGTCACTTAGTGCAGCAGCTGTACCCATTTATAACTATATCTTTGAATCGTATGATGAAAAACCACTCCCGTGGATCATTCCTGTGGCTCTGTGTTCCTATGTAGTGTCTGCCAGTATCGGAGTGTGTCCTATTGGCTTCACTATTGCTGGTGAACTCTTCCCAAATGAAGTTCGAGGTGTCATGAATGGTCTCTATGGAGCATTCGCATACATCTATTGGTCCCTTCTTTATAAAATCACGCCTTGGTATTTGGCCACATTTGGGGCATCGGGTGTAATGTGGACATTCGCTGCGTTTTCTATGCTGACTGCCTTGTTCGGCTTGCTCGTGTTACCGGAGACCAAAGGCAAGACGTTGAATGAGGTACAAGAAGAATACTTCAAAAAGAAACGATAAATCGGATTATAGAACAAATGAAAATGCCGTCGATGTCAAATTATCATTTCTTTAAACTGTAATTACCACTCTCTATGTGATGTTTTCTTTCGCAGTGAATTTGTTTACTTCCTCAATTACTATTTAAATTATACTCCACCTAACGAGATGTTTTCTGATTCGTTCATTCAAATTCAGGCGATTCTTTTCAATGTTTGAAGCTTTGTAAATCCTTCATTTTTAAATATTTGTATTTAATCGAAATACGAACATGATCTATTTTATTTGCAATTTCATAATCTTCAAAATAAGTTAGATTCATTTTTCAACAAATTTGAGAATTGAAAGAGGTACGAAGGGTTAAAATTGAAAAAAAAATCAAATTTCACAAAAGAAAAGTAAATTCAGTTGTAATGTTATGAATTATAATTTAAATAGCATTAGCAATGTTCGTAAAAAATTTAATTTTATTACCTTTTTCAAAAAAATTCTTGTACAAATTGGATAGGTAAAAATAGAGAAATTAAATTTCTGCACATTCAGCACAGAGATAATATTGAAAAAAAGTAAGTAGGTACCTATTTTAAAGGAGGACGATTTTTCTTCAAAATGATGTTTCAAAAAAATCGCTGCGTTGAATGTAAAGAAATTTAAAAATTTGCAATTTTTCATTTGATACAATGGAAAAACATTTTCAGTTTGGACCAAATGAGATTTCTTACATACGCACACTCGACATGAGTTTACACACCCAACGATAGTAGGTACTGCAACTTCACGCTTCAGTTCCCTGTACACGGAACGACGTAGAGTAAGTATGGTGCGAATCTGGAAAAAATAATTCCTATACTGTTTCAATATCTTTTTTTTTTTTGAAAGCTGTTCAAGAGGTAAAAAATCTCCAAATTCTATAAATCATCCGAGTTTTAGAAAAATTGACGCATTTTTAAAAAATCGAGCAACTTTCTGAAAATTATGCAAATTTTAAAAATTCGTACAAGTTAAGGTAAGTATACCTATATTTTGTAAGTTTTTGGAAAATCCTCCAATCAATTTTTGGGAACGTGATCAAGACCCACAAAATTCTTCATTTTTGAAAAATCGTCAAATTTTTATTAGCGCTCTAGTCTTTGTTTTCTCATTAAACGGAGTTGGAAATTAATGACACCTAAAAACACCATAACAAGTCGACTTAAGGTAAAATTTGATAAGATTAGATTTTCTTTTAACAATTTATTACGACCTATACTTGAAATAAGTACTCATTCGGATTTTAATGGTTGATGATAGTGGAGCTGAAATAGCGAAAAATGTTGGTAAAATGGAAAGGTGTTATCAAAGAGGTATGTTTTTAACTATTTTTATTCTATATTTACTATAAATCTAGAAAAAATCGTGAAATTTTTCATTTTCGGTCGATTAACTCATCTCTTTTTACTTTCTATTCGTCAATAGGCTCTTTTCTCCTGCATAATCCTTTCAGCACACTTATTTCATGGCATGAGTAGAAGCTATCTGTCATTCTTATTTTACCAGCTTGATTCTCCAAACTCTTCCATAACCGTTGACGACGAGCAAAAATCATGGATGGGTAAGCCTGAGATTATGTAGGTAATCGAGATCGTAATCATCGTATAAATACGGATGACCAATTTGTGTAGCTGCGTGTATAAATTTATTGAGTCCATTGGGATGCATCGTCGCTGGAATCATGATGGATGCTTTTGGAAGGAAGATCAGCGTACAAGGAATTTTTGTGCCTTTTCTCATATCATGGCTTACGGTAGCACTGGCCAAAAATGTCTCCATGTTGTACATAGCAGCTTTAATACAAAGTATTGGCACAGGTAAACAATCCGGAAGCATCTTTAATAAGCATACCGTATCGTCTACACTTGAATCGTGAAAAGTTGGATTTTTGCAAAGGCACAATGACGTATCGAAGCCTGAAACTATGTTTTTTCTTTTTTAAACTAGGTACTCTTGGATAAAAAAATTCCATGATTCTACATATGTTTATTTTTTTATTCAATTTTTCATGGTCATTAAATGAAACTATGGAATCCCATAAATATGATTTTTTGGTCAATTTGGTAATTTTTGACATAAAAATGGCTCTGAAGACGCTTATGGCAAAATAACCACAATCGAATTTCAAAGTTACGCCTCAACACCATTTTACGTTTGGGAAAAACTGAATTCCTGCAATTTTTTCAGATTTGGTCTTGCGACCAATCAAATTGCGTTAAAATTTCGAGAGGAAAACAGAAAGTGTCACATTATGGTTCGAATTTTTTCTGATCATTTGTTGAGAATTTTACGTATGCCTCGAATTGAAATTTCTTGTTTGATACTTTTAAAGAACCATCGCCAAGCTGCCAAGCTATCAAAATGAGTTGAAATTCTGCTAGAAAAACACAAATCTTAGTTTAGCTAACATAAAATTCAGAGCAGGGCTTACAAATTTTTTTTAAAAAGTCTAAAAAATCTGAATCATGATCGATCTGAGTTTTTTTCGCAAAATTTCAACTCATACTAATAGTGATAATAGGTCAACAAGATGATATTCTTCATAGGTATTGATAAGTTGAGAGATGCAATGCTTTGAAAATTTCAAACATAAATAATAATTTACGACTAAAAATTCTTCAACATTTCTCAAACAGTGGCGTAGCGAGGATTTTTTCTGGGGGGGGGGCGTTCTCGATTTTTCCAACTTTGAAACTGAAATTTTCCAACTTCAGAGATGAAATTATAAACTTTCCCAGAAATTATTTGAGAATTCGAGTGAAAATGGAGGGGGCATAAACAGTTTTGAGCAAAAAAAAATTGAAAAATTGAAAAATTGCGGAATTGTTTGTAATAATCAATAACTGAAAATCAGTGATTTTTAGTTTCGTAAAAATTATTGAATTTTCCTTACTAATGGGAATTGAGAAATCAGTGATTTTTGACTGAAAGATCAGTGAAAAATCATTAATTATCAATGAAAATGATTTCACTGATTCTCCAAGGGAGAATTTCCTCAAAGACTGATTCAGATTTAGAGAATTATTTATGTTTATTCAAGAAATAGAATGAATAACAAAAAATGCACTTTTTCACATTTTTGTAATAAAAAATCCCATTTCCGAGCTTAGGAAGAGAGGTCGAGCCCCTTGAGGCCCCCCTGGGTGCGCTTCAGAGGCGGTTTTCTAAGGGAAGTTAGGGAAGTCAGACTTCCATTGATTTTTTTCAAACTTGAGATTTTTCGTAATAGGTACCAATTTTTTGTAAAATGTATCCAGAAAAAATTTATTATTTTTGCCAAAAACGAGATTTCAACGATCAATGTCCAAATTTATTCCAATTTCTGAGTTCAATTTTTTTCAACTCTAATAAAAATGTCATCCGATTATTTAGTCAAAAGAAATTTAAAAAAACATGTAGTTGAAATTTTTTCAAAAATACCAAGGTCAACAAAAATTAAGAACAAATTTTAAAATTGTAAAAAAATTTCGAATTAGAAGAAATTTAAAAAAATTTTAAATTAAAAATTTTGAGAAAATTTGAATTAAAAAAAAATACAGTTGGAAAATACATATTTCATAAGAAATTTTAAAAGATGATAAAAAAATCGAAGTTTGAAAAATGTTGAGAAAATTTCACTGATGAAATCAATCCGAGATTTTCGGAGCAAAAGCGAAGATTTCAGTGGAGGATCAATATCGTTTATCGATCGAACATTATCCTTCACTACTCTTCCTCGTCATGGAAAATAACTTCCAATGACACAAAAGACATAAAATTCTTATTTCGAATGGTTTTGAAAATAAATTCGTGCAAAACAGATTTTTTTAATATTGAGTTTTTTGAACTTTCTGACTTCCTCAGATTTTCCCTTCCAAAACCGCCACTGGTGCGCTTATAGATGAAATGAATTTGAAGTAAAGTTTTGGTTTCATAAAATGGTGTTGCAACGTGTGCAGTGACGTACTGAAGTCCAAATATTGAATTGAGGGGACAAAATCTCAGAATTTCCGGCTCGATTTTTGAAAATAAATTTAATCAGGCACGAAACAGACTTTACTTTTTTGGGAACGGAGATAGATGGCACAAATTTGCTGACTGAACAAACATTTTTGACCACTTCTCCCTCTCATTCAGTTCATCGCTTTTCCGTGGCTCCCTGAGTATAATTTCATTGTATGTAGTTGGAAAACCCTATGAAACTTTCTGTCCCGAACGAAGCAAAAATGAAAAATTTCAAAAAAATTACAATTTATTTAAAAAATTTTTTACCCAGTTTCAATGTGCATGTGAGAGAAATGAATTTGGCCAGAGCGAAATGAGGGCGAAAATTTTAGAAAACTTTGAGTTCAAGGCGCAATAAAACAATGTTTTAGATTAAGTAATAAACTTGAATAAAAAATTGGCCATGTTTATTTTAAAATTATTAAAGAAGAAATATAATGAGACCGAGCGCAGCGAGGCCAAAGTTTTTAAAAAATTTGATTTTTAAACATCGAAAATAATTTTAAAAAAAATCAAATTAGTCGAAATAATTTTGAGGAAAAATATGAAAAAAATCCTTTTGTAGGTAAGATTTAGATAAAATACAATAAGACCGAGCGCAGTGAGGCCAAAGTTTTTGAAAATTTTAGAATTTAGAGGTAATTTCAGAGTTGGATTGTAATTTCCAAAAAAGGGACATTTTCTCCAAAAAATTTTATTTTTTTTGATCAAATTTACCAACTTTTCTCATTTTGAATCGATTTTGCCAACTTTTTTCAGTTAGGACGAATTTTCCAACCTTTTCTACTAGCATTGTGTCGGGGAGGGGGGGGGGTGAGTCGCACCAACCTCCCATTTGCTACGTCCCTATTATCAAATAACTTTATACACGATTTTCGTTCTCTTCGATGAATCGTAATCTACTTTGATAAAGGTAAGGTAGCCCATTATCGACCACTTTTTTTTGAGGCCTCGCCATTTTAAAAGTATAAGAGTTGGAAATGTGATTGATGGCTTAATAGATACCTACATCCTTCCCCTACAATTTTGGAAAGCATCCGAAAAAATTTAGTATTTTTTAAGAATTTTTTTCTGAGACGCGAGGTCGAAATTTTAGGTTCCTAATATCGACCACCGACTGATTTTGTCCGCTATAAACGAAATCTACTGGAAATTTTTTTTTCGTGTTTATCTTTCACAGATAAACAATTTAAGACCAAAATGACAACCCTACAACCAAAATTCGAGAAAATCGAAAAAAACAAAATCACTTGACAACAACAAATTACATACGATTATAGGTGGTCGATAATGGGACACACCATAAAAATGAACTTCGAGTGAATTTTTTTTTCACCTAAAGTTGTAATTATTAAAATGCGATGATTACACCTGAAACTTTGAACTTTCTTAATCACAAAAACACTAGAAACATTTAATTCCATAATTTTAAGAAAGAATTCCAAGGCGTGCAAGCAATTGCTAAAAAAAGTTTTTGGCCATCCAACTTTAGCCCAGTCATTATAGGTCCGAACCTCCAAAAAATTCTTGCGCTTCTGAATTTCACATTATTTATGTGAAATAGTCTCCCAAACAACATACTAAAACTTGCACCCCCCCCCCCCAGTGTCCGGCAAACCCTGCAAGAGGGTAAAAATCACCCTCAAAACCAGTTTTTCGCGTTTTCCTCCGAAAAAAAAGGTTTAATCAAAAAATGTCAAGAGTAAAAATATTTTCTACGTTAAATTTCCTATAGAAACGTTATAAAACTTTTTCGAAAATTTTCATTTTTAAGCCATTTCGGCGGGGTTGAAAATGAACGATTTTTCAAAAGTCACAATTTCTTTCATTTTACGAAGTTTTTTGGCATTTTAGAAAAAAAATAACGAGAACCGAAATTATTTTACATCGAATTTCCGATAGAAGACATCCCTCAGTTTTAGCGAACGAGCAAGGATGTTGCAAGAAAGAGGGTAGGCGGAAAAGAGGGTGTTTTTCATGGAAATGATGGTGGTAAGATATACCCAGCAAGATTAAAAATATGGTACATGTGATTAAATTTCATTCCATATGAAAGTTGTATACCGATATTACCGATATGTGATTGCGAACGCATACTCAATTTACTGTCCGGGAGGGGAGGGGACGGAAGGAGAGGGGATGTCTTCTATTGGAAATTCGATGTAAAATAATTTCGGTTCTCGTTATTTTTTTTCTAAAATGCCAAAAAACTTGGTAAAATGAAAGAAATTGTGAATTTTGAAAAATCGTTCATTTTCAACCCCACCGAAATGGCTTAAAAATGAAAATTTTCGAAAAAGTTTTATAACGTTTCTGTAGGAAATTTAACGTAGAAAATATTTTTACTCTTGCCATTTTTTGATTAAACCTTTTTTTTCGGAGGAAAACGCGAAAAACTGGTTTTGAGGGTGGTTTTTACTCTCTTGCAGGGTTTGCCGGACACTTGAGGGGTGCAAGTTTCAGTATGTTGTTTGGGAGACCATTTCACATAAATAATGTGAAATTCAGAAGCGCAAGAATTTTTTGGAGGTTCGGACCTAAAATGACTGGGCTTCTTCTTCTTTTCTACTTTTCTCCGCGAGTTTTGGATCTCAGGATGTCGGAGTGGTCTTAATTTTCCGGATTTTCACAGACGAATATGAAGAAATTTTTTTCGGCTCGTTATGGCCCATAGCAGCGGAGATAGACGAGGTGGTCGACATTAGGCACCGGTCGATAATGGGCTACCTTACCCTTATGTTTTGAGATGGTGGTTTAAAATTTAACTAAAAATTTAATAATCAGCTCTAAATTCTCAAAAATCACTCAAAACTTTTGCAAGCCAATTTTGATTTCCAGAGCTACTTACAGACTCTGGAAAAATATTTTCAATGAATACAAATTCCATAGGCAAATACTCGTATCTTGTTCACAGGAATGGCTTTCAGCACCTCAACATACGTATCCGAAATATCAACTGCTGACCATCGAGGAGCACTGTTGGGTTGCGGTGAAATCATTTTCTTCTTAGGCGTATTACTTTGCAACGTGCTCATGTATTACCTACATAAAATGGTACATAGTTTCATCCATCTTCACTGCGCTCTGTGTCATCTTTCTACTGCTTACTTTCCTGTTACCCGAATCTCCAACATGGCTGTACTTGAAAGGACGTCAAGAAGAATCCATCAACGCATTGACTTCCATCAGGTGTCAGGATCGAGAAACAATTAAATCGGAAATAGACGACATGGACAACTACATATTATCATCTCAAGTGAAAATCAAGCTCAACGAAACGCTCAGAAATTGTCTACGTTCGTGGAGGCAATTTTTCATCGCTTTCTTTTTATTCATCCTGTCACAGAATACAGGATATTCCGTAATGACCTTGTTCATCATTATGATAGTCGATCGTTTGAATATTCCTTACCCCAGCGCAGACATCGCCCTACTGTATTCGGTCACATGTTCCATTGGAGGTTTCATAACGCCTTATGCAATGTATAAGTTTAATCGTAAATCTACTTTGGCAATTTCTGCCTTTGGCATGTCACTTAGTGCAGCAATTGTACCCATTTACAACTATATGTTCGAATCGTATGATGAAAAACCACTCTCTTGGATCATTCCTGTGGCACTGTGTTGCTATGTAGTGTCTGCCAGTATCGGAGTGTGTCCTATTGGCTTCACTATTGCTGGTGAACTCTTCCCAAATGAAGTTCGAGGGGTCTTGAATGGTGTCTATGGAGCAGTTGCGTACATCTACTGGTCCTCTCTTTATAAAATCACGCCTTGGTATTTGGCCACATTTGGGGCCTCTGGTGTAATGTGGACATTCGCAGCGTTCTCCATGCTGACTGCCTTGTTCAGCTTGTTCGTGTTACCTGAGACCAAAGGCAAGACATTGAACGAGGTACAAGAGGAATACTTCAAAAAGAAACGATAACTTAGATTATAGAACAAAGAAAACGCAGTCGAATTATCATTTCTTTAAACTGTAATTACCACTCTCTCTGTGTTGTTTTCTTTCGCTGTAAATTTGTTTACTTCCTCAATTACTATTTAATTTATACTCCATCTAACGAGATGTTTTCTGCTATGAAAATATCTTCGTCAAAGAACTGAATTATTATCTGTTCGGCTATATAAACCATCTTTCAAATTACGTTTATCTAATTATTAAAACGTCACGTAAATAACACCCAGTATACCCAGTCCTAATACAATGACAGTATTATGGTATCACGCTTCCATAAGATATTTGAAAACTTGAAACCCTCGGGCTACTTCAGATTTATTGTGTTACAAATTCGCACCGAACATCGTTCGAGATTTCATCGGTATTCTTTCGAACGCGTGATTAGGATTAGAGATATTCGTTCGAGGGATACAAAATAAATAAAGAATTAATATGAGATTGGACAGATTAAGCGGAGGAAGAAGTTCACCAATAAAAAACGTCGGATAATCGATTGTCGTTCAGTTTTTTGTGTTAATAACGATTTGAGTAGTTCGCAGTCAATTTATGTCGCGATAAATGGTCATTAGAGACAAATACCTATCTACAAATTAAAACGTAAAAATACATTGGACATATCGGAAGTCCAAGTATACGAGGTAATATTTTAATTTATTTGGGTTTTTCACGTAGACGAGTTGACCTGATGAAGAATTACAAATCATTTTTTGTGAAATAATATTTTTCTGTTTCGTTTCACGATTACTTTTATTTTAATTAAATAGGTACCTACCCAGGGATTTTCGTTATTGTGAAGCAAATATTTTAGAACCAAAATGTTGGTACAATTCAAAATCACCGGATTGGTCAAAGAAGTGAGTCTCGACAAATATTTTTAAATACGAAATAATTCGGCCAAATATACCAAACGTATTCAAATATTCTATCCTTATTATTATTTAGATATGCTACTCATTCATAACCTTATTAGGTTATTTATTTATCGGTATCAACAGGAGTTATATTGCATTCTTATTCCATCAACTGGAAGTTAATTCGGATTTCGTAATCAATGATGATCAAAAATCATGGATTGGTAAGATTATCGAATTCCTGGAATATGTTTTGTTTTTGTGTAGCAAAAATCAAATTTACTTCTCTAATCATTCTCTTTCTTCACTCAGCGAGCTTTGTTGCATTGCTCAGTCCGGTGGGATGTTTGGTCTCTGGAGTTGTTATGGATGTATTGGGAAGGAAGTGCTATATGCAGATGATCTTTGTACCTTTTGTGATATCTTGGTGTATTATATCGTTTGCGAGTAACGTTAAAATGCTCTATATCGGAATGGTTATTCAAAGCATTGGAGGAGGTACGTATATATCGATTTTTTAGTTTTTGAAAAAATCACTTCAACAGAAATGTGGAGGAGGGATGCTCAATTGCTCAGCAAAGGGAAGTGTAAAAAACATGTTGAATTTTAATGAAAATTAGCAAAATGTTTCAATTTCAGTGAGGGACCGTTCGTAATTTTTCTGAGTTCCCACTTCTTAAAGCTTAAAATGTGCGAAACTGGAAGGCCTCCAAGGGCGACATTAAAAAAACCGCAATTGTTTGCCTGTTTTGGAGAGTTTAATCTGTTGAGAACCTCAGTCTTTCCCTAAAAAGTTTCGATTTGAGTTTGTATTTCTCTCTGCTGAACCATTGACCTTGAAATTGGATAAATGGATATTAGGGTGGCTCGAAAAAAAAAACATATCTTGGATTTCGACCAAATTTGGTGGGGTGGTTTACTTTGAGTGGGAGACTACCCAAAAAAATTTGAGCCCCCCAGGTGCAAGGGGAGGGGAGCAGGGGATGCTCAAAGTGCACCTCCTTTTGAAAAAAACGCAGTTTTTTGTGATTTTTAGAAAATCAAAATCGTGTGAGAAGCCGTCACAGCACTCAAAAGTTGCGATTTGAGTTTCTACAACTCTCTGATCCATCGCCGTCCTCCTCCGATCAAAATTCAGACTGCTACCAGGGGGTCCAAAAGTTGCAGATTGCAATATTTCAATAATCTGAATTTTTCACCAAGCTGGAATGATTTTTTTCATCAAGTAATTGAGCAAAATTTTTTTTTTCGATCACTGAAAGTAAATTTTGAAAAAAAATATGAAAATTTTATGCACCAGTGCAGCCAACAGCGAATCGTAAAATTCCAAAATACAGAATTTATGCCAACTTTGAATTGATTACTTTTTCGCTTAAAAATATTATGAATTTTTTTCACTCACTAGAAGTAAATTTCGGAAATTTTTCGGAAAATTTTGTATATCAGTGTAGCCAGTTGTAAATTCTACTCTATGGAATTTACGTTTATCTCGAATTAATTTTTTTATCGTTTGAAAAATTCACAGTATTTTTACGTTTATCTCGAATTAATTTTTTTATCGTTTGAAAAATTCACAGTATTATTTTTGTTTTCAATCAGATCAATAGAAGTATGTTTTGATTTTGAAGCCATTGTTGAGAAGCCAAGCTGGTAGGCTGTCAGCTCCATAAGAGAACGCTAGAAAATTGAAAAAAAAAACAGAACTGGTATATTCTCTCGCAGGCATAAAAATAAATACAAGACAATTTTTTTGAAAATTTGAAGACAAGAGACGTAAGTAATCCATTCTCAAATCAGTGAAAGATCTTGTTCAGTTCATACGACCGCGCATCCCGATGTGAAGATATGTTTTCAAAACATACTTTTTTCGATTGGGAAAAAAAATTGGTCCAATTACTTGATGAAAAAAAAAATGCATTCGAGTTCGTAATATTAGAATATCACAATTAGCTACTTGCTGCACTGACGTAAAAATTTTCAAAAACTAATTTTTTAATTTTCATTTCTGATGACTGAAAACAAAATTATTGTGAATTTTTCAAACAATAAAAAAATTAATTCGAAATTAACGTAAATTTCATAGTGTAGAATTTATAACTGGCTACACTGATATACAAAATTTTCCGAAACATTTCCGAAATTTACTTCTAGTGAGTGAAAAAAATTCATAATATTTTCAAGCGAAAAAGTAACCAATTCAAAGTTGGCATAAATTCTGTATTTTAGAATTTTACGATTCGCTGTTGGCTGCACTGGTGCATAAAATTTTCATATTTTTTTTTAAATTTACTTTCAGTGATCGAAAAAAAAAATTTGCTCAATTACTTGTAATATTAGGATTATTTCCCTGCATGATTTAGTTTTAGTACCTCTGGATATATGGTTTGAGTACCCCTGGTAGGGAATATGCAGCTGTCAGTGTAACAGCTACTAAGGGGAATAATGGCTCAGCCAAACAGGTTTAACATACCACCTTTAAACTGGTTGTTTATAAAAGGGGGAATTATAAACCCATCCAACCTCTGACCCGGCCTGACGTTGCTTAACTTCTTCACCACGAATCCTTGAAAACCTGTTACTTGCTACCATACTGTAATATCGTGTGAGTGTGTGTTTAAAAAGTATTAACAGTTCATGCACAGCAACTATTTTCAATACTTATTTTTTAAATAGGTAATGCATAGGTATACATAAATTTTTGAAATAATTATTTTTTGTTTAGATTTGGAAAAATGTAGATTCAAATGCTTCAGTTTTTACCAAAATGATTCAAAATTAAAAAATTTTAAGTTTAAAAAAAGATGTGTTAAAAAATCTAAGACTAATGCTTATTAGAAAAATGTGATAAAAATTCGATTCACTGGTAAACTAGACTCTTTCTCATCTTATCACTCTTGAAATTCATTTTATATTCATTTAAAAAAGAAATGGAAATTTTTAGCAACAGTTTTCCCAGTGAAGTACTGTTGGGGGGGGGGGGACTTCTTCATGGTGGAATTTTTTAGTCCCAAGTTGAAAAAATGAACATTAATTTCAACACATCAGTTGGGGAAATTGCACAATGGGATTCATTTTTGAAATGAAAAATAATTAAATAAAATGGTTACCTATTTTAAAAGTCGAATATCAAAAAATTTTCACTTGTTAGTTTCCAACAGAAAATTTAGTCTACAGTCCAAGAGGCAAAAAGGGTTCATTGAGCGTGCATTTTTGCTGGACAAAAAAATCAGTTGGTTTACTGTAGGTATGGGTCCCGTAGTCCCAAAAAACCGAATTTTGGATTTTTGCCCCGGCATAATAGGGAGCTGAGGCCTGAAAACCCCCCTTTGAAAAAATCAAACTCAATGTATTCTTGGGTTCATTCCGCGTCCAATGAGCCAAAGTTTGAGGAAAACTGTGGGCACAATAGGTTGTGGTGGAATTTCAAAGTTTTGAAAACACACGATTTTCTCCCCCTCTGTTAAAAAAATAAGTCATGAAAAAAATCTGAAACTTGGGTTGCGACATATCAAAATGGGTTAAAATTTCACAAGCAGAACGAAATTATTGATGAAAATTAAATTTGAGCAATTTTAACCCAGTTGCGTTTTGCGTTCCCCTGCAGTTTCTCAGGCCAGGTGTTACTGTTATAAATACGAATACGCGATGATAAACGTATTTTCACAACTTTTAAACTTTCATAACTCTCGTTCCATTGCCGGCACAACTTTCAAACCTATCTCATCTTGTTGATAATTTTACGCAGATTATTTTCCCTACTTCAAACACCTATGTGTTCACTCAAAATTTTGAGTTATTTTAATGTGAAATGAAAAAAATATCTTATATTTACGATGAAAACGTATTTTGAAAGCTTCAAACTTTCATAACTTTCGTTCCACTGCCGGTACGACTTTCAAACCTATCCCATTTTATAGAGGATTTCCTGTAGATCATTTTCCCTACCTCAAACACCCATGTGCTCACTCAAATTTTTGAGTTATTTTAATGTGAAATGAAAAAAATATCTAATATTTACGATGAAAACGTATTTTGAAAGCTTCGAACTTTCATAACTTTCGTTCCATTACCGGTACGACTTTCAAACCTATCCCATCTTGTAGAGAATTTCTTGTAGATTATTTTCCCTACCTGAAACACCCATGTGCTCACTCAAATTTTTAAGTTATTTTAATATGAATTGGAAAAAATATGTAGTATGTATGCTGCACTTCGCGAACTAGCCTGAAATCGCGTAGGGGCGAAACGCAACCGGCCAAACTCTTACTGCCTAATACGCTCGCCTCGCCGTTCGCCTCGACGGCGAGGCGAGTTCAGTCCTACATATTTCTGGGTTATTCGCGAATACGGCGAATTCAATGGTGGTATTAGATTTTTCCAATCGGTCGCCGTTTTCGAGAAAATGATAATGTAAATGCGCCCATAACTCGAGAAGGATGAGTCGGCGCGAAAAATGGACCGCGGATTCGGAATCAGCGACCTCGTTCAAATATGGTGACCAAATGGAAAAACCTAATACCACCATTGGATTTCCCTGGGTCCGAATACCCTAATTCTAGACACCTCATACCTCGATCGAGAGCGCAAAAACTTGGCCCAAAAAAATGATAAACAGTTAGTTCGTGTTTTTTTTTTCGGTGGTACTTTGAAAAAAACCGCGTATCGTGCAATCACCACGCTGCACCGTGAACCTGGTACTTTGAAAAAAAAACGCGTATCGTATTTCGAGAGGAAAATTTCTTGTAAGCCGCGGTCGAGGCGCAGCCACGACCAGAGGCGTGACTAACGGGGGGGGGTGCGTAACCCCCCCCAGACGATTCCAAAGTTGAGAAAAGTTGGGAAAATCAGGAAAAAGTGGGAAAATTGGGAAAAGTTGGGACTTGTCCCAACTTTTCCGCAGTTTGAATTTTGGAAAGTCGAAAAAATTTAAGAAAATCACAATCCCAAATCAAATTTTAGGAAAACTGGGTACAATTGAGATTTTCAACTTTTTTCCAAATTTTCCCAACTTTTTTGAAGTTTGGATTTGGGAAAGCTGAAAAAATTGAGAATATCACAATCCCTAATTTGGACTTGGAAAATTGTGTGAAGTTGGGATTCCCAACTTTTTCCCAACTTATTCCAATTCTCTCAAGTTTAGATTCAAAAAAGTTAAAATTCCCAAGTTTTTGAAAAGTTGTACTTGGGAACGTTGAAAAAACTTGAGAATATCGAAAAAGTTGATTGCAAATTGTGCAAAATAGCTAAAATTTCGTTTAAAAAAACATTTAAAATCACAAATTTTTTATATGGAAGTAGTAGAAATTTTTCAAAGAATAATCTATTGAAAAAATAATTATTTTTGTTTTAAAAATCACTAACTTTTCAAATTTTAGCCCTCGCTTCGCTCGGGCATATACCAACACCTGAGCAAACCAATGTAATTACTTAAGAAGTATGAGTTGAGGACTTCACCTATTAATTTGAAAAATGAAAAAATTTCAGCTTTTGTATATACTTTTTCTTCAAACATTTTCGCCCTCGCTACTTACAATGATATGAACACTCTCATCTTCTATCTCAGACAATATTGAATACTTTTTGAAGGGGGAAAAAAATTTCCTTCTCATTTATTATTGGTTTCACAGGCCTCAGACAGAAATCAGCTTTTAAATGGCTGTCCCCTATTTTCACGCTAAGTCACTAAAGCCACCCTTTTTCGCCAAATGATCACTATTGAACCCCTTTGTTTTTTTTTCAAGACACGCTTTTCAAAAATCTTTAAGAAGGAATTCAGAATAGTGGTTCTTTTGCTTATTTTATCATACATTTTTCAAAAAAAATAATTGCCCTCGCTTCGCTCGGGTTAAATATTACGTTCCATATCTTGCAAATTGTTTTTCTATTTGTTGTGATGTCAGTGACCACGATGTTGAAAATAGAAAGCAGGAATAGAGAAGAATTCGAAAGTATTGGTCACATTTTGGAAAATCTCAATGAGAGAAGTGTGTTGAATTTTCAATTTTTGAAAGTCTATTTTCGCTAAAAAATTTTGCCCTCGCTTCGCTCGGGCTCAACACATTATTAAATCTGTATAAATCTTAACAAAATAATTATCAATACATATGTTACCTAGTCTAACCTAGATTTTTTTATTTACTGAAACAAGGTAAAAATTGCAATGGCTTGCGTGCAATTTATGAAAAGTTCCCTTTTTTTGAAAATGTAACTAGCAAATCTTTTATTTTCACCCCTTCAGACTTTTGCCTAAGTTTCGTCTCTGTTCATATCACTGCCTCTCAAGGCTGCATTCAAGTTGAAATTTGAAATTTTGTCAAGTGTGTTTATTTGGTTTTTTTTTCACAATACCTGGGCAGCCACGATAAAAATTACCTAGTTAGTAATTTTTTTTGGGAAGTAGGAAAAATAGTTGGGAAAATTTGAGCTTCACCCCCCCAGAAATATTGCTTCGTCACGCCTCTGGCCACGACGTACGAGCTACAAAACGATACTTGTGTTTTTTTTTGAAAATCATCGAAAATCGAAAAAAAACACGAACTAACTGTTTATCATTTTTTTGTGCCAAGTTTTTGCGCTCTCGATCGAGGTATGAGGTGTCTAGTAGTGTTGGGCGATTAATAATCGATTAATCAAAAATGTCGATTAATCGACAAAAATAATCGAAAAGATCGATTAATCGATTATTCAAAATAATCGATTAATTGTTCGATTATTTTTTGAAATAATCGACTATGAAATAATCGATTAATCGGTCTATTTCTAATTTCTATTTTCAGTTTTTTCAATGGTGCTTCGACATTTTGTGGAAAAAAAATTTATTTAAAAAAATTAATCGTTTTGTGAAGACAATTTCTATAATACGATGGCACACATGTGTCAAATTTAGGTTTAATTCGAATTAGACTGAATAAATTATTTTGTTTTGTATTTTTTCTACTGTAAATACAATGAATTGAGCACAGCTCAAAAATAATCGATTAATCGATTAATAATCGATTATTTCAATAATCGAAATCCGATTAATCGATTGTTGAAATAATCGAGGGTCGATTAATCGATTATTGAAATGATCGATTATTCCCAACACTAGTCTAGAATTAGGGTATTCGGACTCGGGGGAATCCAATGGTGGTATTAGGTTTTTCCATTTGGTCACCGTATTTGAGCGAGGTCGCTGATTCCGAATCCGCGGTCCATTTTTCGCGCCGACTCATCCTTCTCGAGTTATGGGCGCATTTACATTATCATTTTCTCGAAAACGGCGACCGATTGGAAAAATCTAATACCACCATTGAATTCGCCGTATCCGCGAATAACCCAGAAATATGTAGGACCGAACTCGACTCGCCGTCGAGGCGAACGGCGAGTCGAGCGTATAGCTAAAAACAAAGAGGCGTTTTTGAAGAAAATAACCTAAGGATACTTATCTCCGCCATGACGCAGCTTACGTCGTCGTGAGTGCAGCCACGACGTACGAGCTACATAACGCAACTTGCGTCGTCGTGAAAGCAGCGGCAATCACCACGCTGCGCCGCGAACCTGGTACTTTGAAAACAAAAACGTGTATCGTGCAATCACCACGCTGCGCCGTGAACCTGGTACTTTGAAAAAAAAAAATGCGTATTAATACAGGCATTCTAGCAAAAAAGTGGAAAAAATTTAGAACAAAGGTTTTTTTGCGGGAATGTGTTCAGAAGGGTCCCAGTAGTTACCAAAAAAAAAAACAAGAGCCCCAAGTGTGAGGGAAATTTTTTGGGGGGTGAAACACCCCCAAAAATGGGTTTTTCTACATTATTTCAAAATGTATCAATTTTGAATAAAAAATAACCACATATTTGAAATCTGCGTCAAATTTCCGATCTAATGATACCTAACACAACCCATTTCAAATGAAACATGAGCTCTTGAGGGGGGGATCAAAATCACCCATTTTTGAAAATCTCAGATTTTTCAAATTTAAGAGTTGAAATCTGCACCTAAATGATCCTTTATTGTGCCTTATCGACTGTCCACGAGTACGTAAAGGATTGCTGTATGTATTTTGACACAATCGCACCCATATGGGGGGGGGGGGGGGCTCTCGACTCTTCATGATACATTTACCCAATAGTCCAGTAAAATTAACATTCTATAATGCAAATCAAGATGGCAAGCTGAATTTTGGTATACTGGTCCATTTTCATGTCCTAAACATGAATTTAAGGTGTCCGGGGTGTGCGTTCCCCGGAATTGTGGTTCTTTGCCCCCCCAAATCAGGTATTTGGCTCATATCTGCTAAAATATGAGTTCTAGAGCAAAAATGGGATCTATAAAACTTATTCTACGTCAAATTTCCTATCAGATGACTTTTGAATGGTATTCAAAAATTCAAGGGGGCTGGAGCAACAGTTGATTAAAGAGAGGGGATTTTCTCCAAAAATCTGATTTTTGGCTATATCTGCTAAAATATCGATCTCAGTGCAAAAATGAGGTCTACGAAACTTAATCTACGTCAAATTTCCTACCAGATGACTTATGAATGATATGCACAAACTCAAGGGGGCTGGAGCTACAACTAAGCAGAGAGAGGGGGTAGCTCAGTAGCAGATGACAAATAAACATCGAATGATGATAGAGGGACAAAATTTGGTGTAGTGAACAAGGATACCATTTCAAATTTTTTTTTAGACTGATAGGTCATCGCGAAACCCTATAGGAGGAGGGAGAAAGGGCTCCAAAGAGGGATTCAGACCACCAAGTTTTGAAATTGGGCTATTAGCTCATTCTTGGTGTCATTTACGTATGATTGAATCCCGCTGAGTTCAAGAATGTAATAAATTTTTAAATTCAAGGGAGAGAAATTACCAAACTTTCCCTACCTGTGCACCCCTTACTCACCAAAATTATATTACCTTCAAACCGTTTTAAATATCACTCCTATTGAAAATTTACAGTGAAGTTCAGGGCGAGCAATGTTTTTCGAGAATTTCTTCAGGGAAAAATCTCCTAATACACCGAAAAATTACAAAAATCTAAATATGTAACTCGCGTTCTTTTGGCGTTTAGGAGATGGATTTTATACCAGGATGGCCATCTGAAGATAGGATAGTTACCTAGATTCGAGTTTAACATGAGGGGGGAGGGGGATTTTCACTCATACATTGGTCGTTATTACAATTTTTCTTCATCATGCATAAAATGTATGAGTAAAAATCCCCCCCCCCCCCGATGTCAAACTCGAATCTAGGTGACTATCCCATCTTCAGATGACCTTCCTGGTATAAAATCCATCTCTTTAACGCCAAAAGAACGCGAGTTACATATTTAGATTTTTGTAATTTTTCGATGTATTAGGCGATTTTTCGAAATTCAAACCTCCATAGCTCCCCCCTATATCAACTTTAGGTGCTGAAATTTTGGTTGTGGAAGTATGTGGTGATGCTCTACAAGCCCGTGAAAAAATTTTCATTCCGCGTGTCCGACTTCGGGTAGCTCCCTTGTGAGATCGATATTTTAGCAGATATAGCCAAAAATCAGATTTTTGGAGAAAATACCCTCTCTTTAATCAACTGTTGCTCCAGCCCCCTTGAATTTTTGAATACCATTCAAAAGTCATCTGATAGGAAATTTGACGTAGAATAAGTTTTATAGATCCCATTTTTGCTCTAGAACTCATATTTTATCAGATATGAGCCAAATACCTGATTTGGGGGGGGGGGGAAAGATCCACAATTCCGGGGAACGCACACCCCGGACGCGACCGGACACCTTAAATTCGTGTTTAGGACATGAAAATGGGCCAGTATACCAAAATTCAGCTTGCCATCTTGATTTGCATTATAGAATGTTAATTTTACTGGACTATTGGGTAAATGTATCATGAAGAGTCGAGAGCCCCCCCCCCATATGGGTGCGATTGTGTCAAAATACATACAGCAATCCTTTACGTACTCGTGGACAGTCGATAAGGCACAATAAAGGATCATTTAGGTGCAGATTTCAACTCTTAAATTTGAAAAATCTGAGATTTTCAAAAATGGGTAATTTTGATCCCCCCCTCAAGAGCTCATGTTTCATTTGAAATGGGTTGTGTTAGGTATCATTAGATCGGAAATTTGACGCAGATTTCAAATATGTGGTTATTTTTTATTCAAAATTGATACATTTTGAAATAATGTAGAAAACCCCATTTTTGGGGGTGTTTCCCCCCTCCAAAAAATTTCCCTCACACTTGGGGCTTTTGTTTTTTTTTTTTTGGTAACTACTGGGACCCTTCTGAACACATTCCCGCAAAAAAACCTTTGTTCTAAATTTTTTCCACTTTCACCTCTTTTTAAGATCAATTTGGCTGTACTATATCGTATTTCGAGAGGAAAATTTCTTGTAAGAGTGTATAGCTAAAAACAAAGAGGCGTTTTTGAAGAAAATAACTTAACGATACTTATCTCCGCCATGACGCAGCTTACGTCGTCGTGAGCGCAGCCACAAATGTGTACGTGTACGTATGCTGTCATGCGACAATATAAGCAACACCGTAACGGTGCCTCTCAACGACTACGTGTACGCTCTCGAACGTTGCGATTTTCGTACCGTGCTCCGGCTGGAGAAACGTGTTGTTGCCGATGTCGGTGCCGCGGGCATCGGTTAAGCTACGTTTACACACTGACAATTTACTGTGAAAGGAAAGTATTTTCCACCTATTGTCTGTGTGTAGACAGGCAAGACAGTAAAGTGTCTACTGTCTTCACTGTCTCATCACATGAACGTCAGGCTCGATCCTGATTGGTTGGCCGCATTTTTTTTTCTTATCATGTTCATGTGTACTGTGCTACTGTGTACTGTAATATTTTATTCTTTCTCCTTTCATTTATTTCATTTTTATTTTTTATAATGTTTCTCTCTTGTGATTCATATTTTGATTAAATTGAAATATGCAAGAAAAAACCAAAAAAACTACGCGGAAACGCAATGAGACGGTGTCTCTTTTTCCATAAATTTTTCTGCTTCAGTCTTTATTACCGGTATCAAGCATTGATTTACATCATTTAAATCTTCTTGGTTCATATTTAAATGAATAAATTCTCACAAAATTGAAAACTAAAACTTCAAACCTCAATAAAAACTTTGTCATATCAGTTTATTTTTGTGTTATCACTATTATCACAACGAATATTGAGACAATTCACTGTCTGTGTGTAGACACAATTTTCAAAGACAGTTTACTGGCTGCACTGTCCAAAGACAGTAAATTGTCTGTGTGTAAACGTAGCTTCATAGTGGCGGCGACAGAACACTGCAACAACCACAACAGCCAGCAGCAACACCAGTATTTGTCACCGGCAGTCTGTATCGAACGCGTCGATTGGTCTAACCTGTATCTGATGATTGGCAAGGCGAACGAGTACTGCTACGAACGACTGAACGAGCGCGAGACGCGCGTCTGTTGGGTGTGCGCACAGTGTCGCAAATGCTTCAACTCGACAACCTATTGCCGCCAACACGTCAAATGTCGACACGATAAGACCATTTACGACGTCGAAGCCAACATACAGCGCGTCATCAAACTGAAGCCAATCAAACGATTGGGTGAAGATGGTGACGGCGGCGCCGATGATAACTAACCTCGCAACGAGTAACCGCGCGTCGGAGAAATAAGAAAATGAAAATAATGTCAAGTTTATATTTGCATTATATCACAACTAAATTAGTTGACAAAATAGTTATACGTAATATATTCAATTCGCAGCATCGTATTATTATCAATTTGCAGCGTAGAGTTAGACAAGCGCGTGTGTAGATGTGTCATTTTCTACTTTTTGTGACGACGACGACGGCGATGGTGGCTGTTGTTCGTTGTACGGACCGTGGCGTCGAACATTTTCGCCCAAGGACCGGTTAACGCATCTTCGTCGTCATCAGAGTTGGACACGTAGCCGCCACAAGACATGAAGCTCAATGGTCGACACGGTTCGGATGGTAAAGCCGGAAGGCCTTTTGCGAGTCGTCTACGATTCTTGGCCGCTAACGCTTCTTCTTTGGCCTTTATCCCTTCAGCATTTCTCATGGCGTCTATGTCAAATGCCAGCGTACCATACTGATGATACAGGTCTGCAAACGACCAACAAGGTGGATTCTCATCTCGAAGATCACGCTTCTTGTATTCTTCTGAAAAGCACGCCCACCGCGTAAAAAGACACGAACAAGGTTCGTATAAAAAAAATTAGCTGGAATAAAGTTGGCTATCGGCTGTTGGGATTTCATTAGCTGACGTTCAGCTGGGCTGAATAACCATGTGACCCCTCAAAATTCTAGTCTCAATACGTAGGTGACTGTAGTTACGTTTTTTTTTGTTATGTAGAAAATTTTATTACACATTCTACATAACCGTAGGGGGTAAGGTGCAGTGGGGTAATTGCAAAATCGGGTATTTGCAAAATCAGCTTCTGGAGGTCAGTTAACATAATTTTTGATCGCGCCATCTTTTGGTAGGTTAAGGCACATCTATTACCTATATACTCACTCGGTTTGAACGAAAACGGTGCACGCATTTGCTTTGTGGAAATGTTTTTATCAACATGTGTCAAAATCACTCATAAGTAAAGTTGAATCAGTTTTTTTCAAAATTGTCAAAAACGTACAAAGTAAAATTTTTTTGAACTGATTTTTGTTGATTAATTATACTAATAGATCTAAGTTAAAGCTACGACAATCATTTTTGAAAAATTTTCATTACATTAGCGGAAAAATGCGTTTTTACATTTACCCCGAAAAAGGTCATGCGAGGGTAATTGCAAAATCGAAAATATTTATCATTTTATTTATACTCTCAGAATTTTTTAAACGATTTTTAGATGTAAAATGGGTCGAAGATACAAAAAAAAGAATAATGGTCCTTCAAAAGTGTGAAAATTTATATTAAATTTTTGATATTTACAGTAGCGTGCAAATTAAGTAGGACAAGCAATTTTGCGCGTATCAAGTCATAACTTTAAACCCTCGTAACTCCGGCAAAAATGAACGGTTTTGGCTCGTATTGGTCTCATTCGATTTGTTGGACTATCTACTACAAAATAAGACCAGAACGACCCCGGTAGCTTATTCCAGTCCGAAGTTATTCGCGATTAAGTAAAAAAGGGGGAAAAATTGGAGGTTCGCGGAAATTCAAATAACTTTGAACGAACATATAAACGTGTTGTCCATACATTACCAAAAGTTGTAACCGCTCTCCGTCTGATGAAAATGAACGGTTTTGGCTCGTTTTGGTCTTATTCGATTCCTTAGACTGTCTACTACAAAACCGTACCAAAACGAAATCTTGATCTTATTTTCGTTCAAAGTTATTTGAATTTCCGCGAACCTCCAATTTTTCCCCCTTTTTTACTTAATCGCGAATAACTTCGGACTGGAATAAGCTACCGGGGTCGTTCTGGTCTTATTTTGTAGTAGACAGTCCAACAAATGGAATGAGACCAATACGAGCCAAAACCATTCATTTTTGCCGGAGTTACGAGGGTTTAAAGTTATGACTTGATACACGCAAAATTGCTTGTCCTACTTAATTTGCACGCTACTGTACTTACAAAATTTTGCCATTTTTTGCGTTTTTGGGAGTTATTATAAAAATATTGTTCAAACTTCATCAAAATTTTGTGTTTTCCAATAAAATACGTCATACTTATCACAAGTGATCATTTGTTTTCAATTTTTAGCTCATTAAAAAAAAATAAAAATAAAAATAAAAAATGAAATTTTTTCACTTCCTTAAAAAATTCTTTCTTTCGCGGATATCCCCGACAAATTTTGATCAAACGAAGGTTATGAGTATATTAAAAGGTAGTAAATTTTACGTAGATTCCGATTTGACCATCAAAACTGAAAAAAAAATGAGCACCTTCTGAAATAATTTACGATTTGGCATTTGCCCCATGGCGGGGTAAATGCAAAAACGCAATTGAAAAATTTTAAAATTTTATTTTCTCATAAATTTATGAACTAAATGATACAAAATTTTCCCCACCAATAGAGAACCCCTTGAAGTTTGTGTGACAGAAATTTCAGGTTGATTGGTGCCATAGAGCCGGCACAGTGAACCGGCAAAGTGTCACTAATCAAAAAGTGGTTTGCAATTGCCCCACTGCACCTTAGTAATAAAAACTACTCACTCAAAAATTTTCTTGTAAGTAACGGTGCTGTAAAAATGGTAAAGATATGTGCTTACAAATACCATATACACATTACATATATACAAACAACCATACTTTTTTGAAGTACCAATTGAAAAGTGCCATTTATTATGGCACATACAATGTGAGTATGAACATCCTTCAATTACCGCTCATTCATGTCACTTCTTCAAGGTATTAAAAAGTCCCAATTATTATGGGGAAACGTACCCATAGAATTCCTCTTTGTATGGTCCATTTACGTCACCTTCCCTCACCAATGTTTATGTGCCATTATTATGGCACAGAAACGTACCCATAGAATTCCTTTTTGAATGGTCCATTTACGTCACCTTCCTCCACTCATGTTTACATGCCTTCAAGATGGCACATAAATATGAGTGGGTAGACGTGAAGTAAATGAACCATACAAAGAGGAATTCTATGGGCACGTTTCCGTCACGTATTTGAGGGTACGTTAATGATACAATTTTATGTGAAAATGGTACGCTCGGGTGCAGTTACATTTTTTTTTGTTATGTAGAAAATTTTATTACACATTCTACATAACCGTAGAGGGTAGTAATAAAAACTACTCACCCAAAAATTTTCTCGTAAACGCGTCTATTTCTTCTTCACTTCTGAGTTGTTTCGCTTTGTTGTTCTTTTCCAGCATAATTTGATACAACAGCGAACCTTCATATTCTTCGGGGCGGCTACCAAAGTTATACCCGGCAATGCTGCTTTTGTCAGAAGAACACAACAACCCGCTTACAGAAGGAGTCGGCGCAGATTCGTACTTACTTGTCGTCGCTTTCCGCGACAAAGTCGCAGTAATCGCGGGTGCTGGGAAAATTGATCCCTGGACCAACGATTCGGTAGTAGTAGTAATGGCGGTGGTGGCGGTGACAGCACTAGCGGTTGTCCGGATTGAAGAAGAAGAAGAAGAAGAAGAAGAAGTAGCTAACTTCGACGCGGCAATCACATGTGCCGCTATCGAGTGTTTGGCGCATTCTTTTTCGCGTTTATACTTTTCTTGCTTATATCTAAACATGACGACAAAACACGAGGACGAAACAAGAGGACGAAACAGGAGGACGAAACAGGAGGATGACAAACAAGATAAGATATACCACACACACACACACACACACACACACACACACACACACACACACACACACACACACACACACACACTTCACTAGATACACGGATAGGTATAATACTGATTTGAATGAATTAACACGTTATTCCGCTTACACTATTATATTTGAACTGATGAATGGTGGTAGCGGTTGTGAGTGTATATGTAGTAGGGTTGAAAACGAGAGTAAGGATATGGTGGGGTAACAGCGTGCACCGCACAAGGTTAGTGGTAAAGTAATATAGACAATACAAGTAGACCAACTCCCCAATAGACCAAATTCGAACGATATTGCGCGAACGATGAAATTTGTGATAAGAGAAAAATTCTGCTGGTGCACAACGTAAAGTGAAACCATGTTAAATGAACGTACTTCCCATATGCTTAAAGATGTCAACTTTTTTAAACAGACTTTTCATGATGAAAATGATTTTTTTTTTTACTTGAAAACTTTTGAAATGAAAAGTACATTTCCAGACCTTTCATTTGATCTATTTATCTTCAAAATTAAACCACTTCTTCAAAAATAAATTGCTTTATTATTCCCAATCTTGGATTTTGTCGCTATACAAAACATCTGAAAAATAACGTCTTATGTCATGAAGATTTCCATACACCTTAAGACGTAAATTTTCAAATCGACTCCAGTTTGTTTTTGGGCTTTTGACTTGTACCTTCACGACATCTTTGCAAAATTTCGCAAAAATTTGGGCTTCCAGCTTGTCATTCGCGACATTTTTACAAAAATTGATAAGGCTGTAGTTTTCAAAGGAATGAATGAATTTTTAATATTGAGATCTTAAATGAAAGTTTAAACTGTAAACTTTCTCATTCTATCACTCCATTATTAAAAGTTTCTAATTTCTCGAAAAAAAAGGCATTTTAAAAAACTTCATTGTTAACTATATGCAACTTGCGTACACTTAACGTTGTTTTTAAAATGTGTGTGCACCAGTGGAATGTGGGGTGCACTTAACGTTGTTTTTAAAATGTGTGTGCACCAGTGGAATGTGCGGTGCACAGACGGATTTACACGGATTAATGGAAGGTGCGTGTCGTGTTCGTTTGGGCATCGCAAAATTGAATCGTCGTTCGATTATCGTCTATTCTGATGCCTACGCTGATAATGTTTAGTATTTTCAACAACTGCAGCGCTAGTGTCGCAGCTGTATCTGTTTTATTATTGCGTATTATGGATTTTTTCACTTTACATTAAAATAACTCAAAATTTTGAGTGAGCACATAGGTGTTTGAGGTAAGGAAAATGATCTATGTGAAATTCTCTACAAAATGGGATAGGTTCGAAAGTTCTGCCGGCAAACGAGCGAAAGTTATAAAAGTTCGAAGTTGTCAAAATACGTTTTCGATGTAAATATTATGCGTTTTTTTCTCTTTACATTAAAATAACTCAAAATTTTGAGTGAGCACATAGGTGTTTGAGGTAAGGAAAATGGTCTAGGAGAAATTCTCTACAAAATGGGATAGGTTCGAAAGTTCTGCCGGCAAACGAGCGAAAGTTATAAAAGTTCGAAGTTGTCAAAATACGTTTTCGATGTAAATATTATGCGTTTTTTTCTCTTTACATTGAAATAACTGGAAAATTTGAGTGAGCACATAGGTGTTTGAGGTAACGAAAATGATCTACGAGAAATTCTCTGCAAAATTGGATAGGTTCGAAAGTTTTGTCAGTAACTGAGCGAAAGTTATAAAAGTTCAAAGTTGTCAAAATAGGTTTTCGTTGGTTCTAGTTATGAAAAAATGTTAGGATTGGAAAGAAAAAATTTCGGTATTAAAAATTAATTTCAAATTGAAATCACTTTACTGTCTTGCCTGTCTACACACAGACAATAGGTGGAAAATACTTTCCTTTCACAGTAAATTGCCTGTGTGTAAACGTAGCTTAACCGATGCCCGCGGCGCCGACATCGGCAAATACACGTTTCTCCAGCCGGAGCACGGTACGAAAATCGCATCGTTCGAGAGCGTACACGTAGTCGTTGAGAGGCACCGTTACGGTGTTGCTTATATTGTCGCATGACAGCATACCTACGCGTACCCATTTGTGGCTGCGCTCACGAAGAGGTAAACTGCGTCATGGCGGAGATAAGTATCGTTAAGTTATTTTCTTCAAAAACGCCTCTTTGTTTTTAGCTATACGCTCTTACAAGAAATTTTCCTCTCAAAATACGATACGCGTTTTTTTTCAAAGTACCAGGTTCACGGTGCAGAGTGGTGATTGCACGATACGCGGTTTTTTTCGAAGTGCCACCGAAAAAAAAAACACGAACTAACTGTTTATCATTTTTTTGGGCCAAGTTTTTGCGCTCTCGATCGAGGTATGAGGTGTCTAGAATTAGGGTATTCGGACCCAGGGGAATCCAATGGTGGTATTAGGTTTTTCCATTTGGTCACCGTATTTGAGCGAGGTCGCTGATTCCGAATCCGACTCATCCTTCTCGAGTTATGGGCGCATTTACATTATCATTTTCTCGAAAACGGCGACCGATTGGAAAAATCTAATACCACCATTGAATTCGCCGTATTCGCGAATAACCCAGAAATATGTAGGACTGAACTCGCCTCGCCGTCGAGGCGAACGGCGAGGTGAGCGTATTAGGCAGTAAGAGTTTGGCCGGTTGCGTTTCGCCCCTACGCGATTTCAGGCTAGTTCGCGAAGTGCAGCATACATACTACATATTTTTTCCAATTCATATTAAAATAACTTAAAAATTTGAGTGAGCACATGGGTGTTTCAGGTAGGGAAAATAATCTACAAGAAATTCTCTACAAGATGGGATAGGTTTGAAAGTCGTACCGGTAATGGAACGAAAGTTATGAAAGTTCGAAGCTTTCAAAATACGTTTTCATCGTAAATATTAGATATTTTTTTCATTTCACATTAAAATAACTCAAAAATTTGAGTGAGCACATGGGTGTTTGAGGTAGGGAAAATGATCTACAGGAAATCCTCTATAAAATGGGACAGGTTTGAAAGTCGTACCGGCAGTGGAACGAAAGTTATGAAAGTTTGAAGCTTTCAAAATACGTTTTCATCGTAAATATAAGATATTTTTTTCATTTCACATTAAAATAACTCAAAATTTTGAGTGAACACATAGGTGTTTGAAGTAGGGAAAATAATTTGCGTAAAATTATCAACAAGATGAGATAGGTTTGAAAGTTGTGCCGGCAATGGAACGAGAGTTATGAAAGTTTAAAAGTTGTGAAAATACGTTTATCATCGCGTATTCGTATTTATAACAGTAATACCTGGCCTGAGAAACTACAGGGGAACGCAAAACGCAACTGGGTTAAAATTGCTCAAATTTAATTTTCATCAATAATTTCGTTCTGCTCGTGAAATTTTAACCCATTTTGATATGTCGCAACCCAAGTTTCAGATATTTTTCATGACTTATTTTTTTAACAGAGGGGGAGAAAATCGTGTGTTTTCAAAACTTTGAAATTCCACCACGACCCATATTTAGATTTTTGTAATTTTTCGGTGTATTAGGAGATTTTTCCCTGAAGAAATTCTCGAAAAACATTGAGTAATTTTTTTTGCCTAAAATTTTAGAGATTTTCAATTCTTGACAACATTCTTTTTTTCTCTAAAAATTGTGTAGAAATGATAAAGCGATTCAAAAAATTTGTCATCTCCAGTATCATTAAGCCCATTGAGTTCTATCGTAATTGAAAATCTGGAATTCTTAATTAGAATTTTCTGCCTAAAAATATGAATTTGAACTGGAAGCTACGAATTTCGGAAAATTGCGCTTTAATTGATTATTTAAATACATAGGTCTCAAATATGAGTGTAATTCGCGATTATGTGTGCTGAAGTTCATGTGAACTATGTTTATAAATCATTCTGCAGTGCTGAAAAATTCTATAAAAAAAAATTGGAGGCTCTGAAAACGTCACGAAAACGATTCCAGTTCCAGTCGATTCGGAAAATCGTAAATAGGGTAAGTATACTAAATTTCAGGGTATTTTTGTTGATTACATCAAATTTTCATATTTTTCATAGTGACGGGGTGACTTTGAAGTTTCAAAACATCGCCAAAATACAAAATCTGAGGTTGAGAACCTTAAGTTTCGTATATAATCGGTTCTCTTATGGTGCACTTTCGTGTTAGTTTTGTTCTGGCTGAAAATTTTACTTTGAGTCAGTAGTGGGTACCTCACTGGTTAATTTTTACCTTCACCTAATGTAAGTGTGCGTAATTGCACAAATGCAATATATGTATGTACGAATTATAGGAAAGGGATTTCAAGAGGGAAACAGTCTAACGATTGAATACCGTTCAAGGTTCACAGTGAGCACAGATGCAGATGCAGGCCACATTCCATCGCCAAAAAAATACCGACGGGGTCTCCGTGTATCTTTCAACTTGTGTATTCGCCTTTGTAATTCTCCTGTGTATCGGATATCCTTGAGGTTCCAGTTGCTCTCTTCTTTCACCCTGATAGTCTATTAACTGTATGTTCGCTTGGCTTCCTTTAGAAAGGTTCGAAGGGACAAAATAAAACAAAAAACCGGTTTTCTTAAGTCTCGATGCTCTCCTAATACCTGGACAAAACGTACTAATGTAAAGTCAAGTACAGCGTATGTATTTATCGAAAATTATTATTTTGATGGAAATATCGACCTTGAAATCCTCCTTATACATACTATGTACAATAGGGTGTCCCTTAAAAAAATTTGGAATTTTTTTCGGGACCCCCCCCCCCTAGTTTGGTGCCATTACATGAGAAAATAACACACAAAAAATTTCAGCCCGATTGATGCATATTAACCCGACCCGCAAAGCCCATTTTGAAAAATTGAAGAGGCGCGCTCGAGCTCATAATACTCCACTACAGGCACGCGGCAACGAAACGCTAAAAACACCCCTACCGACCTGACGGCTTTAAACTTACGCCGAAGGCATGCAAATGAAGATAGAACTTTCTGGTTTGCGGCATTCGATTCCTTATAAAATTTCGAATCAGACAAGATTTTTTTCAAATTTTTTGGGCCCCCGGGGGGAAAAGCGCGAGGATATTAAAACGCGTGATTGAAAAAAACCAACAAACACAATAATTGAATTATAATATTTCAAACAGGTTTTTCGGCGGAAAAAACTTCCAGGATGTATCCAGAGCTTCTGAATCCAGTTCTGAGGTCATTTTGACTTCGAACTATAACAAGGATCCAAAATGGTGAGGTGACCGGGGGGGGGGGGGCTACTCGAAAACCTCCCACAATTATCGAGTGTGGCATCAAAATTCGTGTTTTTTTTCACCCGGGAGTTCGTTTCTGACGTCCCTTCAACAATAACCCCAAAATGGGCCCAGAGGGAAGGTAGTTGGGAGGAGTGAAATTTGAAATTTTTTCCCAATTATCGAGTGTGGTATCAAAATTTGTGTTTTTTACCCGGTAGTCCGTTTCCGACGTTCCTTCTACAAAAACCCCAAAATGGGCCCATAGGAAAGGGGTTGGGGAGGAGTCAAATTGAAAATTTTTCATAATTATCGAGTGTGGTACCGAAATAAAATGTTTTTTTACCTGGAAAGTCTGTTTTTGACGTCCCTCCATCAAAAAACCTTGAAATGGGCCCAACGAAGAGGTGGCGGTGAGGGTTCAAATTGAAAATTTTTCATAGTAATCAAGTGAGGTGCCGAAATATATGTTTTTCGACCTCCAGAAACCATTTCTTAGATGATTTTGGGGACGTCAATAACGGACTTTCCGGGTAAAAAAAAAACATTTATTTCGGTACCACACTCGATAATTATGAAAAATTTTCAATTTGACTCCTCCCCAACCCCTTCCGTATGGGTCTATTATGGAGTTTTTGTTGAAGAGACGTTGGATAAAGGACTCTCCGGGTAAAAAAAACATTTATTTCGATACCACGTTCGATAATTATTGGAAAGTTTCAATTTGACTCCTTCCCACCACCTCCCCTATGGGCCCATTTTGGGGTTTTTGTAGAAGGAACGTCGGAAACGGACTACCGGGTAAAAAACACAAATTTTGATACCACACTCGATAATTATAGAAAATTTCAAATTTGACTCCTCCCGACCACCTCCCCTATGTGCCCATTTTGGAGTTTTTGTAGAGGGAACATCGAAAACGGACTCCCGGGTAAAAAACACGAATTTTGATACCACACTCGATAATTAGGAAAAATTTCAAATTTGACTCCTCCCGACCACCTCCCCTTTGGGCCCATTTTGGGGTTATTGTTGAAGGGACGTCAGAAACGAACTCCCGGGTGAAAAAAACACGAATTTTGATGCCACACTCGGTAATTGTGGGAGGTTTGCGAGTAGTCCCTCCCCTCCCCCCCGGTCACCACACCATATGGGCCCATTTTGGGTCCTTGTTATAGTTCGAAGTCAAAATGACCTCAGAACTGGATTCAGGTGCCCTGGATACCTCCTGGAAGTTTTTTCCGCCGAAAAATCTGTTTGAAATATTATAATTCAATTTTGTTGGTTGGTTTTTTTCAATCACACGTTTTAATATCCTCGCGCTTTTCCCCCCGGGGGGCCAAAAAATTTGAAAAAAATCTTGTCTGATTCGAAATTTTATAAGGAATTGAATGCCGTAAACCAGAAAGTTCTATCTTCATTTGCATGCCTTCGGCGAAAGTTTAAAGCCGCCAGGTCGGTAGGGGTGTTTTTAGCGTTTCGTTGCCGCGTGCCTGTAGTGGAGTATTATGAGCTCGAGCGCGCCTCTTCAATTTTTCAAAATGGGCTTTGCGGGTCGGGTTAATATGCATCAATCGGGCTGAAATTTTTTGTGTGTTATTTTCTCATGTAGTGGCGCCAAACTAGGGGGGGTCCCGAAAAAAATTCCAAAATTTTTTTTCCACCAAGTATAAATAAGGGATACCCTAAGGGAGTGGCTCCATATACGCGGCACGGTGCGGTGCGGTGCGGTGCGGTGCGGTGCAGTGCGACGCGGTGCGGCGCGGCAAGACGCGATTTTTTTCCGTCGAAAAATTTTTATCTAACAAAACATAACAAAAACATTTTACAAAATTTTCAGCAGCCAGTGATAATGAAAATAAATAAATTTTATTGGTTGCCAAGGTTTTGCACAGTTGTTCTCATTCGCTTTCGTGGTGACAACTTTCATTTATCACTGGCTGCTGAAAATTTTGTAAAATGTTTTTGTTACGTTTTGTTAGATAAAAATTTTTCGACGAAAAAAAAATCGCGTCTTGCCGCACCGCGCCGCGCCGCACCGCACCGCACCGCACCGTGCCGCGTATATGGAGCCACTCCCTAATGTACAAAGATGAAAAACATGATTTTTTATGGTTTTAAATTTTTCGATCATGTTGTCTCTATTTGGATCCCCAAAAAATGTAAAAATGTACACTGTACCAAAGATTGCATCGAAATTTCGGAAAAAAATTCTGACTTTCTCTTCCCCTTTTTAGGCGAATTTTTTAAAATTTTCAAATCGTGAAAATTCTTGGAAAATTCAAGTCTCAAAACTAAGATAAATTTTGGGTTGAAAAAAATTATAAATCGAAGGTAAGTAAGCAGGTACATACATCATTGAACAACTCTTTGTCGAAAATTTCGAGAGCTAAAATTCATTTCTCGAATTTTTGAAGTTCCAAAATTACTTTATCACCCTGCAAAATACAAAAATATAATTTAATCAACAAAAACAACTGGAATTTGGTAATAGGTATTAGGTACCCTATTTTCGAATTCCTGAATAATTTGAAAACGATTTCAAGCCGTTTCAAAATCTCTACATTTTGCAAATTTCCAGAACTGGAAAGAAGCCCATAAATATAGTACGTACTACATACGTACGAACCTCAGCACCTATAATCGTGGATAAATCATATTAGTGAACTAAGTATTTGATTCTTTAAAGCACAAATTTCCGAGTTTCGTAATTTTGAATTAAGTTTATTTTTCTTGGTAGAAAATTTTCCTGGTAAAAATCTAAAAATGAGCCGACAGTCTACGAGTTGAAGTAAAAAGCTGAAATTTTCTATCGCTGGAGAAAAGCCAATAAAAATGGTCTACCTATATGAACTACATAGTATGTACATATATACACTGTGGATTACCAATACTTATTGGTGACCCATTTGGTTAATTATTAGAGCAGAATTTTCTGAAATTCGTAAATTTGAGTTGAAATCCATAATTATTTATGCTTTGGCAGAAAATTTTTGGAGAAAATGTCAAATTATGCCGATTAGCATACGCATCGAAGTAATGAGCGTGAATGCATGAAAGTTAATATGTAATAACCCATGAATTTTCTTCCAAAAAATATAGATTTTAGGTAACTCAAGATTACGAATTTTGGAATTGTAATTTAATCAATATAATGGGTCAACGGTAGGTATAGGTGATCCGTAATTATAGGTACTAAAGTAAATATAATGAACCCTTTTTATAGGGAGTTTTCAGCGCTAAAAAATTCTAAAATTTTCTGGATGCTCCGAAGCTTCTCAAAATTGCTGCTAATCTATTCGAGAGGTTGAAAACTGGAAAACATTGATTTTAGTTCAAAGTTACGAATTTCGGAAAATTGTTCTTCAATCGATCAAATAGATTATCAATATGAATTATTCGCGATTATAGGATGGTAAAGTTTATATGGATCATTTTCATGGACTTTTTTGTAGGTAGCGCTGAAAATTCCCAATACTCCCAGAGTTCCTAAACGTCTCAAAACCACTTCCAATCGATTAAAAAATTAAAAAATAGGATATATTTCAATTTTTTTCATCAAGTATGGACTAAAGTTTCATATTTCGCAGGGCGATTCAGTAATTTTGAAAATTCAAAACTTCGCCAAAATTCGAGAAAATAACTGTAGCACTTGAAATGTCAAATTAGGGGTTCTTTAATATTGTACTTTCGAATTATTTTTCTTTAGACTCAAAATTATTCATGGAGTTTGGATACCTCCCTTCTTCACTTAAAGTTTCAAAATTCACTTTTTCTGTAGCCATACCAGCTAGTATCGGCTACGCTGCATTCACCAATGTTACCCCATGTATGTAGCTAACCAACGTTGTTTTTTCTTTCAACGCTCAAACTGATTACTAAAATGAACTTTCACTATGTCATTTGCGCATCGCTACAGGTCCTCAGAAAGCTCAGATTGACCTGAAACTTTGCACGAATATTCTTCATGCATGTGAGGGTGATCTTTGACTACTCCCAAACTTCAACTCCTTTTGGTTTTTCAGTAATAAATTTATGAAAATGGGTGATTTTACATGAATTTGCATGGTTTTCCAAACTTTGAAAATTTCTACAAGTCGATCCCCCCGGCCGATCGACTCGAAATTTGCGGTAAAAAATACATTTTAACCCACAGAATCCGAATCCGCAATCAAAAACAACTTTAGAAACGTTGAAAGCCCCCAAATTTGGGGGGAGGGGCAATTTTCAAAATTTTTGAATTTTTCAAACCTTACGGGCATCTACACCATTACTAGAACCCATTCCCAAAATTTCAAAAAATTTCGTTAAAATAGCTTTTCTCCAGCTTCCCTTGAAGAAATTAGCTCCAATTTACTGATTTTTCACGTTTTTTGGGGTTCTGTAACTTCGCGAGCTTTTGTCGTACGAAGTTTGTTCTCGTCTTAAATGAAAGAACTCAAAAATACAAGACACTTTCATACTTCGCGATTTTTCGTTTTAAAACGCGCCTTCCGAGAAAAACGCGTTCAAAAACGCGAAAATCGGGGTCGAAAGAGTTTTAGAATATAAGAGTCTGTTCGCTTCGTCATGTTGCGTTTACAGTCGGACAGTCATGGTAGGGCGGGGTGAGTCGCGACCGCGACTCTTGATAAAAATTTTGAACGGTGAACTTGATAGAAAAATAAACTGTAAAAAAAAATATCATACGCATGTGCTTTTAAATTTGATTAGTTAAAGCAAAACTCATAATCCAGAAATCCAAAACATGATTTTATTAGGTATACTTACATTAGATTTTTTTCTTCAAAAAATGAATCGTGTCTTCAGTAAGCAAGACAGGAGATAAATACTTACATTTTCGCAATTTAGTTCACTGTTGAAAATTTTCATTAGTAATTTTGAAAGAATTTCAATTTTACTTTTTCTACTTCTTTTTTTCCATTTTTAAATCTCAGAAATGTTTAAAATCAGTCCTTTGTAGATGGATGAAGATATTCAAATACACGTGCAAAAATTTTGATTGATAGGTACCTAGTTATTGGTTACTAGACGAATCATTTCGAAATTTTTAACTGCAGTTGAATGGGAAAGGGAGGAGGTGGCGTAATGGGTATCAGCTGAGAAGTTTCGATCTCAAAACAATCTAAAAGAAATTTTTATTTCTCTCAATCAGTGATTACAACGAAATAATCGCATATTGCTTCTAAAATCTGAATAGGTAAGTAAGTACTTAGTACTTACTCATTCAAAATATTTTAAAATTTTGAACATTTAAAAAAAAATTATTTTGGTATAGAAAATTACTTTACGTGTTTCTATGAAATTTTCCATTGGAAAATTTAAAAAAAATTTTGAGAAAATTAAAATTTTTTTTGAGAAAATTGATATTTTTCCCCACAAAAAAATCATGGTTGGGAACTGTCACCGATGTCTGATTTTTAAAAAAATACGACGTGCTTTTTTCTATATTAATAAATAGGAGGGCGTTAAGATGGAAAATTGAAGTCGATAAATTTTTCCAAAAATGATGCGTTTTGTTAGTTTTGGTAGAATAAAAAAAATTATTCAATTTTCAATTTTTTTTTGTGCACTTGAGTATATTTAGTTTATAAATAAATAAACTGGAGACATTGGAGGTTAAACTAAGAAAGTTGGAATTTTTACAAGGTCGTTTTGAGATCTAAATCGAACTTTCTAGTTACCCCTCTATTCGATTTTTGAAAAAAATTGCAAAATGACCAATCATAGTGGTTATTACCTTAATATCCCCATCCAATTTTCCAAACTGTCAATAAACTAAAAAAAAAATCAACTAAATTTCAATTCCCAACAATGAGCAAAATCTAAATTCAACCAGTTCACCTGAGTGATTATAAAACTTTTTCAATACAGGCATGGCAACCGCAGTATCAGCTTACATCTCAGAAATCACCACAGCCAACCACCGAGGACCACTCCTTTCCACCATAGAAATCACGTTCACCATCGGAATCGTAATCAGCAACGTACTCATGTACTCTCTGCACTGGAGAATCGTCGCCATAATTTTCACTTTTTTTTCAGCCGTCGCCTTAGGACTCACTTTTATCCTCCCCGAGTCACCGATTTGGCTATACTCGAAAGGCCACAAAGAAAAATCCATTCAAGTACTGGAATCACTCCGATGTCAGAATCAAACCGATCTCGAGTTCGAAATTCAAGACATGGAGAAAGCTTGCGAATCTAAACCCAGACTCACTTTCAAAAATACTCTCATAGCCTGCCTCAGAGCATGGAAACCCTTCCTCTTAGCCACTTCTTTATTCATACTAATGCAAAACACCGGATATACTCAATTCATCTCATACACAATGTTGATCTTGGACCGACTGAAATTACCATTCCAAAGTACCAACATTACGTTACTCTACTCCACTTTTGGGTTCATTGCCAGTTTCCTCACTCCTTACACGATGCACCACTTTAATCGTAAAACTGCCTTAATCACTTCAGCTCTCGGGATGGCATTTAGTTTCGGATGCGTCGCTTTGTACGAAGAATTCTTCATTAATGAGCAAGTAAAACCTTGGGCTTGGGTTGTACCTTTGGCCTTATGTACTCACGCATTCACTTGTGTTCTCGGAGTACTTCCCATCAGTTTCATAATAGGAGGTGAAATATTCCCTCTCGAGGTCAGAGGTACCATGAATGGATTTTTTGGAGCAGCTGGATACATTTATTACGCGATTATTTTCAAACTTTTTCCTCAATTTTTATTCCATTTTGGGGTCAAAGTCGTCATGTGGACTTTTACCGGGTTTGCTTTGGTGACCGTATTTTATGGAATTTTCTTGCTTCCCGAAACTAAAGGTATCACCCTGAACGAAGTTCAAGAGAAATATTTCAATAAAAATAATTCCAAGAAGAAGCAACAACCGTGAATTTTCTCTGCCATACAAAAAATCTCATTATTGTATGCAAGACTGATAAATCGAACTGACCTTTTTCATGTATTATTTTAACATCAATACATTATTTTTAAATTTTAAAAATCTTTATTCAAGGATAAACATTCTTCGTGGCGATTTAATCCAAGATGCTTACCTACGCATGCACTCTTGGCATGAAAAAATTTTATAGCAGCTGTGAGAAACACATGAATATCACTCGAAATCAACGTCGTTTTTTTAAATGGTCTTAGCATGTACGTATGGGGACAGTTATAATCTTAAATCAACTTATAAAATGGGTAGGTATCTCTGTATACTTACGTGAGAATGTGCCAGAGACTTATTATTCACAGATCATACACATGCTAGAAGGTGGTATCAGGAATTTTTTTTCTGCAAAACAAACATAATTAAGATTACAATATTATGTTTCATTGGCACTTGAATCTTTAATCAGAAACATTTTTTGAAAATGTAATGAGAATAATAAGTAGGTATGTCTGTTCTTCGTGAAAATAATATCTATAATTGGTATTTGAGATATTCTTGAAATTATATTGCAATGATGAGGAATTAGGCGATTGGTTCTTTTATTATTTATTTTACCCACCAACGTCAGAAATCTACTAATTTTATTTCAATTTTGGGCTGAAAAATCACGTAGATTGGATCTTCAATTCAATACGAGAAAATTTCATACTTGAGTAAGAGATATTCAGATGTATCAAAATAGGTAAAATGGTTTTTTAATTTTCATGGCATCAATTATAATAATTACACAGGTCGACACGATTTTTGTGTCTGGGTTCCAATTGCCAAATTTTGGTTGCTTTTATGTACCTACCCAACTAACTGAGGAAAATTTTTTTTTTTGACCAAAGGTTGCTTTTGGTGATGGTGAATCGAAAAATTAAGAAAAAAAATTCAACATTTTTCTGGCCTAGTCTCCGCAGAGAAAAAAAGTTTCAGCTTAAACTTTCCTAAATTCTGTGAAAAATTCAATTTTTTTGTGCCTTGCCTACCAAAAGCAAAAAGTGACATTTCCGAGCAAACTAAGCGTCCTACGACAAAAATGATGAAAACCAACGTTGCAGAGAAAGAAATTTAAAAATTTCCTATCTGGTAGAAGCAATATGATTTTTCTGGGAGGCATAGTTTTCAAAATATTTTTGTGTAAATTTGAACATTAGTGGAGGAAATGAAGAAAAATATATAATAAATAAATCAATTTTTGGCTGCCAAAAGTTACGCTCAAAACATTATAGTAAGAAATTAATGAATAAAGGTCGACATGTGACACGGCGAGTGAATAATAATATTTTTAGTAGGAAACTACATATAAAAAATGAAAAATTGATGAAAAACAATGATTTTAAGCAACAAAAACGATGAATTACACCAGTTTTTTGAATATTTGACCACTTTCCACCACTTGAAAAATTCTGAAAAAATTCTCAGGAGTGTGAAATACATTAGGAAATTTTAATTTGAAAAAATTTTTGAGACAGCACCAAAGCTGTGCTCCCTAGGGCGATTTGAAAATTTCAAAGTCAAATTCAAGGTTAAATGGTCGAAAAAATCTGAAAAAATTTCAGATCGCTCCACTCTAGTACCTCAACCTAGGTGCCAAGTTTGAAAAAAATCGGTTGAAAACTCGCGGAGAAAGAATTTTTAGAAGTTTTTAGCTTGAAAATCGCGTATTTTGAGCCTTCAGCCACCCCCCCCCCAGGGTTGTGATAAAAATCCGCTCATGCTCTCTAAAATCATATTCTACCAATATAAATCGAATGGCGTAAGAATTTTGGCAAAGTTCCATTTGAGGCCAAATGACCCCCTTATTGCACCAGAGCCTTTCCTATAAGACTACCTAGGCAAAAAAAATTGAATTTTTTTTTCTCAAGCTCGTGTTTATTTTTTCTTGAAAATCCTTATTTTTTAACACCCCACTCCCCTAAACAAATTTTGAAAGTCACGAATGAGTATGTTGGTGTGTTTCGATGCCTAGAATCAGAATTAAGGCATTAGAACTGAAACACAGAGCAATTTTTTTTTTTGTCGACTCGTGTTTTGTATGTAGTACTTCTTCTCATACGCCCTATTAATGTTTTCTATTGAGGTAGTAAGTATTTTACATGATAAGATTACATTTTAACTGACAACAATTTACCAACACACAAATTTTTAAATTATCTATATTCTTACGAATGTATCACGACATCAATGTCGTGAACTCGTGATTAAGTACTTATCTACTTACCTAATCGCTTTACTCAGTTACACGTATCGTCGTCAGCAGTAGAGGTGCAAATGTTGTTAAGATTTAAAAATGTTCAACAATTTTTTTAAAAGTGGAACTGTCAAAGAGGTGAGTTGAAATTTTGCTCACATAGGTATACCTATTAATGCTATAAAATTAGGGCTGGCGATTATAGAAATTAAAATCGATTAATCGATTATTTGAATTTTAATCGATTACAAAAATAATCGATTAATCGATTAAGAATAATCGGCCGATTAATCAATTAAAAATAATCGCCCGATTAATCGATTAAAAATTATCGTCCAGTTTTCTCAAATCGACCAATTAATTTACCTTCGCCCCCTCCCCTTTCCCGTCCTGGGACGAAAATATGCAATCCAATTTCAGTTCTTTGTTTCGTGTGAAAATATTCAGTTTGGGTAAAAATTTCGGGGTTGAAAATGAAAAATCTGTCGACTAATATTATTAAAAAAGAGAAATTTTCTGACTCATCATTTTTTTTAAATGAAAATTTTCCAACCAGATGTTTTGAAAACAAAAAACAAAAATTCGTGCTGTTTGAGCTACTTTTTTGATTTCAAAAAACGACTGATTAGACGATTAAAAATAATCGGGCGATTAATCGATTAAAAATAATCGGTCGATTAAACGAGTAAAATAATCGAATAATCGGTTAATCGATGAACCGATTAAGAATTTTGGCCGATTTTAAAGAAAAAAATTATCGATTATAATCGCCAGCCCTATATAAAATACTCAATATTTTGGTGCGATTGAAGGAAAATCTCTAAATCTGTCGTTCAAAATCAAATAAGAATGATCACAATTTTCAATCAATTATGAAATTTCATTATACTTATTACACTGCATATGGCACCCAAATATATAAAACATAGTTGAGGGGGACAAGAAGAGGATAAATTTGGTAGATAGAAAAAAAATTGACCAAAATATATGTATATTATGGTAAATATTGAAAAATATCCTGATAAAACATATATTTTAATTAAATCACGTGAATTTACTGGTAGATTTATTATTCGTGTGTAATACTTTCAACTTCATTATTGGTCGGCATTAATCGGAGCTATTTAGCATTTTTATTTTACCAACTCGATTCTCCTGGATCATCCATTACCGTTGATGACGAGCAGAAATCATGGATAGGTAAATTTCAAACGATTTCATTTCATTTCCAACTTTTCTGATGTTACTTTCGTATTTTGAATTCATTCTTTGCGCAGCTGCTTTCATAAATTTGCTGAGCCCACTGGGATGCATCATAGCTGGTATTTCAATGGACATGTATGGAAGGAAGATCAGCGTGCAAGGAATATTTTTGCCATTTGTTGTATCATGGATAATGATAGCTTTAGCCAAAAACGTTCCCATGCTCTACATTGCAGCACTGATACAAAGCATTAGCATAGGTAATTGATCTACGAAGACGATTTTCGAGTATTTTATCAGTCAATGTGCACTGTGCAGCAACCAAAGCTGAACTTATGTATGGAAGTTTGCCAACCCTCAGAGTTGAAGGGATTCAAAAATTAGAATTATTCCACGATGTCTTCAATTTTGATAGTTCGTTCACTGTCCGTGTCCAGATTAGGTAAGGAAGGGATAAAAAAACTGATCAGTAATTTTTATGAAAATTACGAGCTTATTCATATTCACTTTGAGCAAGGAACCTACATGTAAAATTCTAGCTCCTTCTCTAGTTATGAGGTGGGTGGATTTGGGGGAGGGGTCTTTAAATAATTTCAATTTTGAGCTTTTAACACATTCTTGACCCATGAGCTTGAAATTAAATACTTTCATCACTTTTTGCCCTCTACAAGAGGGTTAAAAAGTTGCGATTCGCGAATTTGAAGATTACTTGATTTTTACCAAAAAATATGAAGATTATTTTTCAAACACCTAAAAATTGAGCAAAAAATTTTTTGGTTTCAAGAATGGATTTTGGTGAAAATTTTCAAAAAATTTACAGAAATGTTGTCAACTGCATTATGATTTATACAATTTTTATGAAATTTAACTAGACAGCAGTGCTAAAAAAAAATCATAAAAGATTACTGAAAATTCATTTTTTTGACCGAAAAATTTTCTGTTTAGTTTTCAAACCATTAAATGGAAAAATCGAATTTTATGGAAATTTAAGTTCCTCGTGTACTTGGCAGTACTGCTGAAAATGAAAATATGTATCGTCAAAAATTCTCCTCGTCGACCAAAATAATTTTTTGCTCAATTTCAATTAGCTTCATTCGATTGCTGAGCTTCTTTGAAATGGAAAAAAGGCCTAGTTGGATTTAATGGACCATTGCTCTCTTTAAATTTTTCGTCAGGAGTAAGAAAATTTAGTAAAAAAATTGTTCCATTGACAAATTGCTAGTTTTGAAGTGTACTCAACTTCCTCAATTCTAAAACTATGCCTTTTCGACCCAGAACTTTTTTTGTTTGTCCTAAAAAATTATACCAGAATTCATGTTATTAGAAAGTACCTAATTTTCAAATTTTAAAACCACTACTTTTTTTAAATTTCGAGACTGAATTTTGGTAATGACGAAGAGAGGGAGAGGTATAAAATTTTTAAAAATTTACACAAGTTTTTCCTTAAAGATGAACATTTTTTAAATCGTGGATATACTTTTGACGAAAGAACTATTCAATATGCATTACCTACGTAGGATTTTACAAAACTTCAAACGAAAATATTCTGGGAGTCATCTTCAATGGAACACCCTGTAAATATACAAAAAATAAAAATAAATGGACCAATTTTATGTTTTAATCCAGCTGACATCATATTTTACAGGAATGTCCTTCAGCACAGCCACATACGTATCTGAAATATCAACAGCCAACCATCGCGGAGCACTGCTGGGCGTAATTGAAATACTTTTAAATTTCGGCGTCTTACTATGCAACATTCTCATGTACTACATGAAATGGTCCACAGTTTCATTAATTTTCACAGCTCTCTCCGCCATTTTTCTCTTGCTATCACTTACCTTGCCCGAATCTCCTACATGGCTATACCTGAAAGGACGCCAACAACAATCACTCAGCACTCTTACGGCACTTCGAGGAGGAGATCGAAACACAATCCAATCAGAAATCGAGGACATGGAAAACTACATTTCATCTCAGGTGCAAATCAAGCTCACCGAAACAATTAAACATTGTTTACGTTCATGGAGACAATTTTCCATAGCCTGTGTGTTATTCGTTTTGCAACAGAACACCGGATATTCAGTAATGACACTGTTCATCATAATGATAGTCGATCGTCTGCAAATTCCATACCAAAGCACAGACGTAGCTCTGTTATATTCATTCGCAGGCTCGATTGGAGGTTTCATAACACCTTATGTGATGTACAAGTTCAATCGTAAGCCCACATTGGCCATATCAGCCATTGGCATGGCGATTTTTGCTGCAGTTGTACCAATCTACAAATACACTTTCGAGTCATCGGATGAACAATTATATTCTTGGATTATTCCAGCGGCTTTGTGCATGTACGTTGTGTCAGCTAGCTTCGGAGTGATTCCTGTTGGTTTTACCATTGCCGGCGAATTATTTCCCAATGAAATTAGAGGTGTTATGAATGGTCTGTATGGAGCATTCGCCTATATTCATTGCTCTCTGTTGTATAAAATTTCACCTTGGTATTTGGCATATTTCGGAGCAACTGGAGTGATGTGGACGTTTTATGGGTTTGCAATGATGACTGCACTGTTCAGCATTTTCATTTTACCAGAAACCAAAGGAAAGACTTTGAATGAAGTGCAGGAGGAATATTTTAAAAAGAAAACAAATAAAGAATGAATCGAATAGGTCGTAAATATTTTTGAAAATGCAGCACCTCTCTCGAGTGGTTATGTCACTTTATTCGACCTTCAACGTATAATATTAACGCATCACTGCAATTCAGTTAAGAATTTCATTAAGTGAATGAAATTTCCGGAATCTGAAACATTCAAGGTCATTTCAGGTACGACCTGCATTCAAATTATTTACTCATACCACCCATTTAAAAAAAAAATAAAGGTATCTATGGAAAATTTTAAAATATGGAAGCAAAAATCTAAAATAAATAATAAATGGATTTTCAAGTAATTTTATGAGTTGATCCACGGCCGGCCCACTTTGATAGGGTGGGACATTAACAACGCAACCGTGTTCTGACAAAATTCAACCCATGAATAAAAATTTATATATATTTTTTTCAAAAAATATTGGAATATAGATCAAAAATTGGAAAAAAGTCACGAGAAGTGTTGAGCATTAATACAACATTTATGCCACAAAAAACGAAAAACTTATCTCAAAGTACCCACAGGGCTACTCCATACTAAAACAGATCATAAATGAAGTCGGGTCTTCCGATTTCGCGTCTTCCGATTTCGCTCAAATTTTTTTTACGAGTTCCTCTTGGTGGTCTATTCACAAAACCACGATCATTTTTTTAAAGATTCAAAACCGGTAATCACATTTTGAAAAGCTCAAAGTTGAACTTTGGCGATGAAAGCTCAACTTTCATGATTAGAACAAAAGGTGAAAGCTACCATTTAAAAATCTGAAAAAATTAGTGAGTAGGCCTTTTTATCCTTTTTTCAACCAAAAAATTTTCAAGATGGGATCTACAGACCCCTGGGGGGTACAGGGGTCCATAATTTTGACAAAAATTCAAAAAAAATCGAAAAAGTGAAGTAACACATTGATTACTACTTATTCGAAGGCACCGATTTCGAATATGTACTCAGTTTTTTCATTCGACCCCTCTGAACCCCCCTCCCCCCTATTAGCCTCCTTGATAGGGTCAAAATTCAAAAAAATGAAAAATAACGTGTGACCTGTCGTTTGTTAGGTTTTTGAGCCCTCAAAAACTTAACAAACGACAGGTCACACGTTATTTTTCATTTTTTTGAATTTTGACCCTATCAAGGAGGATAAGGGGGGGGGGGGTTCAGAGAGGTCGAATGAAAAAACTGAGTACATATTCGAAATCAGCGCCTTCAAATCAATAGTAATCAATGTGTTACTTTGTGTTACTTCACTTTTTCGATTTTTTTGAATTTTTGTCAAAATTGTGGACCCCTGTACCCCCCCCCCCAAACGGATCTGGAAATCACATCTTGAAAATTTTTTGGTTGAAAAAAGGATAAAAAGGCCTACTCACTGTAATTTTTCAGATTTTAAATGGTAGCTTTCACCCTTTGTTCTAATCATGAAAGTTGAGCTTTCATCACCAAAGTTCAACTTTGAGTTTTTCAAAATGTGATTATCGTTTTTGAATCTCCTATTAATTATCTTTCAGACCCCTCAAACAGTTTTTCCCCAAATACAACCTATCTCGAGTCTCGAGATATTAGCCTTCAAAAACGGGTAATTTGATGAAAAATCACAATTCCTTAAAATTTTCGAGGCCCACCTCTCCGCCCCCTTGAGGGTTAGAAAAATGTGAACAGACCACCAAGAGGAACTCGTAAAAAAAATTAAGCGAAATCGGAAGACCCGACTTCATTTTTGATCTGTTTTATTATGAAATAGCCCCACACTAATATTGTTACTTTCTTCCGTAATTCGGGCACCTAAATCATCCGAATTTCGAGGAGCAGTTGCAAAAACGCTATCTTTTAGATAGCCCCATCAAAAAATAAAAAATAAAACCCCAGCGGAGTTGGAATTAATGTGTAAAATTAAAATTCTTTGCTCTTTTGATAGACATGACATGTTTATGTTCAAACATAAAACGGGTTCTCTCCCTGCTCTTCACGTTCTCAAGAGTAAAAATTAATTCGGATTTCCACAAAAACGGTTGTACGTGTTTTAGGACGGTTTTAGGAAGGACCAGTGTTACCATTTTCGGTGTAATCAAATGTGCTGGGTCATTTGGGTTGCCGTTGTGGCGATTTAAACTTTCGGTTGAGTTGATAATGCCCCACCCTGTATCTGTTCATTATCAAACGTGATGACGCAGCAGTTGTAGATTATTGACAGTGTTTCAAAACTAGTATAAAATCGACACGGCAGTTTATTCAGTTACCTGTCGATTGTCGTGGTGTAAATAGAAGTTTAAATGTGTTTGTAAACGAATTAGTGCTGAACAAGAAATTTCAATGTGTTTAACTGGATTTCATAAACAGGTGCGTTTTGATTTTTCCTATTTTCGAAGTGTAGAACTGTAGATCACCAAAAATGAGACGAGAGAGATGAATTTTCAGTCATTTACCAACCTAACATGATACCATTCTTATTTCTCAACCAATGATGTATTTTTCATTTGATATACCTGCAGTTATGTTACACCTTCATAACCTTGCTGACTTATGTATTGGTGGGCATCAATTGGGGCTATTTATCATTTTTGTTCCATCAACTGGACCAGCCAAATTCCAAAATCCATATCAACGATGATCAGAAATCATGGCTGTGTAAGTATCCTAACAAAATTACCAAAAGGTGTACTTGATGACCCTTACAAAATCCCCTGTACTTTTCAGCTGGCTCATTGAGCCTTCTAAGTCCACTGGGATGTTTGGTATCCGGTGTGATAATGGATTACTGCGGAAGAAAAATCTTGGTGCTGGTCACATTCACCCCATACATCATATCCTGGCTGATAATTGGATTCTCAACAAATTATACAGCTCTTCTAACAGGAATCATAATTCAAGGAATTGGAGGAGGTAACATGACTTTATTTTTGATCACATCCTACAATTTTCAATTTACCATTCTGCAATTCCTCAGGCATGACTGTTTGTCTTTTGACATACATATCAGAGATTTCAACGCCCAATTATCGAGGCTCCCTGCTATCATTTGTTGAGGTCAGTGAAAACGCCGGCGTCCTACTGTGCAACTTGCTGATGTACTATTTGCCTTGGAACATTGTAGGATTCATTTTCAGCGCTTCTTCCTTGTCTGCCATGATCATATCATTCATCCTACCAGAATCTCCAATTTGGCTGTATTCTCATGGAAAACAAGAAGAAGCGATCCAGACACTCTGCAAAATTCGTTGCCAAAAACGTGACGAAGTTGAACCAGAAATACAAGAAATGGAAATGGCCTGCTCCCAAAAAACGCAAACAAATTTCAAAACATTGATTAGAAATTGCTCAAGAGCTTGGAAACCGTTTTCCCTCTGCGTGGCATTATTCATCTTGAAACAGCAAACTGGGTATTCGGTGATGGTGGCTTTTACAGTGACTGTGGTTGATAATTTGAAAATACCATTTGATAGCTCCACAGTGGCTGTTGTCTACTCGATTGTTGGTTTAATCGGTAGCCTGGCTACTTTATATTTTATGCATAAATTTGGAAGGAAAACAATCTTATCGGTTTCTGCCTTGGGCATGGGGTTCAGTACAATTGCAATTGCTGTGTATCAAGAAATTTTTCGAACTAGTGGACAGAAACTGTATTCTTGGATAATACCTGCTGCATTGTATTGTTATGTATTCTTATGTAATGTAGGGGTATTGCCTATTAATTATGTTATGTGCGGTGAGCTTTTCCCCCATGAGGTTAGAGGTACCATGAATGGTCTGTATGGTATAGTGGCATATATTTATTGGGCACTGACTTTGAAATTTTATCCCATGTTGATGTTTACTTTTGGAATTGAGGCTACTATATGGACCTTTACTGTGTTCTGTTTCTTGGTCGCATTGTTTGGGATTTTTGTGTTACCAGAAACTAAAGATAAGACTTTGAACGAAGTGCAAGAGACGTATTTCAAGAAGAAAAAATTAGACGATATCGAGGGAAAGTGAAATTTAACGAATGGATGCTTTGAGATTTGTTGTGATGTGATTTCTGATCTCAAAATTTTTGTCATGTGTTTTCAATTTTTTTTCCACAGAATTTTGTCCATTTTACCGGTTAATTTTTTTTCAATAGGTACCTATACCTACCAATCGATTAAATTAATTTTTTTTTGTTAATACTGATGAAATTATTTATTGATTAGCACACAATTTTTTGAATTATTTTTCAAACATCCTCATTGTCCCTTAATTTTTAGCCTACCTAAATAAATCATTTATCCAATTCTTTTTTTAAAATTTAAAATAATTAAATTGAAAAATAAATGTATATCTAGTGTTTTCAAGAACGGTTCGGATTATTATGTGAAAAGTTTGAAATTTTTCAGTACGTAGGTTTTTACATTGATGAAATTTTAATTTTTCAGCGTTGATTGTGTTAATTTTTTTTAAATATTGATGGAATGTATTTAAAATTTTATAAGTGATCAATTTATTCACTCAATTTTTTTTTTGAATTTCATTCTTATAGGTACCTACGTCAATAATAAGAATACTAAGCAGGCATTCCAATGAAAAAATGATTATAGGCTAATTTTTTGTGTAAGAGACTCCAAAAAAGTGGGAGAGATTTTTCATTTCCCCCCCCCCCAAAAAAAAAAAAAAATTAATGAATTGCAGTAAAAAAAGAAAAAAATTGATCCAAAAATGGTTATCTCGCCTCCCCCAGGGAGGCGTAATCTTGGAGAATGTAATTTTTATACTTTTCATCTTATCTCAAAAGTTTTTCGGTAATTTGAATCATAAATTGATAAGTAGGTAGTAGAAGATATTGCATACAAACATCGGCAATTTTTTCAAATTTTTTCGAACTCAGAAAGCAAAAAATCCCCTTGAAATTCAAACATTGCAAAAATATCAATTACGAATGTAAAAACTCAAATGAGATTGAATGTGTTTCCCATCTAAGTATATTAATTTTTTCAGATTTTGTAAAGTGATGACATGACTGAAAACTCCCAAGAGCTGTCTTTTATTGCAATTCTTATCTTTGAAAGGAGAAAATGACCCTCTTCGAGGGTATTTCTTCAAAATGAAGAAAAATGCATTGTTCGTGTTTTTTCAAAAATTGAAGAGGTGTGAAAAATCAGCGCCTATGATTTTGTAGGCTAAAATGTTCATATTAAGTAAGTAACTCATTTCATTTTGAAAATTTTTCGTTTTTTACTGAATACATACCAGTGGCGCATCCAGAAGGGAAAGGGGGCTCAGGCGGGCTCAAGCCCCCCCCCCCTTAAGCTCGGCAAGGAGATTTTTTATCATAAAAATTTCAAAGAAAGGTATGTTTTTTTAAAAAAGCTTAGCTTGGGCAGTATTTCAGTAAATATTTCATAAATAAACATACCTACTAGGTAGTCTTTAAATTTGAATCAGTTGAATTTGCAAAAATTCTGTCTTTTTTAATCAGTAAAATAATTTTTATTGAAAATTAGTGATTTTACACTGATTTTCCGGTCAAAAATAACTAATTTCACAGTCGATGTCCCATTTATCAGAAAAAACAGTACCTAATTTTGACTAAAAAAAATCATTAAATCGCGTCATTTTCCATTTTTTTTTTCGTTCAAATCTGTAGGTATACCTATGTTATTTACCTACTAAAAATACCCCAACTCCAGCCCCATTAAAATAACAGGTTACTTCATTTTTTCATTGGATTTTTACCGCCTCCAATTTTTTCTCGAAATGTGAGCCCCCCCCCTACACAATTTCTGGGTGCGCCTATGATGCATACCATGATTTTTCAACAAAATAAGGAAAATTGTTTGGGCAAAAATTATATACACAAAATTAAGAAATGTAATGTTTTTGGGTTTAAAATTTCTCAATTTCGTGTTATGTTTTTTTCGGGGTAGAAATGAAGTCAGTTAGAAATTTTTACTTCAGTTTAAAAAAATGAAATTTTTTTAAACATTTTCAGATTCTAAAAACTAATGGGGAAAGTAAGGATGGAGGTAGGGTAAAATGTTTACCAAGTTCTTTTCTGCTATTTAATTTAGATTTAAAAAAAACGCAAGATGATGACCATTCATTCTAAGGGAACAGCTCCCCTCAAAATCCGAGTCATCAAAAAATTGGGTAGTAGAGGTCTGTGACGAATATCAAATTATGTGTTTCTAAAGATACTGAATTCGTATAAATAATCTTATTTTTACAATTGGGCTTTGTACAAAGCCTCCAAGACTTTTTTAGGCTTTAAGAGGGGCGAAAATCCAAAAATTGTATTATACATAAAATATTCAGTAGATAAACATTGATAGGTAATGATGAAAATATACTACGATTCGAAGATACGATGACATTATTTACCAACCTTGATCTTATAAACAAAAGGAATTATTTAAAAACAACATCTGTGGATAGGGAACTGTCGCATTGAAGCTACAGTGATGTAGCCACTCTCGTACATTTCCGAGTAAAGCTAGCATATGTCCGATGTCCGGCGAATTATGAATCTATAACGATGTATCGCGATGTGTAATGTTGTTTGTTTTTAATAATAATACATAATTAAGATGTGAAGAAGTGTCTGTAGTTGTTTTATGTTTCTCAAATCCCAGTGCTCGTTTCAATACAAAAACAATTTCATATCACCTACAAAAATGTCTGCTTTGATCAAAGAAGTAAGTGCAAGCGAGGTAGAAGTACTCTAAAGAGAAAGGGAAAATATCTTCTCAAAATATGAACTAGAATAAATCAAAAAAAAGTGAGACGTGTGATGTATCATGTTTTTAGGGACGTTGCATCCAAATACGACCTTATTTTTATTTTTGGATTGAACAGGTGCGAGGCCTCTAGGACTTCCTAAAATTGAGTCTAACTCTAAAAATAAATTGCCAAAGCTGTGGGTGGGTACCTTTTTTTTTTCGAGAATTCTGAATGCTAAAATAAGTTTACTTCGATTTGGCGACCTCATCTAAGAAACTCTCGGTACCATTTCCCCCCTCATTCTGGTCAAACTGCGGAACAAACAATATTGATTACAAAAATTTTAAGCAACAATGAAATCCACTAGGCCAGAATTCTGGTGAAATTGAGATGGAATGACTGATGACTCAGTTATCTGATCAAAATTGAACTCTTGGATGTTTTTACGAGAAGAATTAAATTAATTCTCACTCCATCTTTTTTTACAAATTTTATTTTTGTTAAACACACAAATACTTTTAGTGGACTGTACATTTTATTTTTCAGAGGAACATTACAATACTGGCAATATATACAAAATTACCTCTCGTAGAGAGTAAATCAAGATAAGAAAAATAAGATAAATATGAATTCGACATCAAACGTGGGTAAAAACGATCTAAAATTAACTTGCATTACTTCTTATCGCACTTACATTCGTGCATACGAAAAATAGTTCAAAATATGTAATTCATATCTTAACAATTTTCAATTTCAAATAAACATTTGAAAACCACGAATCTAGTTTTTTTTCATTATCAAGGTCAGGAAAATTTTGCATCGATAAAAAATTAACCACGACAAAAAACTCTCGTTATCATTACCGCGATATTTACTTAGCCTACAAGCGGAGTATATAAAATGGTAAAGTAATCACAGGTAGGCAGTAGGCACTTCACAACGAGTATTTTTCAGCTTCCAAACAACGCTGGTAACTATTCTTCAGAATATTTTTAATGATAAGATAAAAATACACTTGACTTGAGAATTGATTACGAATTTCATTGCGTTGGTTCTAGGTACTTTTAAGTGAATAATGTATGTGCTATGTACGAGTAAAAATTATCTAATTTGAAAATAGAAGGTGGGTGACAATGTTATATAAAACTGATTTGACAGGATTTCACAAGCAGGTATGATTTTTTAAAGTTTGATTCGCTTATCATAGAATTGACGAGGTGGGTGTCAATTGCCAAGTCAATTGACTATTCGAGCAAATATTTTTAGAGTTTACCTTATCTTTTATCAGGCATACCGTTCGAATAGGGAAGATACCTATTCCATAATTATTATTTTTGATGAATCATCGTTTAAACCGCAGTATTACTGTTTTCAGTTATGTTTCGTCTGCATAACATTATTGATCTATGTGTTGGTGGGTATCAATCGTAGTTACTTGGCGTTTCTCTTCCATCAACTGGATGCAGCCAATTCGAAAATCCAGATAGATGACGAGCAGAAATCATGGATGGGTAAGTTTCCATACAGATATCATTTTTTGGGATCATTAAAAGAGGGTCATATTTCATATTTTTGGAAAGTTGAAGAATTTTTTTCAGTTTTCCTCAAAAGTGTTTTTGTACAACTACGGCCAGAATTATTTCTTTGGGGAATTATCAGATGATTTCGTGTATTACGATAATGGTTTGATTTTCGCTCTAGAGGAACCTACTTACTCAAAACTGGAACAAACAAAAGTTGACTTATTTTGGAGGGGAAAAAATTAAAAATTTCAGGCTAATTGGGGATTTTTTCGATTTTTTCGATTCAAAGAATAGTTTTTTTCTTGACTAAAAATACAATTTTACTGTTACTGATGGGACAACTGTTTTTTTTTCTTTCGTTCGGCTAGCCTTGAATCAAAACCAGGGACATACCGATAGGGAGGGGGGGGGGGAGCTTCCCCTCTGACGGAATTTTTTACTTGTGAGCTGGGAAAAGTGAACATTTTAACACATTAGTTGGGAAAATTTGTCATTCTCCCAACTGATGAATAAGGCCTTTTTTGGGCATTAAACACACAATTTTTTTAAACCTTCGCCCTCGTTTCGTTCGGGCATAAAGCTTCCGACGCCATTGTATCTACTTAGGTACTTGATAAATCAAGTCGGTAAATTTTAAGCTTAAAAACTGAAATCAGGGGTATCGAGAAACCTTATTCCAAGTCCTCAAAAAAATTTTGTTGGAGAACGTCCCTTTTTAGAAATCCGATCCATCAATAAAATCACCTCCCAAATATAAATTTTTCAAAAACTTTGGCCTCGCTGCGCTCGGTCTGATTATACTCATATTTTTTTTCTTTTCATAATTCAGAAATAATCTAAATCCTAGAGAAGCCATTTTTTCGTATCTTTCCTCAAAATTATTACAACTGATATTCATTATATTTTTGCTCCATAAAACTTATTTCGACGTTCAAAAATCAATTTTTCAAAAAATTTGGCCTCGCTGCTTTCGGCCTCTTTGTATTTATTCTTAAATAGTTTCAGAGTAAAAGTGACCGATTTTTTATTCAAGTTTGCTAATCCAAAACACGCTTTCATTGCACTTTAAATTGGATGTTTTCAAGAATTTTCGTCATCGCTTCGCTCGGGCCAAATTCATTTCTCTCGTGTTCACTTTGAAACTACAAATTTTTTCAAATTAAAATTAAATTATAATTAGGTATTTTGAAATTTTTTACACAACTTTACGTTAATAATCGCCGGCTCACTTTTTTAAAATTGAAATATCAATAACATCGGCGAAATGTAGTTGAGAATTTTAAGAATTTGAGTTGGGATTTTCATCAAACCTCCCACCCCCCCACCCGGAAAATTCCTTCGATACGTCACTGATCGAAACAAGCCCTGAGCCTGAGAGGAAACGTTGAAGAATTTCAAGTTTATTCAAACTTGAGAAACCAAATTTTAAATTTAGAAAATGTTTCAAAAGTTTCGAACTTATGTGTAGAAAAATTAGATGTATTCAATTGATAAAATTTTGGAAAATTTTAAGTTGAATAAAAAATAAGTATTGAAACATTTTTGGCAACATTTTGAGACATTTTAAATTAAATAAGGTTTTTGAGATATTTAAAATTAATCAAGGTTTTGAGATATTTCAAATTTGGCACAGTTTTAAAAAAATTGAGTTTGGCAAAATTTTATGAGATTTCGAATGTGATAAAATTTTAAAACAGCTTGAATTCGGGGCAATTTTGAGAAATTTTGATTTTAACAAAATCCTGTAACGTTTTTAATTGAGCATTGGGCGCAATTTTGAGAAATTCTTAAAAATTACGAGATTTTGTACCGGGCATAATTCTGAGATATTTCGAATTTGAAAAAACGTCAAGGATTTCTGAATTTGGCCTAATTTTATGAAAATTCTAGTTTGTCTAAAATTTTGAGAAACTTTGAATTTGACCAAAACTTAAAACACTTTGAATTAGGTATAATTTTGAAAACTTTTCGAATTTGGCTCCATTTTGAAAATTTTTAAACATTTAATTAGAAAAATCCCTCATACCCAGTTTTTTTTTTAATAAAAATATTTTATTACAGCAAGTTCATTGAGTTTACTGAGTCCACTGGGATGTTTGGTATCCGGCGTTATAATGGATTTCCAAGGAAGAAAATTTTTCATACTTTCGGTTTTTGTGCCCTTCATCATATCATGGCTGATCATAGGATTTGCAAAAAATTACGAAATGCTGTTGATTGGAATGTTGGTTCAGAGCATAGGAGGAGGTAAGAATTATTCTTTTCAAAGCATTTCCCAAAAACTTGATCTCTTATTTTACCAACTCTAATATATCTTTTTATTCACAGGAATGGCGGTCTGCATCGCTACCTACATATCCGAAATCTCAACATCGAATTACCGAGGAGCCCTCCTCTCAATTTTAGAAATCACCTACAACGCCGGAATCTTAATATGTAACGTGCTCATGTACAACTTACGATGGGACATAGTCGGTTTCATTTTCAGCGCATCCTCTCTGTTCTCATTTCTGCTCTCTTTTATCCTACCAGAATCGCCGATCTGGCTATACTCTCGAGGCAAACAGGAAAAATCCATCAAAACGCTATGCTCGATTCGTTGCCAAGATCGAGACAAAATTGAATCAGAAATTCGCTAGATGGAAGCATCCTGCTCCATTCAGGGCGACTTTGATCTCAAACGAGTCCTTAGAAATTGTCTCAAAGCTTGGAAACCATTTATGATCTGCACCGTGTTATTCATCTTGATGCAGAACACCGGATACTCCATTATGATCGCTTTCACCATCACAATCGTGGATCGTCTCAAGATACCTTTTGAAAGTTCAATGATCACTGTGATCTATTCCGTGTGTGGTTTCGCTGGTAGCTTTATAACGCCTTATTTTATGCATAAGTTCGGTCGTAAAGGTATTCTGTCGGCTTCTGCTCTCGGTATGGCTATCAGCATGATGGCCATAGCTATCTACGAAGAGATCTATTTGACCAGCGAAGTTAAACCTTTCGCTTGGATTGTGCCTTTCTTCTTATATGCTTACGTACTTTTGTGTAATATTGGAGTGTTACCCATCAGTTACGTCATGTGTGGTGAACTCTTCCCGCATGAAGTTCGAGGCACGATGAATGGATTTTATGGCATAGTTGCCTATATCTATTGGGCTTCCACTTTGAAATTTTATCCCAAATTGATGTTCGTGTTCGGAATTAAAGCCATGATATGGGCTTTTTCGGTGTCCTGCTTTATGGTCACGTTGTTTGGTATTTTCGTGCTGCCTGAGACCAGAGGTAAAAGCTTGATCCAGGTGCAGCAACAGTATTTTGGAAAAAAAGATTGATTAGGGATAAGTAGACTTGAAAGACTGAAGGTTTCAGTATTAATTACCTAAATAAAATTTACGATGCCAATGTGCTTTAGTTTTATATAAATTTTTTGAATTACGTTTGTAAAAATCGAGAATTCAATTATTAAAAATTGTTTTTTAATGATATCTAGGTAGAATTTTTTTATTTCATTTGATGAGATGATTCTTTTGGCGTTGAATTTTTTTATGGTCAACAGAACATATGAAGGAGTCTGATGAATGATGAAAATGAAAAACTGTTTTTAATCTCTCTTCAAATGAGGTCGATTCCAACATTTAACTAAAAAATAGCTTTTGTCAATACGAGGTTTGGAAATTCTGAGCTTAACAAATTGATGTAATTCTATCCATACTACGTATATACATTTTTTTTCTTTGTGACTCGAAAAGAAAACAAGTTAGGAATTTTTTACCCCAAATTGTTTGAAAACTGGTAAAATTATTTTTCAAGTGATATATGCTTAATTAGCTACCAGTATATTTTTTGATTTCAAACAACTGCATATTTTGCCAAAATGACGTCACAACATGGGTGCCGAGAAACCTGAATCCCTGAGGACAATTCCTCAAAAAAATGGGGGGGGGGGACGTCACTTGGGAAATCACAATCCAACTCTAAAATTATCCCCCAAAATCTGTCCATTCATCGCTTAAATTACCCCCCCCCCCATCAAAATTTTTCAAAAACTTTGGCCTAGCTGCGCTCGGCCTTATTTTATTTCTCCTTTCATAATTTTAAAATAATCCAAATCCTACAAAAGTGATTTTTTTTCTCATTTTTCTTAAAAATTATTTCAACTAATTGTACGTTACGTTTTTTCTCCTTAAAAATAATTTTCGATGTTTTTAAAAATTTTGGCCTCTCTGTGCTCCGTCGTATCGTATTTCTGCTTTAATGATTTTAAAATAGCAGTGGACGATTTTTTATTCAGGTGTATTAATCTAAAACATTGTTTCATTGCACCTTGAATTTGAGAGTTTCTAAAATTTTCGCATTCGGTTCGCAAATTGAAACCCTGAGTTGACATTTTCACAGATTTTACCCCCCCCCCCCTGGAAAAATTCCATCAAAACGTCACTGGATGGTTTAAAAGGTGATTTTTCATGGTTTAGTGCCTAGGGACAGGAGTACAGCGAGGTAGAAAGACTGATTTTTATATTCATTGGGAGCAGTAAAAAATTTGGGGGTGTAGGCGAGAAAATTGGAGGGTAATTCCTCAAAAGCGTAGGGGGATCTCGGAACCTCTGCGTTACAAATTGGAAAATCTGAGAAAATTTAAAAAATAAACATAAATAGGTATCATTCGAAATATAATTTATCAACTTTAAACAAATTATTCGGAAAATTTTCCAAAATGACTGTCTTTTGGCGTAAGTACCACACTAGAGTGGAGTGAAAAAAAAACAACATATGTGACCCCGGCAGTCAAAACCAACCTCAGGGGTCAAATTTTCGTTTTTCACTTTTTTCAGATTTGGGTTTCCTGAACCCTTAGAATTCATATGAAACCTTCCCGAGCACCCTAAGTGGTTTTTTTGATACTGTAAACAGAAGAAGTGTACGTGCACCTCAAAAAGGAAATGTTAAAAAACTTGACTTTTTACAAAAAATTATATTTTTTACAAAATTACGCAAAATTTTATAAAAACGGTTTCAAAACTTTAAAAGTGATTATCTCGGAAAGTTGTTTTCGGACATAAGGGTGGTTTTGTCTGCCGTGGTCACATATCTTGGATTTTAACCAAATTTGGGGGAGTGGTTTACTTTGAGTGGGAGACCTCTCAAAAAATTTTTGAGACCCCTAGGGGCAAGGGGAGGGGAGCAAGAGGTGGTCAAAGTGCACCTCCTTATGAAAAATACGATGTTTTTTGTATTTTTTAGTCAATCGAAATTATGTGAGAAGCCTTCTTAGCACTTGAAAATATGAAATTTGAGATTCTACATCTCCCTAAAACAGCGTCATCCTTCTCCAATCAAAATTCAGACTGCTACCAGGGGTTGAAAAGTTGCAGATTGCAAAATTCCAATAATACATATGAAATTTTCACTAAGCTGGAATGATTTTTTTTTTCATCGAGTTTTTCAACAAAAATTTTTTTCAACAACTGAAAGTGAATTTTTTTTTTAAAATTGATAATTTTATACACCAGTGCAGCCAACAGCAAATCATAAAATTCCAAAATACGGAATTTATATCGACGTTGAATTGATTATTTTTTCGCCTTTATGTTTTTTTTTCAATCACTAGAAGTATATTTCGGAATTTTTTTTGGAAAATTCTGTACAATATCACTGCAGCCAGTTATAAATCGTGACATGCTACAATATGGAATTTACGTTGACCTCGAATTAATTACCATGTATTTCCGAAATATACTTTTTTCAATTTTTTTTTCAAAATTCACTTTCAGTGATTGAAAAAAAATTTTTGTTCAACTCGATGAAAAAAAATCATTCCAGTTTAGTGAAAATTTCATATTATTGGAATATTGCAATCTGCAACTTCTCAATCCCTGGTAGCAGTCTGAGTTTTGATCGGAGAAGGATGTCGATGGTTTAGGGAGATGTAGAAACTCAAATTGCATCTTTTAAGTGCTAAGAAGGCTTCTCACACAATTTTTATTGATTAAAAAACACAAAAAAAACTGCTTTTTTCAAAAGGAGGTGCACTTTGAGCACTTCTTGCTCACCTCCGCTTACCCCAAGGGAGCTTAAATTTTTTTGGGAGATCTCCCGCTCAAATTAAACCTCCCCACCAAATTTGGTCAAAATCAAAATCCAAGATATGTTTTTTTTTTCTCCACCCTAACCTACCACCTTACCCTAGTACAGAAAAAATGAAAAGAATTTTCAATGAAAATACAAAATTGGATTCTTAATTTATGTATTTAAAAATTTGAATAAAATTTATGAAATTTTTCGTAAAAAAATTATTGTATTTTATTCTAGCCCATCTTAAACTTCGAAAGAACCGTGCAACACGAATTTTAAGATCTTCACAGCTCCTTCAATAATAAAGATAATTATGCAAAACGATTACCTTCTTCCACTCAGATAACTCGCTAGACAGTTTTTATGATGAAATATATCAAAGAGATTTCTCCATTTTGAGAAAAACTATCATCGCGAAAATTTTCCTTATCATTTAATCGTCATTAAGCTATACAGGTATTATTTTCATTAATTTTATGTAAGTTCGTACTTTCTCAAGCACATACTTAGCAACTCACTGCGCATCTCGCTAGCGTCACACCGTAACTTTCGAGCTTATCATACAAAAACTCGAGTACTAAAGCTGCAACTTTTATCGTTTTTCGCTTGTAAATTACATCATGCGCCTAAAATATCCATAATACCCTAGACAGGGCTGCGTAACAATGTGATATAACCCTTCTGATTTATTACACCGAGAAGTTGTGCTACTTCTGTTGTCAGGTGTGTATATTTTGGAAATTCCACGGAGGAAGAAATGAAGAGAGATTTAGGAAAGAGACTGTGTGAATGTTTTTATCCTTGCATCAGAAATACACGTATAGAGGGAATTGCCTCGAATCAAAATAGACTCGCGGAAGCTACGATAAATTAGAACAGCGGGTCTAAAAATTCACATTTTCGATTCTGTGAGAGGGCGAGAGTTCTTTTTTCATACGAAACGTTCTACTTGGGACGATGACTAAAATAAAGTTTTGTGTAGAGTGGCGTAGCCAGGAATTTCTTATATGGGGGGGGGGGGGGGAGGAGGAAGGTCCAAACTTTCGAATTTTTTTGAAAAATTCAGAGTTCAACCCCCTTTTTTCTCTTACTGAATTTCCTTCACTATAAAAACACTAAATTCAAAATTTGAATCATTTTAGGTGTTAGATATAGAGTTCTTACGCGATTTTCATGGAATATTTAGGAAAAATACTTCGATGAAAATGTAATTTTGGAACAAACAACTTCCTAACTAATTATTTTGACCTTAAAAACCAAAAATAATACCTTACAAATTAAAACAGTAGCATCGGAAGCTTTTTTTTGGTTTGATTTAAAGTGAGTATGGAGATTTGAAATACCAGAAGGGAGACTTTTTTCGGATAATCACTTCAAATAATTCAAATAATTGTGATTTCGTTCATGTCCGAGCGAAGCTTCGAGAAAAGTTGACTTTTAATGCTCCAAGAAGGAATTTTTTCATGTAAATTCTGGACCTTATGGGAGGGGGGGGGGTCGACCTCCTCTGATTGAAAATAAACCGTCTGAGTGATCCTGTATCAAGGTGCAACGTTTTTCAACATTTTGAATTTCAATAGACTTGGACAAAAAATTGTCGACAAAATGGGCTCAAAAAAAGGTAGAAATTTGAAATTTTTCAATCCATGTCACCTTCCCTTCCTCAAAAAATCTCAAAAATCAAAAATTTTGTTTTCTTTCCGCAAAAAATAGAATTTTTTTGGCTTTTTTGCAGACGACTTATCGTATTGCATTTATTATCATTATTGAAGAGTGAAAAAAGTTCTGAGTTTTACCTATTTTTTCAGATGTGTTTAAGAGCATTAGGTACTTATTTTTGTACACGACCAAACACATTTTTGAGAATATTCTGGAACTAAAAAAAGAAATAATTAGGTACATAAGATTTGATCTGATATTAGAGGGTTAGTTTTCAGTATAAGTGGACATATTACGACTCTCGACACCATTTTATTTTTTTTTTAGAGGTTTTTAGATTGCCAAAAAATAAAGTCAAATTACAATAATGAAACATTTTTTAAAAAGGTTGAGAATCATTAAAAACAAAAATGTTGGCAGGAGTCGTCCTATGCATAACCTTTACTAGGAGGGGGGCTTAGGGGTCTCGAGCCCCCCCCCCCCCCCTCAAGCTCGGCAAGGCGATTTTTTATCATAAAAATGTAAAAAAAAGAGCATGATTAGAAAAAAAATCGTTCTCGCTTCGCTCGGGCAATGTTTTAGTGCCTATTTCTTGAATAAACACACCTACCACTCTCTAAATTTGAGTCAGTTGAATTTGCAGAAATTCTGTCTTTTTCAATCAGTAAAATAATTTTTATTGAAAATTAGTGATTTTCGCTGATTTTTCGGTCAAGAATTACTTATTTCTCAGTCAAATGCTCCATTTATCAGAAAAAATCAGTAATTTTGACTAGAAAAATCAGAAAATCTCGTCATTTTTCAATTTTTCTTCGCTCAAATCTGTAAATATGTATTATCTGTCTACTGAAAATACCCTAATTACTCCAGCCCCACTGAAATAACAGGTTACTTCATTTTTTCATTGAATTTTGACCCCTCTCCCATTTTTCTCAAAATCTGAGCCCCTCCCTTAAATAATTTCTGGGTGCGCTTATGGTCCTATGTCTATAAAGAGTGAAAATACTGCCGAACATCGATCAAACCATATTTCAATTATTTTTCGTTCTCCATTTCTAAATATCCCCAAGAAGAAGGTTTTCAGCCCTACACAAAAATCTTGTAAAAATCTTCACAAAATCGAGAAAAATCTCCACAAAATCGGGGGAAAAATCGTTCTTTAATGGTAAAATTTTGACCATTTTCTTGGGGGAAAAATTACAAATTTAGACCTGAAAATGTATTCAACACTTCAATAATCTCTTTCTTCACACTGTTAAACAGTAATTACCTCATACGTAATTAGGTAGGTATACCTATTTGCTGCGACCTTATGGATTCTTAATATTTTCTGTTCTCCGAATACTTCACATACAAATATTTACGTAATAAGAAAAGGGAAACTCATTGTTTTCCATCACTGAATATTAAGCTCCTACCTATATGGTGAAAAAACTGTATGATACTCTTACGATAAGATAAAAGAAAAAGTTTTTCAACGAGGCGAGTATATATAAATAGAGACAATACCTACTTAAACGCGAATTTAAGAAACAATTTTAACGTCCGACAATTGAACTGCTACCGACTTCTTGTTTCACGTAGAAAATATCGCTCATTCCAAAGTAATTGATTCGAACTGTCGAACTGCAAGTTCATTTTTTTTCTTCATGTTAGAAATAAAACAAACACGGTACCTATTTTAACTACTTGCATCGGTTACGTTAAAAACATAAAAAATGAAGTGTCAATTTAAAATAACTGGTTTTACCAAAGAAGTAAGTGTTAATATTTTTTATTTGGATTTTTTAAAAATATCGTAAGTACCTATCTACTACCTACAATGTAAATTTTACGAGAGTAAGTAAAATAATTCATTTTTTTTCAATTCAAAATGATTGCTCAACGTAACTAACTCAATTTAAACGAGAAAAAAAATAAAAAATAGGTATGACCGAACTCTCTTTAGTAGATTTAATTCAAGGCGAAGCGTTTTTATAAGTTTATTTTATGAAAATGAGGGCTAATATATTTTTCGTGTGTTGGGGGGGGGGGGGGTGTGAAATACCCATTTATCAAGTCCATTTTTGTATTTAGTTTTGATATTAAATAATTTTCCAAACATAGAAAAATTTTAAGGCCAGTTAAGGAGGAATGAGAGGGTGCAGCTAAGAAAAAAATTTCGGAAATTCCTCAAATTAGGTATTTTATTTTATGCACTTAATTTTACAAAAGTTGAAATTTCATAAATTAATACAGACTCTTTTTTTTCATATTTGAATCATAGATCACTTATACGCTGATTACACTAACAGCTTATATTCTAGTCGGAGTCAGTAGAGCGTATTTGGCATTTTTATTTCATCAGTTGGATTTTCGAGAGTCACGCATTCATGCCGATGTTGATCAAAAATCATGGATTGGTAAGTTCAATTAATTACTCCATGTACCTTTTGTAGTACCGAAGGATTCAAGTATTCATTCATTTTGAAAAAGATGAATAAAAAAAGAATTAGGTATATTCTGAAACGAATTCATGATTTTTTTTGTACGTCATCAGCACATAGAAATTATACCCTCTAGCCATCTGCCGATTATTCAAAATGATGGCAAAAACTTTAATATTCACGGAAAATTATTAATTTTTTGAATATTTTCAGTTTTTTAGATTTTTAAACAAATTTTGATAAATAAGAAAATGAAATTTTAACAGACTTCCTCACAGCTACTCAATGGGGCATAAATCTATATTAAGATACCTAAATGAAAATTTGATTTTTCGAAATTCATTTCGAGCTAACTTAATGACATTGGATGACCTTACTAACAATCCCCTGAAATCATGCTTTTTTCATGAATTTTCATTTTTCGTGAATTTTAAAACATCATGTCCATGCCCTCCTTGGTAACCAGTTGTTATTAAAAAAAAAACGAGTATCTAAGTACATATGTTTATGTATGTAGGTATGTATAACTTAATATTTTTCAAATGATCTTGCAAAATTGAACCAATTTTTTCAACTAATGATTCGGTAGGTATTTTCAAACTCGACCCTAGAATTTTTTCAACCCAGCAAACCTCTTTTGTTTATACGTACAAAATGATGTAATAATTTTAGGTTTACGAATTCCTCAAAAAATACACTCGAAATTAGGTACATACTGTTATGAATTATACTTTAAATAAAGGAAACAGCTAAATAGTCTCTTTAGTACAGACATTTTAGGTTTTGACCCAAAAAAAATTAGCAGGAAGAGGAAGTTTCGTATATAAGCTCAGTAAGGTATGTATTTTAATATTCCCGAACTTCCCTAAAATTGGTGAATATTTTGACCCCCTTTTGGGGGCTGAGGAGGTTCAAATTTTCGTTTTTTGACTATAACTTTCAAAATTACGAAATTACGAAAAAAAAGTCGAAACAAAAATTGTAGAGAATAAAAAAACGAACAATTTTGTTATTTACAATTTTTTCCTGAGACGTCATGGGAGGGAGCTAGGGTCCTCGAAAAAAATCAATTTTAAAAATATACCATTACCAGAAAAAATTGCCAAAAATCGGGTTAATCGACTTTTAGGAGCGGTTCTTTTGCATTAGTACATCCTATTACTATGTAGAATAAGAAAAATGTATAACTGACCTCTTATCTCAAAGTAGACGGTGGACTCTCCTAAGGAAAAGTCGCATTTTCCGCCAAGCGTAGCTCAGCTGCAGTGCAAAATTCGAAAAATTGGTTCAACCAAACGTTGTAGAGCATTACACAAAAGACGAACATTTTACTTTTTTTACTTTTTTTCTACGTGGTCTTGGAAGCGAGCTATCGTAAAAAGAAAAAAACATCGGCGTTCGAAATTTTTTCATTACCACAATAGAGTACGAGCATAGAGTAATCTTACTCTATGGTACGAGTGTGTAAGCCTGGTAAATTTAAAATCTAGCGAACCAATGGTCGAACAAGTGTGGTTCTGAGGTTTTCGTGGGCGCTGAACTTGATTTTTATGATAAGTTGACCCCTGTTCCCAAATTGAGTCTCAAAAGGAGAGTTTCTTGAGTTGATGAAAAATTTTCCAACACCGCACTGTTTTTTTTCTTTTTGCAATAGCTCGCCCCCAAGACCACGTAGAAAAAAAGTAAAAAAAGTAAAATGTTCGTCTTTTATGTAATGCTCTACAACGTTTGGTTGAACCAATTTTTCGAATTTTGCACTGCAGATGAGCTACGCTTGGGGGAAAATGCGACTTTTCCTTCGGAGGGTCCACCCCCCTACTTTGAGATAAGGGGTCAGTTATATATTTTTCTTATTCTACATAGTAATAGGATGTGCTATGCAAAAGAACCGCTCCTAAAAGTCGATTAACCCGATTTTTGGTGATTTTTTCTGGTAAGTAATGGGAAATTTTTAAAATTGATTTTTTTTTAGAACCCTAGCTCCCTCTCATGACGTCTTAGGAAAAAATTGTAAATAACAAATTTGTTCGTTTTTTTATGCTCTACAATTTTTGTTTCAACTTTTTTTTCGTAAGGGCTTAATTTCGAATGTTATAGCCGAAACCCCAAAATTTGAACCCCCTCGCCCCCAAAAAAGGGACAAAATATTCTCCGATTTTAGGGAAAGTCGGGAATATTAAAATACATACCTTACTGAGCTTATATACGAAACTTCCCTTTCATGTTAATTTTTTTTGGGTTAGGGCCTTATTTTAGCTAAAATGTTTGTACTACTTCCCTACTTTACGAAGCTGTAAAGCAATACAGAGCTTTGCTTAAAATTATAAGATCATAGTATTGATAGGTGTAGAAGCCTCAAAAGGGCAGTTAGAATTTTCTCGAAAAGAGGGAGGAAATAAAGTTTGATAAAAAAAAAAGGAGAAATGAAAAAATGATACATATAATTTTTGAAAGACTTTATTAGGGTATTTTATCCAAAGAATGAGAAGCCGTGCACTCGGTGCAGAGAAAATCGGGGTCAAGGGAAAAAAGTATAAGAGCAAAAAAAAAAAAGCATTTATGTAATTACAGATCTCGAATACAGAATACAAGAAAACGTGATTGAGCTAAATTTTTGTTTGATGGTCTTCGCGGTAAAGACAATTTTTTAGCCCTAGACGGCTTTTACGTCCCCCTCCTCAAAAAAAACTCGGGGCTGGGAGGAAACCTCCTTCTTCCCTCTGTACAGGCCTGAAAGAATGACAAAATTACTGTCCAAGTAAAGCAAAGGAATTTTTTTTTCAAAAAATCATACTAAAAAAACAAAAAAATGCTACTTTCAGTATAGGTATCAACAAAAATTTAATTTACCTCATGCGAGGGAGGGGGGTTGCGATCGTTCCCTTCGTCCATCTTCTACAATACTACTGAAACTTATAGAAGATCATGATACTTCTGTAGCGAAATTCATCTCTTCAAGTATGTGTCTTGGTCTCGGTACCGAATCAATCAAAGTTCAAGGTAATGAATCCACACAATACGATTCTCAGTATTGTACGTAGAGTACCTTATTATTTACTTACTTAATAGGCTTTTACAGTTGATATCGAAGTCTCGTGGTTATAAGGACTAGGTACATATGTAACCTAGGTACTTATTACATCACATAAGGTAGGTACATACAGATAGGTACTTCAGTTATGATTTTCTTTTCCATACTTGAAAAATTAAAAATAGGTACTCGTATGCACACGAGGTGTTCAGAGCAGCTGAAACGTGCTTTTTTTTAATGATTTGACATATAGATAAGCCGAAGTGATCACCATTTTCTTAGTTTCACGAAGACATTTCAGATCCTGGGCTGATAGAGAATTTATTAAATTCGAGAGGTTTTTTTCGTTTCAAAAAAATCACTCTGAAGTGTTTTTGCTGCAATTTTCATACGTACTCATTATCTTATCTTTGAACCAGACCTGTGCAAAAGAGAGGAGAAAGGGATGGTTTCCTTTTCAGGCCCGTATGGGAGCCCACTAGGGCTCGCCAGGGTTAAAAAATATGGAAAATCCAGTCTTTTTACTGTGAGGGCCCTTAAAACAAACAAAAATTTGCCTAATTACGTCGTATATCAATATTCAAATTACTTTTTTTTTGCTTGTACATTTTACCCGGGGACCTGATTTTCTCTGCATGGCCCTGCTTCAAACATGCATAAATTACCTATGGTTCTAAAATAATGAAACAAACTCAGATTTTAAGCTGAAAAAATTTATCTTAGATTTAGCATATAGGTAATTAAACTTCTCTTCGCGTAAAGTCTGTTTATCTCTGTGCAGTAAAAAATCATTTGAGAGAGAAGGGGAAGATACTCTTCAGTTTCAAGTTTTGAACAAGTGTTTTCCAATTTCTCAGAATTTTTAATTTTTGAGGAAAAATAATCTCGTTTTTTTTTTACCTCTACAGTCACAGAACAACGGATACCTTTAGGCTCCAAATCATTGAAATATTGGAAAAAACCGTTTGAAGTTGTTAAGTTTATTCTTCTCCTTCATTGACTCCCTTGATGAGAAGCTATATTGTTTAAAGTTACTCATATTAGGTATCAATAAAATAAAAAAATAATTGAAAATTAAGCAATTCAATTTTTTTAGTTTTTTAAAGAATTATTTAATTCTATACTTCAAGGCACTTGTAGTTTTGATTTCCTTCAAGAGTACAGATTCTGAAAAAAATTGAATATCCTCACAACGAATTTATAAAAATAAGTAGTTACATTATTTCCCGTAGTACCTGCCAAAAGTATAACCTCTTCATTCTTATACTTATTAAAGGGAAGGGAAGCTGAATTTTTTCAGAGTCACTTCCTATCACAAAAGGATCACGAAGGAATTGATCATGAAAAGTTGAAAATTTTCACAACTTTCAAGTAATTTTTATATTTTTTGAAAAGAACTAATTAAAATTCCATTTATAATTTGAGAAAGTTGAATTTTTCTTGAATCCCTTCACTGCTGATATTCGTAGCTTCGAAATACAAAAATTAAAAAAATTAAAAAATGTTTCTATTAGGTATTAAAGATTTAAAAATTCTTTTTGGAATTCGAGACCCCGTGGGCACCACTGGTAAAAACAACAAGGCAAAAGAGATCAAAAAAATATTTTGAATGAAATTGAAAAATATTGGTACTCAAGGAAAGACCTTCCGGGCAATAAGGCCCTGAATTTTACCATTAAGAGATAAAAATTGAACTTTGAACTTTTGACTAAAATATCTCGAAAGCTCAGCTTTCTACAAAAAAGTAATTGCACTTTGCCGAAAGGAAATTTTACCCTCTACAATTTATGTTCTATTCATTTTTTTTCGTAAAACCTTTCCTTTGCTAAGAAAATTGACTTTATATGTCAAAACTTATCAAAAAGTGTAAAAAAATTTCAACAAAAAATTCAAATCGTGAAAAATTCTGGTTTCGATCCACTCAAGTACAAAAACAGAAAAATCGCACGACAGATAGGCAGCTTGTGATGAGTGTAAATTGTCCTTATTTTCTGGCAGCATTTTGTACCCGAGTGGATTGAAACCAGAATTTTTTGTTAAAAATTTTTTTTACACTTTTTGCAAACTTTTGATATTTACTTAAAGTCAATTTTCTGAGTAAAAGAAGGGTTCTATTTAAAAAATGTATGGATCATAATTTGTAGAGCGTAAAATTTCCTTTTTGTGAAGCGCAATTCGTTTTCTTGTAGAAAGCTAAGCTTTCGAGATATTTCAGTCAAAAGTTCAAAGTTCAACTTTTAAACGCGATTTGTTTTCTTTAAACACGAATTTTTCTCGAAAAGTTGATTTTGGTTTTCGGTCCCTTTTCATAGACCAGGCCACATATTATTTAGAAAAAAAATTCAAAAAAAGAATTTGAAGTGTTTCTTGGAACTTGACATGTTTTAATAGTAAACAGTTTAATTTCAAAAACTATTTTTCAGAAAAATCGTTGAAAATAGTCTAAAATAGGTACCTAGATTCAAATTAATAATCTATTTAACTATATCTCAAATTTGAGAAAAAACAGTCTTCGAATTTTGATACATACATATTTTAATATTTTCAATCATCGATTCAAGTATTATGAAAAAAAAATATTTCTTCAAATCTTGCATGAATATATAATTCATTAAAAACAATCACCAGGGAAGGTAAATTTTTCTCAACTCTTCACATAAGTATTTTCATAATTTTCTGTGCTTTTTACAGCCAGTTCCTTAGGACTGCTGAGCCCAATCGGATGCATATGTTCGGGTACCATAATGGACTTTTTCGGAAGAAAATTATTTTTATTCCTAATGTTCATACCATTCATCATTTCGTGGACGGTTATCAGTTTTGCAAACAGTTTCGGAATGCTATTCGGTGGAATGTTCCTGCAAGGAATCGGTTTAGGTACGAAATTTACTCTATAAATTAATACCTACCAATTGAATCACTATGTACTTACATATTTTCACAAGAACCATGAATTTTTTTCATAGGCATGTCTTTCTGCGTATCCACATACATCTCAGAAATCAGCACACCAGAAAACCGAGGAGCTCTATTGGGTCTGACCGAAGTAGCCTACAACGTTGGCGTAATGTTTTGCAGTATTTTACTATACAATGTGATGTGGAACGTCGCCGCCATCGTATTTATTGCTCTATCCACAATTTTCATGATCTCCGTACTATTTCTGCCAGAATCTCCAGTATGGTTGTACAGCAAAGGAAAAAGAGACGAATCTGTAAAAGTCTTATGCTCTCTGAGATGCTCGAAGGTCGAAAATATCACAGCAGAAATCCAAGATATGGAGAAAAGCTGCGCCGAAGAGGCGAAAACCTCGTGCGGTGAAACGATAAAAAATGTATTCAAGGCTTGGAAACCTCTCCTCATAACAATTGTATTATTTGGCCTGTTGCAACATACAGGGTATTCCATAATGATCGCTTATACGATCATGATCTTCGATCGTTTAGATTTACCAATGGAAAGTGCCAAAATTACCATTTCGTATTCGGTGGTAGGTTTCATTGGCAGCGTGGCAACTCCATTCTTTATGCACAGGATGGGTCGTAAAACAATTCTAGGTTTGTCTTCCCTCGGTATGGGAATATGCATGGTGATCGTAGGAGTCTACGAGGAAGTGTTTTACTACCAGAGTGAGAAATTATTCGCCTACATTGTACCGATTGCTTTCTACGTGTATACGTTGGCTTGTAATATTGGAGTACTTCCGATAGGGTTTATTGTCGGAGGGGAATTGTTCCCGAATGAGGTGAGAGGTATAATGAATGGGCTTTATGGTGTCTTCGCCTATGTATATTGGTCAGTCACGTTGAAAGTGTATCCAAAATTCATGTATACTTTCGGTATCAAAGCTGTGATATGGGCTTTTGCTGCGTCTTGTTTTATGGTCACATTGTTTGGGGTGTTTGTTTTGCCGGAGACTCGAGGTAAGACTTTGAATGAAGTGCAGGAGCAGTACTTCGGAAAAAAGAAGAAAAAGAAGGAATCGACTCCGGAATCGGCTGAAAAACAAATTGAGTAGTTAAGAGAGTGTCCGAATAGTACAAATATTTTTCTGAGTTGTTAAATTTCGTTTTTTTTTTTGTTTACCAAAGAATAAAAAAATTTAATGGGTGTGATCGACTGGATGTGGAAAGCAAAATTAACTCAACGATCGAGAATTTGAGATCCACCGATCATCATACTTTTATATGCCGGTTTGATATCGAATATAATGAAAAATTAGGAGTTTATATCTTCAATCAAATTGATTAACCTTAATTGACATCTCTTTTTAAAATTATTGATGTACCTATTTTTTCTATTTTGTACCTCTTCATTTTCATTCCATTTTATAAATGATTTTTTTTGAATATCTTCTTTTATTTTTGTAAAATTTTTTCGTAAGAAATGAAGAAAATTTGTCATGCATCATGTTTTCAGAAAACCAGTTGGAAAATAGGTGTTTTAATAGCATTTTTCAATCAAATCCATCTTCGAATAATTACACCAACCTTTTACTTACTTACTCTTGAAATAACTAAAATTACAAAGACTTTCAGAGAGTACAAAATTTTCTAACAGAATAAGTTTTCTAAGAAAATGTAAAAAAATTGTAAAAATTAAATTTTGACTAAATGGACGAAATTTCCAAAAAAAGCCATAAGTTGAAACATCGTATGAGATACCTACTTAATTCCGGTATTTTTTATCTTGGATCAAGATTTTAAAGTCATTCAGAAAACATCTATGAAAAATTCTTAAATTTTTTATTACAAAAACATATTTTATCCCCACTCCCTTCCTCCTAGGGCATCTTCGTTAAAATCGTCCAAAATGATCAATCTTCTTCAAAATATCTCCAGTATCACAAGAAAGTAATACAACGGCGAGGTTATAGTGGTTAAAATCTGCATATGTGATTTAAAAAAAAAATCCACCACAGTTTCTGGCGTAAGTAAATCGATTTTTTTAGGTGTTCGAAAGATTATTTTCAAATTGAATCTCAAACGTGAACGAATTGATGTGCTTTAAAAAAATTCATTCTGTAATATTTTTATCCTGAATAGATATTTTAGGGTGCCCAAAAGCTAAAAATGAGGAAAGAGCAACAAACAAATTACACATGTAATTTTCTGTTCATCTATTTTTTTATTCTTAGTTTTGGGGCACCTTAAAAATATTTGTTCAGAGTAAAAACGTTCTGGACAATTTTGAGAAAGATCTTCGAGGAGGGAGGGATACGTCTTTGAAATCTAAAATTTCAAGAACTTTTTATCGAATCCCCCTAAATAATCTCAAAATTTTAAAATAAGGTAAAAATTAGGGTGGTCCTGATTCACAATAGCGATTTTTTTTTGTTGCTAATTTAGTTTTATTCTGCAGATGCCTAATTTGATTATCTTTGTTTAATTCGAAAAACAGTTTTTTTCAATTTGAACTTTTCAAAAAAATTCCAAAAAAAATCAGGGGAATCCATGACTATTTTTTAAAAAAATATTTTCACATCCTAAAGTAGAACTTATTTTTTTAACCCTGAAAAAGAAGTGGAATAATTTTTTACAAAATTTAAATTGAAAAAAAAACTCGTTTTCCGCTGATTTTTCCGAACTTTTACTTATTTTTTCGAAGTGAAAATTTTCAATTTTTCTCATAATTCATTGCTAAAAATGTTTTGATTTTTGGAGAATTTTTCGTTAAAGGATGTGAGTTTTAGATTTTTTCTTCGATTATCTACTTAATGTTGAGATTAATTTAGTTTTTTTTGAAAATTGTTTTTTTTTGCATTTCGTATTTTTTGTTTTGATAAAATTTCAGCCATTTTTGGACCAATTTTGAAAATCTTCGATCGAGGTAATCTGTTTTTTTTTACTCCGGTTCCGAATATTGATCCCTAAAATTTGGATGTGATGTAACGTCATTCTGAAAATGATTTGTATTTGGATAAATTCTGAATATAATTTGAGTTATTTACGTACTTACAGGTTTTTGATGCTCTCTTATTTATAAATCAGTGAAAATTATCGAAAATCACTGAGAAACAGTCAGAATTGCAGCACAGGAGAAAATCAGTGAAAAATTTTTCAATGAAAACAAATCAGTGAAATCCTTTGAAAAATCAGTGAAAATTTTTGAAAAATCAGCGAAAATTTGCTGAAAATCAGTAAATTTTGTTGATTTTTTCTTGTGCTGCATTGTGACTGATTATCAGTGACTTTTTGCTGATTAAGAATGAGAGAGTGCGTAATTTGTTTTTTAGCTTTATTCTATACCTGATTTTTGAAAAAGGTATTCTCAAAATGGCTTTGTTTTCCCCGTTTTTTTCGTGGAATTATTCGTTAAATTTTTTTTGGAAATGAGTTTAGTTCTTTGGATTTTTTAGTCAATATTTTGTTTCTTTGGAGGTAGCGAGAGAGGTATTCAAAAAATTATTCGAAAGTTTTTTCAAAAATAATTTGGTTTTCAATTTTTTTGCCATTTTTTCTGAAAATGTTTTGTTTGCGTTGTTTTATATTTTATTCAGATTTTTTTGAAATTTATTCTTTCGTGTTACTTCTGAATTAAAAAAAGTTCCACTTTTGGCGAATCAATACATATTTATTTTGAAATTCACAAATATTCATTGGCAATGTACTTATAGAAAACTGAAACTAGTTGGAAAGGATTTCTGTAAATAATTTGTTCTTTTTTGATATTATTTTAAAAATAATTTGTGTTTTCTGATTTTTACCAGCAAATGATTTTTTTTTCCTTTGGCAAAAATCATCCGATGGAAATTTCATCAGTTGATTTAATAGTAGGTACCTACTTACTATTTATTCCCATATAATCGAAAACGAATTTCAATCTGAATCACTTTTAAAGCCCATTTTTTGATTCCTTCAATTACACGGTTAGGCTACGTGTTCATTAAAATATTTCAACTTACCCGAGTAAATCAAATACTTCAATTAGACGATGTCAGGAGGTTATAAGAAAATACTCATGCGCTGATGATCGTAATAATTTGAATGTAATTTATATTAGAGGGTTGCCAATTATAGTTTATGTTCATTTTGGTGGAGGAAAAATACAAAAACTAGGTAGGTAACTCGGTAAGTGATATAACCTTATGCGATACCATGACAAATTCATCTACAGCTTGAAAATTCACACATGTGGTAGCTGGCGGCATACTTGTAATTTACAAATCGAAAATACTCTCCAACGATAAGATAAAGACGAGACCGAGACGTAGGTAAGTAAATCAACTTACACGTGGAAAATAAGCTAATAAAAACCATAAATGAAGATTCAGTATTAAAAAATTCTAAAACATAGGTTTATTTTTTCATTTACTGTGACAAATTCAGAATAGAAATGCAAATAGGATAAAATGAGGTTCAAGTTTCGTGCCACTGGTTTGCTCAAAGAAGTGAGTACTCAAAATGAATAATAATAAACCTAATTATTTTTAATACTAGGTATTACATGTTTTAAATTCTATCTTAATTATGTAAGAGGGATATGGCCCATAACCATCCATTTACCATTAAAGTGCTTAAGACTCACGATCTTTTACATAGGTCGCGATCTATTAAGTGCGCGGTGGTGGCTGCCCTGCAGGCAACATCCTTAGAGATCTGCTCATCTCGCGGCTTCGTACGCGAGATCGCGTACGTTATTTATGCCCCCGGAACGATGTCGCGATCCGGGTCATAATATCGCATCTCGTCCAATAAGGTAGTAATCGGGGTAAGGGGCCTGCACGGATCCGCAGGTAGCCACGCAGAGGCTGGGGATTGCTAGATCCTCTCTCATATTTCCCCCTTTACAATTAGGTATTTTATTTTCTTACCTAATTTTTTTAAATAAAAATTTCTATTTCCTTGAAAATATTGACTGATGAAAGAATTTAATAAATAAAAATTGAACATAAAAATGATTAAAAAATATGTTTTAAATAAAATTTTCGGCGAGCAAAGCTTTTAATGCAGAAAATTGTCGAGAGAGGTCTCTTGAATAACCCCCAAAAGTTACCACCCCAGACCTCGTGGCGTTAACCCTCCCTCTCATCAAAAAAATGTTTTTTTTTTTCAAATTATATCCCCAGGGTTTGATTTTAGGGTAAAAATAGTTCAGTACTTTTTTGTTTTAAACTGATTTTCCAACATTTTTTGTATGAAAATTTTTTTTGTACGACCATTAGCAGAGGAGATAGGGGGTCCTGAAGGAAGGGGGTTTTGAGGCATGAAAATAGTAGTATTATGTAAATAAATTGGTGATATTAATACTGCTTGACCCCCTCTTCCTATGTGCCCATCCCGCCTTTCCCATTTGTTTTTATTTTGCAGTGGTAATATGATTGAGGGGTGAGGTGGGATGGACACGTAGGAGGGGGGGGATAGGTTTAAAAAGGTATCTTGACCCTCTCTCCCTCCTACAAGTCCATCCTACCTCACCCCTTAATCATATTGCCACTGCTAAATAAAAACAAATGGGTATGGTGGGGTGGGCACATATGAAGAAGAGGGGGGTCAAGTGGGTAATAATACCACCAATTTACATAATACTACTACTTTCACGGCCAAAACATACAATTTAGTACGATTTTATACCTATTATTACGTTTTCAAATGATAGTATTTTTCCTATAACCCCCTTCCTTCAGGACTCTCTATCTCCTCAGCTCATCGTTGTATAAAAAAATTCTTCCCATAAAAAATGTTGTAAATTGACTGTAGAACAAAAAAGTACTGAACTATTTGTACCGCAAAATCAAATGCAAATGAGATAGAAGCAAAAATCCGTTTTTTAGGGGGTGGAACTCCCATAAAAGATTAGCACGGGGTCGGGGGGGGTGATAACTTTTAGGGGTTACTCAGGTGACCTTTCTTGACACTTTTCCGCAATAGAAGCTTTGTTGGCCAGAAATGTTTTTTTTTCTCTAATTTGCCTACACTACTTACTTTGCTCGCCAATTTATTTTTTCAAAAAGATGCTAAATCGTCTCTATTATGTATTTATTGGTAACCGCCCGTTTTCCCGAATCGAGATTCCCGAACGGACATTTTCCCGAATGGATTATTTCACGAATATATTTTTCACGAATACTTTTTCCCGAATGCAATTTTCCCGAATGCTATTCTTTCTCGAATGCTATTTTTCCGAATGCTATTTTTTCCCGAATGCTATTTTCCCGAATGCTATTAGAAAACGAATTGGTTACAATATTTTTTTAAATTTTTTTTTTGCCTTTCTGTTCAGTCATCAACATTGGAAATTTTTTCAAGATTTATTTACAAAACTACTTAAAGAGCATTTCCTGTTAAGATGGTGAAATCGGCCCTTGAACCGATCGGGACAAAAATCCCCCAAAATGTTGGTATCGATGTAAAACCGCCTCAAAAAAAATTTCAACCCCCTACCCCCACCCACAACCGAATTATGGGGCCATTAATGCTCGAAATTCAATAATTTCTATCTCCGAAAGGGGTGGTTCAGAAATTTTGAAATTTTCACAGATTATAGACATTATATAGTAGTATATGTGAAATTTTTAAAAGTTTTCAACATGATAAAATTGAAAGGTTTCATTTCAATGTAAGCACATTCGAAAAATCAACCATTCGGGGAATCAACCATTCGTGAAATCGACCATTCGTGAAATCGGCCATTCGTGAAATCGGCCATTCGTGATTTCTATTCGGGAAAATTGCATTCGGGAAAAAGTATTCGTGAAAAAAATATTCGTGAAATAATCCATTCGGGAAAATGTCCGTTCGGGAATCTCGATTCGGGAAAAAGACCTGTAACCGTATTTATTAGGTACCTAATTTAGGCACATGTTAATCACAAACATAAGTATGGGATTATACATCGTAATAATCATTATTTCAGGTAACCTATACGCTCATAGCATTGGTGATTTTTATGTTTGCTGGGGTAGGAAGAACCTACATGGTATTTTTGTTCCATCAACTAGATCTGCCAGGATCCAAAATTCCCATAAATGATGAACAAAAAACTTGGATAGGTAAGGACACTTTTTTACACCACATGATGCAATAGATTATTTTTCGATTACATATGTTGCCTTATTCTTAAAATAGGTGCTTCATTAGGGATTCTGTCACCAATTGGATGTGTGCTTTCTGGAACACTGATGGATATTTTTGGAAGAAAATTATACTTTTTTATCATGTTTATACCGCAGGTCGTCTCATGGACAGTTATCGCTTTGGCCTCCAGCTACGAAATGCTTTTATGTGGAATGGCCATTCAAGGATTTGGTTTAGGTGTGTACAGTGTTTATCGGTTATAAAAACATCGGTTTTAATGACATTCCGCTTATAGTGACCAATTTCAAAAGTCCCGGCAGAACTCCATAAGACTAACGTTAAATTATACTGCTTTTAATGACATTGGTTATAAGAACATATCGGTTTTAAGAACTCGATTTTTCTGTCCCATCAGTAAAAAATATCGAATATAGTGACCTTTGCATTGAAAAAAATCACTTTTTCGTATATAGACCAGCAAATCTACTCCTGGTGGCGAGTATTTGACTATTTGTTATTAATGATCTTAAGCGTTCAGGTGAAGACAGGAAGTTTGGTTTTGTATTGTGAGAAATACAATGGATTTGAGACAATAACCATTACTACCACTTGCTGTTTTTTCAGCCTATTTGCTTGTAGATCGTATAAAATGTCGTATTCACAATAGGGCTCGTAGGATTCGAATCCAAAGTAATTCTAAATTTTCCAAGAAAACTTAATTTACCTCAGCCGACTTAGTCACCATACCAGTGTATGCATCTTATCCTGCGGCAACTGTCTGAGCCTACTTTTGTATTGTTAATAGACATATAAGTGTCTAGTCTTTTCATTTTCAGTTAAAAATTCCTCGACGACCTGGCGTTTACATGATGGCGCTAGAGCAAATATTTAGGATAGGCGACAGTCAGATTTTTTACAAATAGTTTCACCCCTCTAAGATTGCTTTCTCATTTTTATTCCATTTATTTCTACTGTGTCGAAGTTTTCGTCTAGTTCATTCATTCATTCGGTTCTTCAGTTTCGTGCTAGTATCCTTCTTTCTCGAGCAACTCTCATATTTTACAATAATATCGAAACGTAAAGTGTTTTCTATCGAAGAAAAGTATCACATTATCTTGCGGTTGGATAATGGTGAAATAAATAAAGATTTAGCTAATGAATTAGGCGTTCCTCACTCAACTATTTCGAATATTAAAAAAAATCGTGAAAAATTCTTGACTGCATTTGAAAATTAAAAATGAAAAACAAAAAAACTTCGCGGTAGTCAGTTTTGTGATGTGGAAAAGGCTTTACTACTTTGGTTTAAAACACAACGAAGTAATAATGTTCCAATCAATGGTCCAATTCTCCAAGCCCAGGCCGACAAATTTGCTGAAGATTTTGGATATGTCAACTTCAAATGTACTACTGGTTGGATTCAAAGGTTTCGTGCTAGACACAGCATTGTCACTGAGAAAATAAGTGGTGAGTCAGCTTCTGTTCCAAAGGGTGTATCTGATAATTGGTTGGACAGTGTATGGCCAGAAATTAGAAAAAATTATGAAGACAACGATATTTTTAATACTGATGAAACCGGATTATTTTATCGTATATTACCTGACAGAACAATGAAATTCAAGGGGGAAACTTGTGCTGCAGGGAAACTTTCAAAAGAAAGAATTACAGTATTAGTTACTGCAAATTTATCTGGCACTGAGAAAAAAAGATTGTTGGTAATTGGAAAATCTAAAAACCCACGGTGCTTCAAAGGTATTAAATTTTTACCTGTAGATTATGAAAATAATAAAAAAGCTTGGATGACCGGAGAATTATTTGAAAAATATTTACGAAAATGGAATCGAGAATTATTCTCTAAAAAAAGAAAAATTTTACTCCTGTTGGATAATTGTCCTGCTCACCCACATCTTGAATTTTCACAAATTAAGCTAATTTTTTTACCGGCAAATACTACAGCAGTACTTCAACCAATGGACCAAGGTGTTATACGAGCATTGAAAAGTAAATTTCAAAAAATTTTAGTTATAAAATTACTCAGATGTTTGGAATCAAATGAAAAGTTCGAAATAACCCTTTTGAATGCGATAATCGTGGTAGCTAAGGCGTGGCAAGATGTTTCTTCCAATACAGTTGCAAATTGTTTTCGTCATGGGGGTTTTATGGCACAAACTCTTCATGTGGGAAATGAAGAATCTGAAGAGGAGCTACTTGCAAAATGGGCATCACAATTTAATCTACCAGTGTCTGAGAATGATCTACTCAATTATGAACAAGTCGATGAAAATTTAATCACTTCGGCTCCGCTCACTGATAAAGAAATAGTAGATGCTGTGAAAAGTGAAAATAATCTGAGTCAAAATGAAAATGAAAGTGATGAAGAAGAGGACATAGAAAAAAACCCTCCGACGCTTCAAGAAGCTTTGACAGCTTGTGAAATTTTGAGTACCTTTTGTTCATTAAATAATTTTGAAGAAAATTTATCTTTTGCTAAATTGTCAAAAAATCTGGAAAATCACTACGTTTCAAATGCTAAAGTTCAGAAAAAAATAACAGATTTCTTTTAAATTTTTTAATTTTTAAATTTCACCATCAGAGTTTAGTTAAAAAGAATTAGTGATAGGTACCTAGTTGAACTCCGAATATTTTGACCAATTTATCTACCTATTACATATTTTAATTTTTTTTTCAATTTTCAAAATTTTTATGCTTATTATTTCTAAGTTTTATGTTTTTTAGCTCACAAATAAAAAAAGTAGTAATATGTATGTGCTTTCTTTTTATTCACTGCCACATACTTACTTTGTTTCCCCATCTCTTCCCCTTCTGAAATGCAATAGATTAGGCCGAAAAAGTAAGGTATGGTTATAGTGACCTACCGGTTATAGTGACCGGATTTTGGGGTCCCGCCGATGTTTTTATAACCGATAAACACTGTATGTTACGCCTAATCGATGTAATTGCCTAATTCATGAAATAGGCAGTTTTTTTGTCTAATGCATGAAATCGGCAGCTCGTTGCCGATTTCATGCATTAGGCAAAAGTAAGGCGAAATTCTTGCCTATTGCATGAAATAGGCAAGAAATTTGAACAAAATTACATCATTTAGGCAACGTTAAATGAAGCATCGAAATGAAGGAATTTTTGAAGAATGAATTTCTTTTCTGTGCAGTCGAATTAGTTTTTTTTTTTAGGAGGCCAAGTTTTTGAGATATTTTCAATATAAAAAATAAGTTGTATTTGAACTTTGAACTGAAATATCTCTAAATCTAAAGTTTTGTAAGAAAAAAATTAATTGGACTCCACAGAAAGGAAATTTTATGTTCTACATAAAAATTTATGTTCTATTAATTTTTTTTTGTTTAGCCCTCCCTTTGCTTAGAAAATTGACTTCAAGTGTCAAAAGTTATTAAAAAGTGTAAAAAAATGTTTAGTCAACAAAAATTCGAATTGTGAAAAATTCTTGGGTGATGGAATTTTTTCACTACTTTTCTCGTGATCTGCGTGAGAAATACTATAAAAATCGTCCATTAAACTTCAAACAGTATTTTTCAAAAGTTTAATAATGTCGACCTGTATTATCACTTTTTTTTTTATAAATTAACGAGATCGTGTCAGTTTTTGGTAAAGATTGGTCAAATCAATTTTTCATTAAAAACTGTCAATTTCGGATAAAAAATTACCATTTTTTTCAATTTTTAGTCCTACTGATTGGTCCTATGTTTTATGGATTTACCAGAGCTTTACAACATAATATTCAAATTTTTTATGTAAAAAAGGTTCATTTTTATGTAAAATGGTCAGAGTTTGATAGAAAGTGGTCATTTTGTCCAAATTATAGTTTCTAGTTTTGATCCCACTTTTACAGATTCACCTCTCCCTTATAGAAAAAAACTGCAAGTTTTTTTGAAAACTTGCAGTTTTACAGCGAAAACTTGCTGTTTTACTACTAAAACTACGAGTTTTTTTAAAAACTTGTAGTTTACTGGTAGTTTTACAGCGAAAACTTGTTGTTTTACTACTAAAACTACGAGTTTTTTTAAAAACTTGTACTTAGTTTACTGGTAGTTTTACAGGAAAAACATGGCAGTTTTACAACTAAAACTACCAGTATTTTTAAAAACTTGTAGTTTACTGGTAGTTTTACAGGAAAAACACACAGTTTTACAACTAAAACTACCAGTATTTTTAAAAACCTGTAGTTTAGTGGTAGTTATACAACAAGTGAAGCTACAAGCAGGGAAACAACTTGCAGTTTCATAGAAAAAACTTATAGTTATTTAAAAACTTGGTGTTTAGTGGTTGGACGAAAGCAAGTAATAAACTATTTTTTCTGCATTTCTAAATACTTTTCCCAGTTCTTTCCTAATTTTTGAAAAATATTTCATTTTTTATCAGATCATACTCTACTTTATAAATTTTTATTAAAATGTTGAATATTGCACTTAAATATTTTATTTTTCAATTTTTTTCTCATTTTTTCATTTTTTTAAAAATTGAAATGTTGGAAAAAAATTTAAGAGCATTTTAACTTTTTAATAAAAATTTATAAAGTATGTAGTATAGAGTCATGTTTTGATAAAAAATAAAATATTTTTAAAAATACCCTACTTAAAAACTTTTTTTTTAAATGTAGATTTTATGTACTTACAACAGAATATCAGTAATATCACCATATCAGCGATCTTCAAGTTTTCCCAAGTCTAACAAAATGCATTATAAGTCTGTGATTTTAAAAATACGTATACCTAATCAATTTTACTACATGCAAAGCTTACACTTTTCAAATTTTACCCCCTCCCCGCCTAATATATAGACATCTATCTATGTCAAAATATTGTCAAATAACATATATTTTGACGTATATATGTCAAAGTATCCGTTTTAATTTTCCCCAGTGATATCATTGGGGAAAATTGTGAAATTCAAAATTTTCAAGGTCCCACCCCCCCTCTTACCCCAACCCTTCATTCCAAAAGCAAAAAAAATATTCCAAATATTTGTGTTCTATCTCAAATACCTACATAGATTTCGACAAATAACTAAAAAAAATTACAAAATTCAAAATTTTTAAAGCCACGCTTACCCCATATTTCCCTCCTTTTTTCTAATCCAAATCCTTCATTCCTGAGCAAAAAATATTGCCGAATTTGTATTCTGCATCCTCGAAAACATAGATTGAGATAAATATCACTCAATTTAAAATTTTGATGTTTCCAAGTTTTATTTCCCTTTTTTTCTAAATTCTGAATTTTGAGGCTCCAGCCCCCGAGGGGAGGGATAAAAATTCGCTAAATGTGCCCTAAAATCTTATATTTATTATAATAACCAAAAAAAGCAAAAAATTTCCCAGATTTAATTGAAATGGAAAAAAAAAATTTCCTAACTTTACACGTAAGTACTGCTTTCAATACCAAATATTCGACCTGACATGGTGGCGTGCTCCTCTAAACCAAGAACTGTAGAAAATAAGTAAGTAGGTATTACTACTAGTAAAACTACATATCTAGTAATACATGAAGTTTTACTTGTTCGAATTTACTACCTAGTAAAACTTCTTGTAAAACTTGAAGTATTTTTACTAGTTTACTACTTGTAAAACTACCTAGTAAAACTACCTAGTATTACATCAAGTATTACTTGTTCGAATTTACTAGTTAGTAAAACTTGTTGTAAAACTGGTAGTTTTTTTCTATAAGGGCTAGCACTATAATATAGGTATCCTTGAAAAAAAAAAATTGAAAATTCTTTTACTCATTGTTGGTCATAAAACACACAACTAACCATAAAAAAAACAAAAAAATGGACATTGGTAGGTATGCATTTTTTGAAAATGTAGAAATATTTCAAAACCCATTTTGTATTTAGTGGAAATTATCAATTTGGAGAGCTCAAATTTTCATCACATTTTTTCGACGTCACCCCAGAACTTTTTTCTCGATATCTTTTAATTTTATTTAAAAAGTCAAAAATAATCCACCCCGCAGGTAATTACCGCCTATTCACTTTTAGAATTTTTTACATTATCTATGGCAAAAGTTCCAAAATTTTTCAGTTTTTAACTTGGATATTTCCTGATGGTCCCTCCAATGAGATTTTCGAGAAACCTGACAAACGAAGATAAACTGAGCCCAAATTTGATTGTTTAAGGTCATTAAAGTCAAAATTCCAATGGGGAACAAAAACCCAAACCAGTCTTTTCAAATTTCTCCTTTTTATTTAATTGCTGAATTCATTCTTCAAAAATTCCTTCATTTCGGCAACGAGCTGCCGATTTCATGCATTAGGCACAAAAACTGCCTATTTCATGAATTACGCAATTACATCGATTAGGCGTAACATGTACACATTCTCATTCAAATCAAATCTCAAAGAGCTCATATCGACTTCTATTTACAGGCATGGGTTTCTGCGCCAGCACATACATATCCGAGATTTCTTCAGCATCCCACAGAGGAGGTCTTCTAGGACTAATGACCGTTACTTACAATTTGGGAGCAGCATTATCCAACACATTGCTGTATTTCGTCGCATGGAACACTTCTGCTTGGATCTACGCATCGCTGGCTGTACTTTTCATGCTCTCTATGTTACTTTTACCTGAATCTCCTGCTTGGCTGTACAGCAAAGGTAAAAAAGAAACTTCAATTCAAACACTTTGCTCTCTTCGATGCTCAACTGAAATCGAAATCAAGCAAGAAATAGACGATATGGAAAAAGCAAACGAGAACAAGTCAAAAATCTCATTTATCAGGATCATCAAGAAAATGTTCAGTGCTTGGAAACCTTTCTTGATTGTAATCGTATTACAATGTATAATGCAGCATTCTGGATACAGCATCATATTCAGCTACACAATTCTAATCTTCAATCGATTACGATTACCAATGGATAGCTCAAAATTTACCATTTGGTATTCGATAGTTAGCGTCATCGGGGCAGTGATTGCTCCTTATGTAATGCATAGGATTAAACGTAGGACGCTTTTGGCTGTGTCTTCGTTCATTATGGGATTATGCATGATGATGATAGGTGTTTATGAAGAAATTTTCTATAATCGTGATGATAAGTTGTTTCCTCTTGTTGTACCTTTATTATTTTATGCGTATGCTTTGGCATGTAATGCGGGAGTTTTGCTGATTGCGTATAGTGTAGGTAGTGAGGTGTTTCCCAATGAAGTTCGTGGTATTATGAATGGACTTTATGGCGTGGTCACATTTGTCTATTGGTCCATTTCGTTGAAATTTTATCCCATTTTGATGAACGTTTTCGGTATTAAAATTATTTTATGGTCTTTTTCTGGGTTCTGTTTCGTCATTGTGTTGTATAGTTATTTCATTTTACCCGAGACTAAAGGTATGACTTTGAACGAAGTGCAAGAAAAGTATTTCAAGAAAACGAATAAGCAATCGGCTGAGAAGGAAAATGCCAAAACTACATATTTTTAGAACATCTGATGGGAAATAACATTCAAAGACTGTTTTTTTTTCTTGGATTGCCTACCGAAGAAAATATTTGTATCTAGGTATATTATACGCCGTTTTTTAATCATGTTTATTTTTTATCAAATAAAAACACTTACCATTTAAAAAAAAAAATAGATTTAAATTTAGATTTTTAAAATGAACGATCATTTTTTGTTGATTTTTATGATTTATACGAGATTGTTCATAAGTCAGTGACCTCCTTCAAGAATTCAATACCTAAGCAGAAAATTCGGCATTCTATACTGAGTTTAGTAATACAGGATGTCAGGTGAGTTGACGTCCATGCTTCATTTTTTTTTTTAGATATAACCGGGTACTTACCACTAAAAAAAGACAGGTGAACATGTTGCCTATCTGAATAATTGAAGGGTCAAACGATGTTTCAAACACACACGTAAAAAATTTTTAATCATAGAAATGGATAGTATAGGTACTTTGAAACTTTGAAAACGAAACAAAGAGCCTTTCCGGATAAGGATCAAAAACGGCCCCAGACCCAAAATTGGTCAAATCTGACCCAAAAGGTTACTCCTAGCCTAAAACCATCCCAAAAAATTTTACCCCTTCCCAGGCCCACACCCTCCCCTTCCGGAATTATCGAAGCTCTTAAAACATCGAAAATAAAGAATCTCAAGATTGAAAAAATTTGAAATTGAAAAAAATATAATGGAAATACTTCTTCGTGGTATCTCCTGGGTAACGCTTATAGGCTGAACGAGGTTCGGAAATCGTAATTCAACTCGTACCTACATATACCCCGAGAAAAGTGGGAATCAATTCGTACTGTAAATATAATCTTTTTATCCTAATGCTAAGTTACAAGGTGAATGCTTTCGGGCAGTGCCTTATACCATGTGCATTAAAAAAAAGAGAGAAAACAAATTCGTACATACCCTAAAAAAATGGGAATCATTCACACATTATTCTGAATTCAGGGAATTAACTCACTAACTTTCAAATTTTCATCTCATGACTTTTTGCCTAACTTAAAAATTGAAGGGACTACAAAACATTTGTTTTAAAAAAATTCTAAAAAAATACAGTAATCAAAGGAATGGATAGCACATTGAAAACTGAACAAATTTTATTCCGAAGATTTTGCCTAACATCAAAAACAAAGTGGCTACGGGTCATTCAAAATTGAGAGAGACTTGAAAATTTTTTGAAGCCCACTTATTTTGAATGATTCGTAACCCCTTTATTTTTGATATTAGGCAAAAGTCTTCAAAACAAAATTTGTTCAGTTTTTAGCCCATTCTTCCTTTGATTAGTTTAACAATTTTTTTGTAACCCTTCAATTTTAAAGTTAGGCAAAACGTCATAGGAAAAAATAGCCTTTCCGGATAAGAGTCAAAAACGGCGCCTGACCCAAAATTGGTCAAAATTGACCCAAAATGTTACGCCTAGCCTAGAACCATCCCAAAAAATTTTTGACCCCCCACACCCTCCCCTTCCGGAATTATCACCCCTCCCCCCCCATGTCGAAAATTAAACTCGCGATATCTCTGGAAGGGGTGGATGAAAAATTTTGAACTTTTCACAGATTATACATCTTGTTAAGTAGTATACATGAGAATTTTTTGAAAATTTTCGGTTCAAATTTTTTCAATTTTTTCTGCATGTTGAAATTATTAAAAAAATTCAATTTTTTAGGGGTGCCATGGCTGGAATTTTTTTATTACTTCCGTTAAGTGGTCATGCATCACATATATTTTTTCAGATTCCGAAACTGGTTGCAACATGGTCAAAAAAAATCAAAACCAAAGAAAAAACGTGTTTTTCACCACTCTTCACGATTAACAAGAAAGGTATCTCAACTCTAAAGAAAATTTTGTGCCGAAACAAAAATAAATTGAAGGTACATCATAAAAGATGCCAATTTCTAAAATTTCAAGTACTGTAGTGCATTTCTCGAATTTTGGCGAATTTTTAAAGGGTACCGGCGCGGCGGTTAAGAATAAAGATAGGTGAATCTGCTCCCGAGCTGAAATTCGAAACTAACCGATGGAAGTTGGTTTTTATGGTCTGAAAACCTTGTGGCAAATTTTTTGGCCCTACCCCTCTCCTACCCTTAGTTATCGGCCAAAACGTTCTTTTTTTCAGCCTTTTTCATTAAGAATTTTTATTTTCGCGAGTTTTCAACCAAATTTTTTCAAACTTGCGTGGGTGGTACACTATACTGAAGGGTATCAGTTGGTGGTTTGAAAAAAAATTTCGATGATTTCTTCTTGCTGAAACTCGTGTTTGAAAACTTCAAATCGAGATTTCTACACGATGGTTCAGAGGTGCAATTCTGAAAAAAATATATTTCATGTACTGTTCAACAGCTCAAACTATTTCCATATACCCTATTTATACGATCAAGGCATCCAATAAAATAATAAATAAATAGAAAAGACTAAGTCTTCAGCTTATTTCTAGGATTTTAGGTAAAAAAATTAAATGAATGAAAAAAAAAATAGAAATCCGCTTATTTTTAGGTAAAAATAACGAAAAATCTAGGGGAAAAAAACAAGTTTTCTGCTTATTTTTTGGTAAGAAAACACTATAATATTTGCTAGGTAATGTCGAATACGTGCCAGGGAACCTTGAACGCCTTTATTATATACCCACTGAACACCATTTTATAAAAAAGTAAATTGGGAAATTATTATATGACTTTGAATAGGAAGAAATGCCCAATCCATTGGTAACAAAAAAAGTCGGTAGATTTGATTTTCGATTGTGAAATCGTACGTACTTCAGCCTCATTTATACTGGCACTGAAATTATCAGTGAAAATTTAAAATATTTCAATTTTTCATTGAAAGGATAGAAAGATTTTCAGCGCCGATTATAAACTGCTCCGTAAGAAAACACAGATTCAATTTTTTCAGTGACAAATTCAGTGCCAGTATAAATGAGGCTTTCGAAGTTTGATGTCATCAAAAGTGTTCACAGTTACGTTATAGTAGGTAAGCATAGAATTTGTTTTGAAACCAATTCAAAATATTCCACCAATGATATCTGTGATACCAAGTCCTATGTACTTATGTCTTCGATAATTTCGACGAATTTAAAAATTCATTTGAAAATAATTTCTATATTGAGCGATTGAATAAAACCATTATAATTATTTTGGGTAATTATGACTTCTCAGCCACAATTATTTATAATATCAAGTAGATATTCTTCTTATCAGAGACCATTTCTTTGAATTCTATGTTTTTATTTTTTTATTTTTCAATAGGTTTTATAAAATTCAACCACAGTACCAGGTGCAAAATACTCGATCACGTACCCGAATCTTTTTTTCTAGTTGAAATTATCGCAGAAGTACGTACATATCTACTCTCGCATAAGTACAATACTTACATTCATTACAAGTACCTACCTACTTATCAATCATGGGTTTACAAAATTTAATTACTCTCATGATTTACTATAGGTGTCAACTACAAGTATAAAACCGTAGGTATACTGATTCACTTCTATATTTGGAGTTGATTTCATACGTGAAAGATTCAAAAAATTGACTTTAATCCACGTTGGTAAGGATAACAAATAAATACCAGATAAGTTTATATTTGAGGGACGTTTTGGGAGGAGAAACGTCAAAATGGCAAACTTTTCCAAGTACGTGACCAATATAGAGTTTTTTTCATGATTAATCAGTACCCAGATACCTGTAGATAAGTTGTTTAGATAAGCTATAATATACAAAGCACTCGCTACCACAAAGCTTTCCATTAATGATTTTGAAAAACTGCAAAGGCAAACCAATTTTGGCGAAATATGTTACAATCAATTTAACCGCTATGTTAAGTCCATAGTTCAAACATCTTGAACTTGAACCAAATTCAAAATGACGTAATACGAATCTTGGCCCAGCATCAACCGAAGACATGCACAGTTCATGCGTAAAACACGGATGTTTAAAGCTGCAGTCGTAAATTATTTTTTATCACATTACCATGTGTATTCCTGATTGAAATAGTGATGCTTCCGTTGACCGGTGTAGTTAAAGAAGTGAGTACCTATACCTACTCCTACCCATCACTCACATGTTTTAAAAATTTGGAACAATGCAAAAAATACATATTCTTCGCTTGACCTCGGTCGGTATTTCCTGGCATGTTATATTTCATCTCCAAACAATTTTTTTTATCCGGTGGATTTAATGAGAAAAAAATCGATTCAAATTTTCTCAAAATTTAGTGCGAGTTTACATCATGAAATAAATACATAGGTAGGTATAGAAACACCCTCAAAATGATAAGATATCACAGCACTTATAAAAATGTAAATAGATAATATTTTGAGCTCGTAAATTTTATAAAAGAAGTTTCAGTTACACAATAATGCGACTCGATACCTAACTACCTATGTGTTATTCGTTGAATGAAAATTGAAAAAAAAAAAAAAAATGAAGTTGAATTTCAATGCATCTGCAGGTTTAGTCAAAGAAGTGAGAGAATTATAGCTCACGTGTATGAAAATTTCATAGCGACGTGATGTCTCATCTTTACTTTTTCTTTTATCATGTTCACAGGTGATTTTTTCACTCATTGTGTATCAAAATCTGATGTCAGTTGGATATGGGAGAAGCTATGTCGTGTTTTTATTCCATCAATTGGATCTTCCCCATTCATCAATTAATATCGATATTGAACAAAAATCCAGTATTGGTAAGAGTTTTTGCTTTTTTTCGTACAAGTACATAGATATACCTAGATACATTATTCATACCGAAATATTTGAGATCTCTCGAAATTTTTTAAATTGTGTACTAAATGAGTCAATATAAATATTTTTTTTACGAAAATGAGATTTTTACAGAATCCTAATCTAGGTAAGTATGTGAAAAAAAAGCAGGTCACATTTTTCACCATTTTTAAGTGATTTGCCAATAAAAATAAAAATAGTTTTCCAAAACGCATGAAGTTTTTAAAAAATATCTAAAAAATTCCTATTCAATCTGATTTAACAAAATTGAATACTCTTCGGTTATATGCGTACTCAAAGACGAGGGAGGTAACTTGGTAAAAAAAAATTAATTTCATATTCACTTAGAACCGGGTACTGTTGTTGCTTAAACTATTTCTTAATTTTTTTTACAACTCAAGAATCTTATTTAGAATGGAAAGAAAAGGATAAAAATAAAAAATAAACTAACATCGAATTCGTAAGCATTGGGTCAAAATACCCTAAAAACACTTTCAAAAATTGTAATTTTATTGATAGGTGCAGACGAATCAAGCGGTGCGTCTACACGTTTATTTTTCAAACAATTTCAACAATTAATGATTTCAAAATGACCGAAATACTTAATAGATACTTAATTCAAAATCAATGAAGAAATTCATCGAGTTTCTTTGCTAGGAAATTTTTTTTATTAAAAAGCAAATATCCGTGCGAAAAGGATTTTTACGAATTTTGGTAAGGTACCTAGCTTACCTTGAGTGGAAAATCTGTGAAAAAATATTAAACTCCTCAGCCTAAAAAGGGACGGTGCTGGGAGATCTCAAAGTGAGGTAATTTTCGAATTTTGATTAACGCAATTTTCATAAATTTTCAGATGGCAGCACTGCTATAAAAAATTTCCAAAAAATAATTTAAATTTATTTTAACGACCAAATTTTTTTGGCCCACTTTTCAAACCGCTGAATGAACAAATCGAATTTCAAGAAAACTTCATGAATCAAAATGAAATTGGCAGCATGGTCATAATTTATTCCTGAAAAATTCTATCAAAAATTATTCTAGGCGATTTAAAAATTTTTTGCCTAGATGTTGAAATTTTTGAGCGAGAAATTCAAGTTGGGTATGGGTAAAAACAAAAAAATCTCAAAATTTGCGACTTGTAATTTCCCAATCTCTTTGCAGAGGGCAAATAATCTAATTTCGAGGTCAGTGGTTCAGGAAAATGTAAATACTCAAATCGCACCTTTTTAGAGGAGTGATCGAGGATTCTAGCGGATGGCACAACCCAAATGTGGCAAAAAATGTGTTCTTTTCGAAAATGATCTCACTTTGAGGTTTCCTCTCCTTCCTCATCTGGCCCAGGTGGTAAGACTGGTAATACATTTTTGTATAGAAAATCTCATTCTCAAAGTGAACTTGTTCACTAATTTTCGTCAAAATCAAGAAAATAATTTTTCTCGATGTACCCTAATGTACATGTTTTGCTTACACCATGAAAAACTCAAAAAAAATTGATTGAAGTACGACAGCGACATTTTTATTTCACCTTAAAATCTTTGTGTGAATCTGCGCCTATGATGAAATGATGCGCAGAAAGCGAAGACCAAAAACTAGTGTTGGGCAAAATCGAATATTTGAAAATAATCAACAATGGATTAATCGATGAAAAAATAATCGATTAATTGATTATAATCGCAGTGGAAAATTCGCACGATTTTTCATTTATTTTAACCCAGCGCTGCCACAAAAATTTCACAAAATCCGTAAAATGGCTAAAATCCTATTGGTCAAAAATCCTTGACCTCTTTTTTTTACAATTTTTATATGCTTCCTTTTCGGCCCTCAAAAACAACTTAAATTTAATTTTGAACATTTTTGATTCCACTTCCTCATCCTGGCACAAAAACTTGAGAACTTGAATTCATAGCAGGAAAATTTTCATTTTAAAGCAAAATTACATAAAGTTTTGAAAAATGAAATAAATTACCCGATGAAAATTTTTTAGATCTAATCATATCTAATGCTTTAGATATGATTAGATCTCAGAAATGTCCCAATCTAATCATATCTGTTTAGATCTAATTAGATCTAATTAGATGTGACTTTTAATGCAATTTTATAAAATTTAAAATATTGTAGTCTACCAATGTTTCTTTTATTTTATATCTGATTAGATATGATTTTATCTGAAGAAGTATTAACATGAATTTTCTTGCTTACTTTCCATTGTTTCTTACCTTCTGTCCCTTGATCTTGGTTTAGAGGAGGACGCCACCATGTCGGGTTGAAAATTTAGTATAAAAAGTTATATTTAAGCATGAAGTAAGAAAAAATTTTTTTTCTCAATTTTAATTAAATTGACAAATTTTTTTGATTTTCTTGTTTGTTACAATTTTATAAAATTTTTGGACACATTTCGCGAATTTTTTTCCCATACCTTGGGGGCTGGAGCCTAAAAATTCAAAATTTAAGAAAAAAAGGCTAATAAAACATGGAAAAATCGAAAATTTAGCAATTTTTTGAGTGATATATCGAAATCCATGTTTTCGAGGGCGTAGAATACGAATTCGTCCATATTTTTCCATTAGGAATGAAGGGTTGGGCCGGTGAGTGATTGGGGGGGGGGGGTAAAACTTGGAAAATTTTAATTTTTCGAGTGATATATCGAAATCTAGGTTTTCGAGGGCGCAGAATACGAATTTGATAATATTTTTCCGTTAGGAATTCAAGAGTTGCGTGTGGGAGGAGTGGGAAGGGGGTGAAACTTGGAAAATTTCAATTTTTCGAGTGATATATCGAAATCTATGTTTTTGGGGACGTAGAATAAGAATTTGACAAAAAATTTCCGTTTGGAATTGAAGATTTGGATTGGGAAGGGGTGGTGGTGACGAGAATTGGAAAATCTCGACTTTTTGAGTGATATATCGCAATCTATGTTTTCGGAGGCGTAGAATACGAATTTGACAAAATTTTTCCGTTAGGAATTCATGAATTGGGTGGTGGAGGGGGAGGGGAAGGTGATGAGACTTGGAAAATTTCAATTTTTCGAGTGACATATCGAAATCTATGTTTTTGAGGGTGTAGAATACGAATTTGACAATATTTTTCCGTTAGGAATTCAAGGGTTGGGTAGGAGAGGTGTAGGGGTGGAGGTGAAACTTGAAAATTTTTGTTTTTTCAATTTTTCGAGTGATATATCGACATCTATGTTTTCGAGGGTGTAGAACACGAATTTAACTACATTTTTCCATTAGTAATTCAAGAATTTGGTGGGGGAGGGGTAAAAAATGGTAGTGAGACTTGCAAAATTTCAATTTTTCGAGTGATATGTCGAAATCTATATTTTCGGAGGTGCAGAATACTAATTTGACAATATTTTTCTCATAGGAATGAAGAGTTGGAGTAGAGAGGGGGTAAGACCTAACAAAATTTGATTTTTGTAATTTTCTCAAGTTATATATCAAAATCAACATTTCCGAATGCCTAAAATACGAATTTGACCATATTTTTCTCTTGGAAATGAAAGGTTGTGATGAAGGGTGGGATGTAGGACTTGGAAAATTTGAATTTTGCAATTTTTCGAGTGATATATCGAAATCTATGTTTTTGATCGAAGGCGTAGGATATGAATTTGGATATATTTTTCTTTTATGAATGACGGGTCAAGTTGAGTGGTGGTAAGTAGGTAATTCATATTCTTCGCCCTTGAAAATGTAGATTTCAATATATTGCTGCTCGGAAAAATTGTTAAATATAAATTTTTGAAGTCTATTCATCACCCTTTTACCCCATCCCTACACAGCCCTTCATTCTTAATCAGGCCCGGCGAGAGGCGGGTACAGGGGGTGCACTTGCACCGGGCCCGCGTTTTTTTTGAAATATTAAGAGGGACCCGCAGCAGGACCCTATGCACCCATTCAAGTATGGGAATGGTTAAAAAAATTTTAAATTATGATATTAAATTAATACGTAATTATTGCTTATTCTTCTTTAATGAAAACTGAACAAATTTTTACTTCATGAGTTTTTGCCTACCTTTAAAACTGAAGAAGCAATGAAAAAATTTGTTCAAACATGCGGGCTCCCTACGTTTTTTAAGGCATTTGCAAATGTTTTAATTTAGCTTAAGTTGTAGGTAGATTTTTTTTTTGTTTTATTGCAAAATATGTATCAACAATAGTCCAATAAATTTTGATATTTTCTGTTGTGTTGGGAAAGAGGAGCCAGGGGGTGTTACAAAAAATTTCTACAAATTATTTTTCAAAAGGGGGGCCCGTGAAAATTTTTTGCACCGGGCCCGCATTTTCTCTCGCCGGGCCTGTTCTTAATAGAAAAATATTTCCAAATTTGTATTCTACGCCTTCAAAAATATAAATTTCGATATATCACTTGGAAAAATTGCAAAATTGAAATTTTCCGAGTTTTACCACCAATCCTACCCCATCTCTCAATATTTTGATGTATTTGCATTTTTGATCTCATTGCACAGTAAAATTTCTCGATGACAAATCAGATTTTGTTTTAATCTGATTAAATCTGATTAAATCTGATGACATCAGTCTTTCTTTTTTATACATTTTACAATCCCCATCCATAAACACATGAATACATAACATTATATCTAATCATATCTGATGACATCTGATTAAATCTGGTGACATAAGCTCTTCTTTCCATAGCATTTTACAATCTGCATTCACATACATATGAATACATAAAATCATATCTAATCATATGTGATCATATCTGATTACATCTGGTGACATCAGGTCTTCTTTTCGTAGCATTTTACAATTTACATTCACATGCATATGAATACATAAAATTATATCTAATCATATCTGATCACATCTAATTAGATCTGATTACATCCATTCTAATTTAAGCGACGCCAATCTCTATTCCAGGGAAATATCGTCATTCACATATAATTACATTTGAATACATCTGTTCAGATAAAATCATATCTGATTATATCTGATCATATCCGACTAAATTTATCTACTTATCAATTTTGAGATATGATTAGATAAAATTAGATATCATAAGATATGAATAGATCTAAATTTTTTTCATCGGGTATGCCTGACTGTCTACCAAATCATGCGAGTGATAGTTCGGATTTTTCCAGACTGAAAATTCAAAATTTTCTTCACAATTTATTACATCCCTCCCCCACCACCCCCCCAATTCATATATAAATGTGATGAGCTCGAGCGAAACAAGGACGAAAATTTCTGCAAAAAAAGACCGTTCGAAGTTGAAAATTCATCGCTTTTCGTCGGTAAAGTTTTCCAAAAAGTGACCAATGATTTTAGTTCAGATTCTCTTCCATTCCCTCTTCTTTTTTTTCAACATCGTCGATCACATCTTATTTTTAAAAAAAATACGTTTTCAAAAAAAATAAATAATAAATGGATTTTACAGACAGAAAGAAGTGATTTATTCTTCTTTTGGACTTTTAAAAAAATTCCAGAGAAAATTTCAAAATTTCCTGACTTTTTCAGACTTATGAAGTTTCCCAACTTTTCCAGATTTTCCAGAAAGTGGAGACCCTGAAGTCATTAGTAGAAAGTGACCGAGTGTACCAATTCACATTATGTTGAACCTGTTTCCAATTCAATAATTTTTTTTATCCTTTCAGCTGGCTCAATAGGACTCTTATCCCCACTCGGATGTATCTTATCTGGAACCCTGATGGATATATTTGGAAGAAAATTATACTTTTTCATCACATTCATTCCACAAATCATCTCATGGATCATTATCGCTTTAGCCACCAGTTATGATATGCTCTTGTACGGAATGATCATTCAAGGAATTAATTTAGGTCATATGCTGAATTTTTTCACCAAAAATCGTAGCTATACCAATTTCATCCTACATCAAAATCTAAAACAGCTTGATTTACAGGAATGGCCTTTACATCAAGCACTTACATATCAGAAATCGCCACATCATCCAGCAGAGGTGCTCTTTTAGGCGGCCTGACGGTATTCTACAACTTGGGAGCAACACTATGCAACACATTGATGTTCTTCGTGTCGTGGAGAATCGTAGCCTGGATCTACGTCGGATTATCCGTTTTCGGGCTCCTTTCTACGTTACTTCTACTCGAATCTCCAGTATGGCTTTTCAACAAAGGCAAAAAGGAGGCTGCTGTTCGAGCACTGTGCTCGCTTCGAGCCTCAAACGTCGACAATCTGAAGAATGAAATTGATGATTTGGAAAAAGTCACCGCCAACAAACCCAAAGCTTCGTTCACGAGCATAATAAAAGACAGTATAAAGGCTTGGAAACCAGTCCTGATGGCTGTGACTTTACAACTGCTGTTTCAACTGACTGGTTACACTGTGCTGTTCGGGTATACAATTTTAATGTTTAATCGGTTACGATTACCAATCGATAGCTCAAAATTTACCATATGGTATTCGGTGGCCGGCGTAATTGGTGCCATTTTCGCTCCTATTTGTTTATTTAATATGAATCGCAGAACTCAATTATCTTTGACGGCGGGTATCATGGCAATATGCACAATCGTGATAGGAATCTATGAAGAAATTTTTTACTATAGCGTTGATAAACCGTTTTCGATCATTGTTTCTGTGGCATTTTACGTCTACTCTTGGGCTTGTAATTGCGGGGTATTGCCTATCGCATACACCGTGTGTACTGAAATGTATCCCAGTGAAGTTAAAGGCGTCCTGAATGGAGTTTTTGGAGCTGTGTGGTATATCACATATTCGCTTATTTTGAAATTATATCCCACGTTGATGGAGACGGTACATATCAAAATTGTAATATGGTCTTTCACGGCGTGTTGTCTGTTGATTGTTTTATTCAGTACTTTCATTTTACCCGAAACTAAAGGTAAAACTTTGAACGAGATTCATGAACAGTATTTTCAAAAAAAGAAAAAACCGACGAAGAATGAAAATGCCTAGAGTAATGGGAAAGGTATCACAAAAGCAATGGTTTTGGCAAACAATTTCAATTTGTTGCCCTTTCGATGACGTTAATAGGTAGATAGCTGGGTATTCGTGATTTGGCAAGTACGATTTTAAAATACCAGTCCTCACTTGCATATGTTACGCCTAATCCGTGTAATTGCCGAATCCATGAAATAGGCAAAATTTTTGCCTAATGCATGAATTAGGCAATATCTTACCCAATTTATGAAATTTCTAAATTCAAAGCTTCCTACCACTTTTTATTCCTCAGGTAAGAAATTCAAGATATTTTGCCATAGAGAACAAACATTCAGCTACATTTCAAAAAAAAATTCATCCAGCTACTTCAATTAGAAAAATTTTTATGCTGCAAAGAAGATTTTTCATTCATTATACCTATTATTTTTTATTTAGTGTAAAAAAATTTCTAATTGAAGTAGCTGGTTGAAATTTTTTGAAATGTAGGTGAATGTTTGTTCTTTAAGCCAAAATATCTTGAATTTTTATTTTTGAAATAAGAAAAGTGGTAGAAAGTTTTGAATTTATAAATTTCATAAATTAGGGAAGCGATTGCCTAATTCATGCATGAGGCAAAAATTTTGCCTATTTCATGAATTCGGCAATTACACGGATTAGGTGTAACACATATATTGTTTGTTACCAAGTTGCACGATGTTACCTATTTAATTGCTGTGATTTTTTGTGTAGTTATTTGTCCGAGTATAATTTCTTTAAATAGGAGTTAATCGTTATTGATGACTTGGATAGGATTACAAGTTTTTTTACTTTGACAGTGCTATATAAAATTCAAAGGTTATGCAACCTAAATGGCAAATGTGATTAATAATTGCCTACGTTTTATTAGATAAGACTGAACATTTTTGCTCAATTTCAAATCTAGGAAGTCTACAAATGAACCAGGCAACATGCCAATTTTGCAATGATTTTTTTTTTTACAAAATAGTCTCCAAATAATGCTTAACCATTTTTTAATTTGTTTTCAGTGAGGAAACCAAAATAAAAAATATTTTAGGAATTTTTTGAAAAGGCGTTTGTAAAAAAAAAAAAAACACATTAGAAAATGGGCATGTTACCCAAATAATTTGAAGGCCCTGCCTGCCTGTATAACTTGATAAGCATGTCTCGTAGCTACATGAAATTGAGAGATGTAACTTCAGAATTTTTACAGTCATTTTTTCAGGGAACTTGTGAAAAAATATTTATGCACCGAATTTTAGAATTTTTTTGATAAACATTTCCCTCTTTTCCTTTATTTCTCTGCTATTCTTCATCCCATCTCAATGGAGAGGAGAAAATTTGACTAGAAAGAAAACAATATTTATTTGAAGTATTTACTTGGTGAGCGAAGTGGCATTTTCAATTTTTTTCCATCTTTCCACATTTTCCCTCTCACCCCCGAACTCGAAAACCGTCATATTTGAAAATCCCAAACCACGCTTGCTTTTCTCTTTATTATACTCGGTAAAAATCGAGATGTCCAATTTTTATCAGTTTTATTGTTCTGGTTTCTCGATTACCTATATCTCTAATATCTTTCATTTTAATTTTTGAGTCGATATTTAAAGGAGCCCCAAATGCTAAAAACAAATGAAACGGCAGGAAAAAATAAAGAAAATTTTAAATTTTAGACCAATCAAGAGTAAGTATAAAGTGTTCGGTGCCCTGGATGAAATGATCTAAAATTTCCAGAAATTGAAATAATGTTACATTATCATTTTCAGTACTTGAAGAGTTTGATTTTTTGTTTTTGTTTTTGTTTTTGTTTTTGTTTTCCTGAAAATAAAATGTTTTAATAATTACCTACATTTTTTTTGTTTTCATGGTGTCTACTACCTTTAAAAAATAAAAAATTATACCATTTTTCCACTTGGTAAAAAATCTTTTGAAAAACTTGCAAGAAAGACAAAAAATTTTACTTTTACAAATCAAGAAATTTCAGAGGAAAAATATTTAAACTTTATGCATTTACTTACACTGAAATGGGAATAAAATCACACAATTTTAAAAATTTTCAATCATACTGGTAGAGCACCATTGTTTTATTCTGAAAATACTTTGTGCATTTTTAAAATGTTCAATTTTAAAGTTTATTCTGAAAATATTTTAGAATTTCTTGTTTTTCTCGGATATTTTCTTTTATTTTCCCCGACAATTGAGTTTTTTTTAAAGGAATTTCCTGAAAATTATTTAGGACCTTGAATTTTTTCTGCAATTTTTTTTATTTTTTATTTTTCCAGTAAATACCTAAATTGTTTTTTGGTTTTTTCTCAGTTTCGTTCTTCGCTCCGAATTTCTGAAACATACTTAATTAAAATTTGTTTGGGATAATTGGAAAATTTCAAAATTGTGCACTGGACTTTGGATAAACCTTTGCAAATGTTTGAGTATTTCAAAAAAAAAAATTATTTTAAACGTTTCATCATTTAAAAAAGTGTAGGATAAATTCCTTCCCTAAAAATAAAATTTGAAATTTTGGCTAACATTCATTTTAGAATTTGGGTTCAAAATAACATTTTTTGGATATTGATGAAAATTAAAGTCTGATAGATAATCTACTTTAAATGAAAAATCTCCCAGAAAAATTTCAATTTTCAAGCAAAAAGGAAGGGTATCTCAAAATAATTCATTCCCGAAAAACTGTTTTTTTTTTACCAGGTAGGTACTTGTTGCATATCTTGATTCTAAAGATATCTTGGTTTCTACTAGGTTCAGATCACTCACCCTAATGCATCATAATTCAATAAAAATCATTTTTCCAATTGGTAAGAGTATTTATGGTGAAGAAATCAGAAAAAAAAATCTTAGCAATATTGCTAACTGCATTACAATTTACACAATTCTTTTAAAATTAACTATTCTTCATTTAATGGCCTGAAAATCAAACCAAAAAATAATTTTTAGTCAGTTTTTTAAAAAATGTTTTTTTGCTACGCTTCCTGATGAAATTTTATAAAACTTGTATTGTCATTAAGTAGGTACCTACAAAACACATGCAGATGCACACATGATTTGCTCAGTTTATATGTAGTGTTTACCAAGCAGATACTCCTAGAGACCTCGTGGTGAACGCATGAAAAACGTTTCATAAAGGTGATTATTTTGTGTGTGTTTCTAGGGGAATCATGTATGTACTTATAAACTAAGGTTTTACAAAATGAATTCGCGTTCATGATTTCTACATTAATTCTGTTCTATATTTGGTGATGATTTCATCGATGAAAGATTAAAAAAATATGACTTTCTAAAAATATTAATCCGTCTTAATGAGAGCAACAAAAATAGCACAAGTTTTGCCATAAAACAAACGCTTATAAATCAGAAAATTATAATTTCACAGAAAATAATTTAAATAATAAGTACCTATGAAAATAACTTGTAAAAATGTTAAATATTTCCCTTATTCGAATTTCCATAACTATTGTGACTTCAAAAAATTGAAAAATAATCTTATATCAAAAATGTGTTTTTTTTTTAAATGTCTGATAAACGGTCATCCTGTCAAATTGCAGTTTTAAACTTTTTTTTTAGCAAAAAAAAATTCTGACCGACATTAGATCTGAAAATATTTATGTTAATGAACATTGAATAACCTTCACATTTGTGATGAATTTGGAGAGGAGGGACGTCACAAAATCAAACTTTTTCAAATGTCATGGTAATAATATAATATCGAGTCTCTTCAACAATATACCTACTTACATATACCTACAATATACATAATTTGTATTTAAATCCACCCATTCAACATGTTCGGATTCAATTTTTCACTCAACTTTTTAGGTCGATGTCTCCTAAAATTGTATGCTTCATCTGCAAACAAATAATCAATTTTTCATTTATATCTATACCTAGGTATATTTATGGTGAAACAAAAATCGTTTTTTTTTTCATAATATTTAGTACAGGATTACGCCATCGAATACACAAAACCATCCTCAATGTGATAAGATATTCTAACACTTGAGAAACGTAAATAGATAATATTTTGAGCTCATAAATTCTACAAAAGAGCTTTTCATCGCTCATTAATTATGCAGTTCGATACCCATCTACAGCTACGTGGTTTTCACCGAGTAAATATTTAAAAAAAAATAATATTAAGTAAAAAATGAAAATGAAGTTTTTTGTATCTGGTCTAGTCAAAGAAGTGAGTAAATTTTAAGTCACCTTTGGAAAAATTCATAAAGAAGCAATGTCTCATCTTTACTCTTCATTTTATAATCCTTACAGGTGAGTTTCTCACTAATAGTTTATCAAGTTATGGTGTCTATGGGTTATGGAAGAAGCTACGTGGTGTTTTTATTTCATCAACTGGATCTTCCTGATTCTTCAATTATTATTGATGTCGAACAGAAATCTAGGATTGGTAACGTACATAATGATTTTTAATTTTTTCCTTTTTTTTTTTTGGTTAACCAAAATGAGTTGAAAAAAATTCTTCAAGTATAAAGATTTCCTTTTCCGTGAAAATTAAAATTCTGAAATATTTTTATTTTGCGTTGAGGCTGTAAGATTATTAGAGAACAACAAAATATTCAAAAATGTTCAAAATTTCTTCAGAGATACTTAATAGGTATAGAATTTTTGATTTTGAAAATGAACTACGTACTTACCTAGAACAAAAAAATTACCAAATGAGGGTATTAAAAAAACAGCATCAAAACTATTTTACACATTTTGATTCTTTTTGTTCAAGACGATAGGTATGGTTCATCTTTTTGAAAATATCTTACTGTAAAAAAATTGGCAAACAAATTAATAGGTATTCATGACGTTAAAAAATTTCACAACAATTTTCGGTCTGAATTAATCATTCGAGCTGTCCCAGAAATATTATTCAGAGTGGATTTCAAAAATTACCACAAATTACATAAACTCCATTTGACATTCAAAGATACCCTACCTACCTACATCTCAAATATTATTTTCGTTCGGGAACTCCAAGGCCAGAAATTGTAAGAAATGCAAAAATGACCCATCGAAAAATCTGAAAATAATCTGCGTCCTGAATATTATAAAACAAAAATAGGTATATAAATTCACAAATTCACTTTTCAAAACTGGAAATGAATGAACCTCAAAACTCTCAATTTTAATACCAGTGATAAATTCATGATGTATAAATATAAGAAATTTCAGTTTTAAGAAAAGTTAATTTGAAACCAGTTTACAGTAAAATTTTACAACTGGAAGAAATATTTTGAGGAAAATCTCAAAGTTGAAATTTGAAAAAGGAAAGTTTGAGAAAAAAATATATTTTGATAAAAATTAAAGATAGAATTTTGGAGCTGAATTATAGTTATGTTGAAAAAAAAATACAACTATATCCAGAGTAGGTAGGTACCTAAGCAAATTTTAAAAGAAAAATGCTGAGCAAAAATTTGGAAAGAATAACAGAAACAATTATGTTGAAAAAAGTTCAAAAAAATTTAAATTTTCAGAATTTGAAGTTGAAAAAATTGAATTTTAAAATATATGGAGTCGACTTGAGAAAATCATAATTAGATATTACATATATGTAAACTACACTTCATGATTGACATTTCTTGTTTTCAATATTACTACTTATTTGATTGAATACAAGAAAAATTCGAAATAATTTGAAAATAAAAAAATATATTAAACGAAGCTAAAAAAAAAACAATTCTACAGCATTGAAATCATGATCAGTGGTGTATTGAGTAGAATCAGATTTTGTTGTCCACTTGTCCTATAGGTATAACTAAAGATACCTATTTCAATTCAGTGAAATTCAGTTAGTTTTCATCATTTTTTTTCTTAGGTGGGCCAGGTCTGCGCCGAATGATTTCTTAGGGAGCCTGGCCCATCCAGACTACCCACTGGTTGCATGCGCCCCTGTGTGTGTAGTTGGTGTTCATTTTCATGATTAATTTGGAAAAATATTGGGATTTTGGATACTTTTTATCCTACGTTAATGAAAGAATCATGGAGAATTTGAGCAATTTTCGGAAAAACCAAAAATTTGTGATTTTTTGTGAAACAAGTCGTGTGACAAACGATACGAGTTTTTGATGTGTGACTAGTAACACGAAACTGTGACAGGTGAACAGGTGAACACATCACTATAATACCTAAAGAAATATAAAACAAAACAAAATTCAGATTTATGTGCCAATAAGAGACTGTTCACTGTCATGTGTTGAAACTACTTTACCTCTTTTTTTACACAGCTGGCTCAATAGGACTCTTATCTCCAATCGGATGTATTTTATCTGGAACCTTGATGGATATATTTGGAAGAAAATTATACTTTTTCATCACATTCATCCCACAAATAATTTCATGGATCATGATTGCTTTAGCCACCAGTTATGATATGCTCTTATACGGAATGATCATTCAAGGAATTAATATAGGTCATTAGCAAATTTTTTTATCAAAAATAGCAAGTAGCAATGAAATTTTATCCATCAAAATCTAAAACAGCTTGATTTACAGGAATGGGTTTCACTTCAGGCACTTACGTATCAGAAATCGCCACATCATCTCGCAGAGGAGCTCTTTTAGGCGGCATGGCAGTATTCTACACTTTGGGAGCAACGTTATGCAACACATTGATGTACTTCGTATCGTGGAAAATTGTAGCCTGGATCTACGTCGGATTATCTATTTTCGGGCTTCTATCTACGCTACTTATACTCGAGTCTCCTGTATGGCTTTTCAACAAAGGCAAAAAGGAGGCTGCTGTTCGAGCACTGTGTTCGCTTCGAGCCTCAAACGCCATCTATCTGAAGGATGAAATTAATGATTTGCAAAAAGCCACCTCAAACAAACCCAAAGCTTCGTTCACGAGCATTGCAAAAGATTGTGTAAAAGCTTGGAAACCACTCCTGATGGCTGTGTATTTACAACTGCTTTTTCAACTGACCGGTTACACTGTGCTATTTGGGTATACAATTTTAATATTTGATCGGTTACGACTACCAATCGATAGTTCGAAATTTACCATATGGTATTCGGTAGCTGGCGTGATTGGTGCCATTTGCGCTCCTGTTTGTTTATTTAATATGAATCGTAGAACTCATTTATCGTTGACGGCAGGTATCATGGCAATATGCACAATCGCGATAGCAGTCTATGAAGAATTTTTTTACTCCTGTGATGATAAACCGTATTCATTTATGATTTCTGTGGTCTTTTACGTTTACTCTTTGGCTTGTAATTGTGGGGTATTGCCTATTGCTTATACAGTGTGTACGGAAATGTTTCCTTCTGAAGTAAGTGGCGTTCTGAATGGAATTTTTGGCGTGGCGTGGTGTATCACGAACTCGGTTATTTTGAAAATATATCCGAACCTACTGACGATGATACATATCAAAATTATACTATGGTCTTTCACGACATGCTGTTTATTGATTGTCTTATTCGGCATTTTCATTTTACCCGAAACTAAAGGTAAAACTTTAAACGAAGTTCAAGAGCAGTATTTTCAAAAAAAGGAAAAAGTGGAGAAAAATGAAAATGTTTGAGGATGGCGAATTTGATGAAATATTTTTCGATCTCGAATCACAATTTGAAATTTGAAGATTCTATGCCCAAGTTCTAGGTTAGGGCTTACCTAGTATCCCGGCATGCAAGAGTCTGCAAGGATTCTTCAAGAATTCTGCCGAGACTTTCTGCAAAGAGTCTGCAAAGATTCTGCAAAGATTCTGCTAGAACTCCGGCTATGCTCCCCCCCCCCCCCGGAGTGCAACGTGTAGTAGGTATATGGAGGCTGCAGAATTCTCGCAGAATCTTTGCAGAATTCTCTCAGAATCTTTGCAGAATTCACGCAGAATCTTTGCAGAATTCACGCAGAATCTTTGCAGAATTCACGCAGAATCTTTGCAGAATTTTTGCAGAATTTTTGCAGAATTTTTGCAGAATCTTTGCAGAATTCTCGCAGATTCTTTGCAGAATTCTCGCCTAATCTTTGCAGAATTCTCGCCTAATCTTTGCAGAATCTTTGCAGAATTTTTGCAGAATCTTTGCAGAATTCTCGCAGATTCTTTGCAGAATTCTCGCCTAATCTTTGCAGAATTCTCCCAGAATCTTTGCAGAATCTTTGCAGAATTTTTGCAGAATCTTTGCAGAATTTTTGCAGAATCTTTGCAAAATCTTGACAGAATCGCAGCAAACTTGTAGCGGGATAAATTTTGCAAAATTCTTGCAAAATTTGAGACTTTCTGCAGGAATTCCGCAAATATTCTGAATTTTTGGCAGACAGGTCCTTTTTTGGTTCGGGTTTACACAACAATTGGATTTTCTTGGGTTCGTTTCGAGTTCAGGTCAAGTTTTTATCCTTCCTTAACTCAAACCAGTTTTCACCATTATTACAATTTTTGGACTTTGAGCACTTTCATGACCACAGAACTTCAGAAGGAGCCCGAAAAACTTCGTACATACTGAAATAAAAATTTGAAGATGACTCGAAAATAATTTTTTTTTAAATAAAATTAATTTAATTAAAATAATTGGTTGTAATTCATAGTGCAAACGAACAAAAACGTACTTGAGCAATAAACATTTATTTAATCATGAATTTGAATTTTTTTCAACAGGAAAAATATTTTTTATAAAAACGTACTTAATAATTCTAATTAATGTCAGATCGCATCAACACGGTGTCAATACTCGCTCTATAATAGTGCATCTTTGAATTAGTATTTTACAAAAAAAAAAGTATTTGGACAAAAATTGGTGGGGTACTGTAAAATGGAATTACTTCGGCCCTAGGGGGTAACTTTGGCCCAGTGCCGAAACGGTCTCATTTTTCATATTACCTAGGCTAAAAGCAGTACTTTCTGCACTGGGCCAAAGTTACCCCCCCAGGGCCAAAGTAACCCCATGTTGCGGTCTATAATTTACATTGAATTTGCAAAATTCAAATTGTTCATTAAGTGAGCTGAAAAGTAAGTAAAAATCAATTTGGTTTGTCATTATAATAGATTTCAACAAATTTTTTTGTGCCCAGTAGTTCAGCGAAGTGCAGAAACTCAAATCGTAGGTATCATTTTAGGGTGTAGCCGGAGTTCCCAGAAATTGGCACTATCCAAAAAATGGCAAAAAATCGTGTTTATTGAAAAATGCCATAATTCAAGGTCTCCTACATCCGTCATCCTTTGGTCTGCGTGGCTCAAAATCTTCCGTCAGATTTAAATTACCTGGCTAATTTTCGTCAAAATTCAGAATATATATATTTTATTTTTCGATCCATCCTAGATATCAAATATTAGTACCTACCTATTCATTCATTTTTTGTACAGTGAAAAGAGATGAAGGAAATTGTCATATTTTCAACTCATCGTGGCTCTTGGAATTACTGTGGTAAATTACCCTAAACAGTGGAGGTGCTAAAAATTTAAAAAATGGATTTTCACAATTTTGTTAAAATAGTACTTTAGTAATTAAACAATTTTGTGGTAGATATAGGTTGGTATACATATGTGAAATCAGAATATCAAGGGGAATGTGTAAGTGCGATGTAGATTACCTACTTAATATATATAGAGATAGAGGAATGAATGTAAATTTTTTTGCGTTGAAAAATTCACAAACTATATTTTTCTACTTACATACCTATTTATATGAAGATTTGGCATTATTTCAACGTTCGCAAAATAATGAAATTTTTTCAGCGATGATAAAAAAGTCAACTTTTACAATGTACTCTTAAAATTATTAAGTGTTTTCAACTCGAATAATGTTGGTTAAATCAAATTATGATGTCCGTTTTAATATCGGTAGGCAATACCTCTTTACCTATCACGGTTGTAATATTGTAATACCTACCCATAACAAATTGAAAAAAATTACAGATAATTTTTTTTTCAAACGTTGACAAACACACATAACTGGATTCAATATAAGTTGCCTAAAGGTACCTAAGCTGTGAACGACGTCATAAATAAGTTCGATTTTTGGAAATTTAGAACATCTGCATTCTGCAATTTAAATAATAAGAATTTCACGTTGTTGGTTGTTGATCATGCTGTAGGTACATGCTTGATGGATACATATACGCGCGATTTGGCTGATTATTCTCGATTATTTGATAGTGTAAATGCGCCTTTATGCATCATCTAGCGACTTATACATTTTAATAGGGTTGGGAACGTAGTATGAATATGTAAGACTGTATTTTATACAAGTGTCATCTCTAGTTTTAATCGCGAGTAGACCATTTTTATTCGTGAATTCGTGAATTCTTCTACGAAAATTTTTGTGCATTTAGTTAACAAAAGTTATGTACGCGGATGAATAATCATTTAATTTAATTTACCTCATAAGTAGTTCTAGTTATACTCGTTTATTTTTCTTCAGAAATGAAAATCTCTCCTTTGCTTAAAGAAGTAAGTACCTAAGTACTTAAGTACCAATGTATTATCCATTGTAATAGAGAAAAAATCAGGTAGGTGTACATCATATTCTCAGTTTTTTAATTTATATGGATTTTTCCTATCAATATTGAAAAATTTACTAGCACGAATCTTAAATGAGTTAGGCAATAATTTGATTAATTCAAAGTTTGAAACCAATTTGAATAATTTATTATGTAGGTACCTCCTAATTGCACATTTATCTATTTATGTTTGAACTTCGGTGTTCTTATAGGTGTTTTACACACTTCTAGCAAGCCAAGTTTTTCTGTCCTATGGATCTGAACAAAGGTACCTTTCGTTTTTATTACATACTGGCCAACTGAAGGATGAACAACTTGGTAAGTAAGCAAACGTAGTTCTCTCTTTATTTGAAAAAAAAACAATATGTCTGGTTTCATAAAGTGGGGGGAAATTTTTTTTTCGATTTTTGAAAAGATACCCCGCGCAAAAGTTGTTGGCTGGGGACACTAGAAAAATAAAATAAAATAAATCAAAATCGATTCATATCTTCCGATCGCGCAAGAGCCTTCAATTCTTCGGAAATTGCCAAAAATTCAATATTTTCAAAATTTCAGAAAATTGCAAAAAAATCAAAAATTTATTAAAATTAATTTTAGAGCAGAAGTATTTAGTGATTATCTAAATCAAAAGAACATATTTTTTTTGAAAAAATCTGTGTTTCATAACTTTTTTCAATTTTTCTTCGCAGTTAGGTGAAGAAATAGGATAAATTGAAAAAAGTTATAAAACACTGATTTTTTCCAAAAAAATGTGATTTTTAGTCCATACCTACTGTCACTAAATAAGCTCTAAAATTAATTTTAATCATTTTTTTTTTTGTAATTTTCGAAATTTTGATTTTTGAAGAATCGACGGCTCTTGCGCGATCGGAAGATATGAATCGATTTTGAATTTTGAATTATTATTTTTCCATTCTACCCAGATTATAATTATGTGATTTAGTGGATATAGCGATCATTTAGTCATTGTTTCGAAATCTGAATGTGGGGTGGCTAAGAAGTCATGTTTAGACATCAAAAAGGCCTGGTACCTAACAATTTTTTACCCTGGCCACCCTTCCCAACACAAAATCAATGATGATGAAACCTCATTTACGCGTCCAAATGTCCAACTTCGATTGGAAATGACTTTTGGAAATTTAAAACTTGCTTTTTTCAACAAAAATGTGTTGTTTTTGAATAAAATACTTTTTTTTTACCAATTTATGAAATTCAATCCCCATTGAAATATCGACCTCTTTAATTCAAATACCATTTCAAGATGTATTTTTGACTCCATCTATGTATCAAATGGGGAAAAATTCGAAATACTGAATTGAAAACGATGGAATCGTCGAATTCTTCAAATCAACCATTACTAGCAATTATGAAGTCTCTAGTACCTACAATTTTGATTTTCTCCGGTATTTTCAATTTTTTTTTAGAAAATGCTCGCAACAGTTACCCACAAAATAGAGTTCTTGCTTCTTTTCGACAATTTTAACAATAAAATCCACTTTTGCGTCGTTTTTTAACTAGTTATTATAAGATACTCCCTAAATCTGAATCAGCCTATTTTAGTGAAATTTTACCTTTTTCAATCAATGAAATAAATTCAATTGGAAATGAGTGATTTTTCACTGATCTTTTGGTCAAAAGTTACCCGTTTTTTCAGACACATTGGGAATTGACTGAGAAATCAGTGATTTTTAACTGGAAAATCAGGAAAAAATCACTAGGAAATTGCCCTAGAGCCCACCCCCCTAGATGTGCATATATGACAACGCTAAACATACAACTACTTTTCTATGGGTACCTACCAATATTTGCAGGTTAAACTTTCATCCTTTTATTTTATTTTGAAAAAAATTCAAAACGATTGACTAGAGTCTCCAAAACGGCTGAAAATGGTCACATTTGATTCGGAGCGTTGACACTGAATGAGAGATGTGCATTGCAGCTGATTCTTGAAAATCGAGTCGAAGGTAGATTTTCTCGTAAATAATCGAAAGGAAGCCAGATCACAATTTTCTACTGTCCAAGTTAATTTGGATGCGCTGAAAGCTTCAGAATGGTTGAAAATAGCTTTTCGGCAAAAAGAGGAGAAAAGATCGAGGTTAATTTTTAGTTCAAAAGGTTGATATTGGGTAAGAAACTAAATGTTGTCAAGTTTGATTTTAGAAAAAACAATTGTTTTGAAAATATCATATTTTTTATTTAAAAAAAAATTAACCAATTTTTCAGAAAGTCATTAAAAATCTAAAATCAATTTGGTCAACTGAAACTTTGCCAACAGGGGTTTATTGTCTGGCGATTAGGTATATCATGACTGCATGACACTTTTTGCAGTGATACCAGCAGTCAATAAGTGCTGTAGAGTTTCTAAAATTAACAAATACCTAGGTGATTGTCAATTGAGAATTTCGTTTCAATTTTTCAAAGAAAACAAATGTTCTGGTTGTTTATTTCCTGTATAAATTTTTTCTGAAGCTTGAGAACTCCTAAACTTGAGAACTTTTTGCTCATTGGTAACCCTGCAAAAATTGTCATGTTATAATCGCCAGACAGTAGAAAACGCATTTTCCTAGAATCGAATACCATTTCAAATCAAATGTCGACATTTAAAGTGATTCCTTTTGAGCTTATGTTCAAGAAATACTTATTGAAAAAATGAAAAAAGTTGAAATTTTTTAAAATTGTATGAGTGAGTATGAATATTTTTGACTCTCCCCCAAAAAACATTGGTATTTGGTGGGTACTGGGTAGCTAACCATTTTTTAGGTATTTTCATCCTATTTTTTAAGGGTTCTTAAAACATTCGGTTTTTCATAATTTTACTTGTTCGGTAAACTTGTGAAGAGAAAATTTACAAAAAAGTCTGAAAACGTTAGAAGTAGGTGTGAACATTCTTTAACCCATGAGAACCATCAGTAATCATCAGTGATGAACTGGTGATTTGCCATTATTTGGTACACCCCTTCTCTGTGCAGGCAATTTTTTAAGCATACTTAATAAGTTTAATTAGGTATTTACACTATTTTCTAAAATTATTTTTATAATTAGGAAAAAGTGTAGAAAATTGTTGCTGATGATTTTCATGGATTTAAATATTCAAACTAATTAGGTATTTCGAGGCTTTTTTTTAAACTTTAAAAAAATGTTTTACCCAGTTTGAAAAAACATGATTTTGAACTTAGAATCATATCATATTCGAGTTTAACCTGCCATTCATCACCTCTTCCCAACAGAATATTCAATATATTATATCGCATTCCCATTGGGATGTATTATATCTGGGATCCTGATGGACATGTTTGGAAGAAAACCGTACTTCATCATTACATTCATCTTGAAAATCATTTCATGGTTTTATATCTCTGCAGAGACCAGCAGAACAATGCTATTGGGTGGCATGTTTATCCTAGGAATCACTCAAGGTGAGTTATAGACAATAATTCATTAACAGCCGCAATCCATTTGTAAGTTCATTAATTTCATGCACTATTTGCAGGAATGAGGTTCGCCTGCTTTACCTACATAGCAGAGATCGCATTGCCATCACGCAGAGGACTTTTACTGGCTTTACTTTTCGTATCTCACGCTTTGGGGGAAATTGATTCCACCGATCTGCTGTTAAAAATGGATGTACCATGGAATTCCCTGGGTTGGCTTTACGTATTGGACTCGATCCTCAGTGTGCTAACCATGTTACTTTTACCTGAATCTCCCTTATGGCTTTTGAATAAAGGTAGAGATAAAGCCGCCATTGAAACACTCAGCGCACTCAGATGCTCAAATAATATATTCGGAATTTGGCCAGAATTAGAAGATATGAGAAAATCAATCGTCAAAAAAGGCTCAGCCTCTTTAGTAGAAATAATAAAAAACATGTTAGGCGCATGGGAACCGTTACTTATTGCCATTGGTTTCCAATTTCTGTTCTTGGTAATACGTGAGCTTCTTCTCCTTGGAGAAGTATTGATGTACAATATACGATTTATACCATGGGAAAATCACAGTTTGATGCTTGAAATTGAGTACCTGTATTCGCTGACTAAGTGGATCGGTATTATAATCGTGCCTCTTTTAATGCAAGCAGTAAATCACCGAATTCACTTGATGCTGGTCGTATCAGCAATGGCAATATGCGCAATTGGTACAAGAGTCTACATAAGCACTGTACACATTCACAGGACATTTAATGAGTCATTTATGTACGGACTACCATTTGCGTTTGGCATTAGGTTCGCTTACTACGCTGGTGTGATGCCTTTTGCATATACGATTGGGTCTGAATTGTATCCATGTAAAGTCAGCGGTATCATGACTGGTATTTTTTTCATGTTTTGGCATTTGTGTGAGGCTAAAATTGGGATTTTTTTCCCCTTTGGGATTTTCGGTTTCTTTGGGAATCATTTTTCCTTCGGGGTTAATTTCGAAACCGTTTCAGAAATCGCTCAATGGGGTTTTTCTGTCACGGCATTTTGCGCGTTTTTCATTTTATTTGTCAAGTACATACTGCCTGAAACAAAAGGTAAAACGTTGAACCAAGTGCAGCAACAATATTTTCAAAAAAAGCCATCAGTGATACAAATTGGAAACATTCAGCTGGATCGAGTATGAAATGTGAACCAAAGGAAGAAATAATAAAAGCTTTTTTGGAAAATGTATAATTTAATTTCAATGAATAATACTCATAATTTTGCAGTGGTTTGTAAAACTCTACTCGCTCATATAACAGAGCATTACAAAGAAGAAACGTACCTAATTTGTAGAAAGAAAAACATATCTAGAAAATTTTTGAAAAAAAATCCGGCGAATGATTTTTGACCAAATTTTAAAACGAATTTTAATTTTTTTAAATGTTAACCAAACCAATGAGCAAAACTTTGAAAGTACCAATGCAATTTTTCTCCGATGATGATTTGGTTGACATTGAAACTTATGATACCTGGGCCTAATACTTTCAATACCTATTTATTTATTTAGTAACCTTACAACTTGGATTGTTAACATAAATTGGTCGCTCTTTTTTAGTTTGGTCTCCATTGCATGCCTCCTGTAATCAACAATCTCCTCCTCATGTCACATGTCCAGCCCATCTCCATTTACTTCTTTTAACCATTTCCAAAATATCCGATACCCTTGAGGTTTCACGTATGCGTTCCACCATCCATTTATATCACAGGGTAATACTTACGAATGGGTTGTCATCCCAAAAAAATTCATCGCACAAGTTTTCCAGACATTTTTGAGCTGCGATTAATTTCGGATGAATTTTAATCGCAGGATTAATCACAGGGTTTTTTCTTGATTTTGAGGTCAGAATGACCATTGGAATGGATTTTCATCCCAAAAAAATCATCCTGCGCTTTCTCCGAGCATTTCTGAGCTGCGATTAATTTCAGATGAATTTTGATCGCAGGTTTTTTTCTTGATTTTGAGGCCAGAATGGCCGCTGGAATGGATTTTTATCCCAAAAAAATCATCCTGCGATTTCTCCGAGCATTTTTGAGCTGCGATTAATTTCAGATGAATTTTAATCGCAGGAATAATCGCAGGTTTTTTTTTCTTGATTTTGAGGCCAGAATGGCCCCTGGAATGGATTTTTATCCCAAAAAAATCATCCTGCCCTTTCTCCGAGCATTTTTGAGCTGCGATTAATTTCAGATGAATTTTGATCGCAGGTTTTTTTCTTGATTTTGAGGCCAGAATGGCCGCTGGAATGGATTTTTATCCCAAAAAAATCATCCTGCGATTTCTCCGAGCATTTTTGAGCTGCGATTAATTTCAGATGAATTTTAATCGCAGGAATAATCGCAGGTTTTTTTTTCTTGATTTTGAGGCCAGAATGACCTCTGGAATGGATTTTCATCTCAAAAAAATCATTCTGCGATTTCTCCGAGCATTTTTGAGCTGCGATTAATTTCGGATGAATTTTAATCGCAGGATTAATCGCAGGGTTTTTTTTTCTTGATTTTGAGGCCAGAATGGCCCCTGGAATGGATTTTTATCCCAAAAAAATCATCCTGCCCTTTCTCCGAGCATTTTTGAGCTGCGATTAATTTCAGATGAATTTTGATCGCAGGTTTTTTTTCTTGATTTTGAGGCCAGAGAATATATGTGGGTTATCTTAAATCCCATAAAGTATACAACATATCATTCCGAAGACGATCGTAACGAGGCATAATTCGAATAATTAGCCTTAATTAACAAATTAACACAGGTAGGATCTACCTAAGTAGATCCTACGAAGTTACACGAGAGTAAATACACACGTTACAATTCGAGGTTATACATGGAATGAATATACCCAACAATTCGAACCTTGAAGTACCTGATGCAAAAAGAAATCAAAAGGGCAGAGGGGAGAAGGGAGGTTGGGCGTTGGCTAGTTTCTATTTCAACTTCTCTTATCAGATAGGTACTTACACGAATCGAAAATTTGTGTAGGTACCTATATATTACAAAAGAAACGTCTTCGAGGACACTAATTTTCGAAGAATTTCGTTGTTTCGCTTCTTCGGAGACTAAAATCAACACGTTTTCAAAACCACTACTCTAAATTTGCCGCAAACCAATTCTGCGATGAGACTAAGGGGTAGTAAGGGATGGTATAGAAATTAGAAAAAGTTTCAATCTGCACGATCCTGCCGTCCATTTACCTGTATGAGGTGTTGCCTCTTCAAAATAAGTTAATGACAGTAGTTTTGAAATGATTTTTGTATGTAACATTCGCGTTTAGCTAAATACTTGTATAGTATAAGTGTATAAATAACAAAAAAATCAAACATTACAAAAAGTTTGGGAGTGGCTTTAGCCCCTTAGCCACCCCCTTGATTGCGCCCCTGTGTCATGTAGTGTAATTATCTACATGCTGATTTCTGTTGGAATTGAATATAAATATAGGTACCTACCTACATTTTGAAGTACCTAAAAAAATATACTTATTTGTTAGTATTATGTTAGTACTACTTTAGTATTACTCTCTAAGTAGTACTGTTCTAGTTCACCGCTGTACACAAATACGTAGTATGGATTTAGTGGTTGAATGAGAATTGAGAAACCATAGGAAAACATCAACATTGAATCACATTGGCTTCTTAAAAATATAAGTTGTACTTCAGTAGTACTAAAGTATCATGTTAGTACTACTTAAGTACTACTTTAGTATTACTCTGCAAGTAGTACTCTACCAGTACTGCTCAGTACACAAATAGTAGTACTAAAGTACTGAAGTACCAAAATAGTTGTGAGCAAATCTATAAAAGTACTATAATAGTAGTACTTTAGTACTACTCATGTACTATTTTTCTGCATGGGAATTCGTATTCCAAATGACTGGGTACACTGCGATCTTCGGGTATACTATTTTATTCTTCGATCGATTACGATTGCCAATCGATAGCTCGAAATTCGCCATTCTATATACGTTGGCAGGTATGATCGGTGTCTTATGCGCGCCTGTTCTGATGCAAAGAATGAACCGTCGAGCTCATTTAATGCTGATGGCGTCGGTGATGGCGGTATGTACCATTGTGGTGGGAGTTTACGAAGAAATTTTTTACAATCGTAGTGATCAATTGTTCCCCTATGTTGTGCCGGTTGCATTTTATGTGTTTTCTTTCGTTCGCCAGCAATGCCGGTGTGATGCCTATTTCGTATTCGGTAGGGACTGAATTGTATCCGAGTGAAGTTCGAGGTATTATGAATGGTCTTTGGAGTATTTGGTACATAAGTTGGGCTGGTATTTTGAAACTGTTTCCCAACGTGTTGAATTGCTTCGATATAAGAGTCATTTTATCTTTTTTTACTGCTTTTTGCGTGGCTGTGATTTTATTCGCTATGTTCATTTTGCCAGAGACGAAAGGTAAAACTTTGAACCAAGTGCAGCAACAATATTTCCAAAAAAAGCAAGAAGTAGGAAAAAACGAAAATTCAGAGCTTATATTAGCATAAAAAGAGACCTCGAGGAATGTAAAAATCTAAATAAATAGAAGGAGGGGGCAGAATGAAAAATTTAATTTGATGGAGTTCTTTCCAGAGCCTGTATTTATTGAGTGACTTTGATTTTGGATGAAAATTTCTCTAAAATGAGAAGAATATCTGAACTGCTGTATTTTGAAAGATTATTTCAAAAGCTACGCCATTTTTCAATTTTTATCTCACAAATCTAGTTTTATTTCATTTTTAGACATATTTCGACCCCTCCTGAGAAAGTGCAAAAATATGATTACCTACCTTTAAAAAAATTTTATATTTCTTTTTCATTCATTTTGGTAACTCAACAATCGAATTTATCTTGAAGATCGAATAATCAAATTTATTTCGATGTTAGTGATGAAATAAGATTTGAAGTTATGTTATCTTATTAGTAACGAAGTATCGAATATCGGAAAAATGGAATTAATTAACTACGCGGATTTTTAATGTGGCAGACGTGAATATATTATTGAATATCACACGCGAAATAAAACGGTATATAAACTTAAATTACTCTTCTGTTCAACGCGAAATTAATTAGTTATGCGGAATCGTGGATTTATAGGAAAGGTAAAGGTTGTATGAAAGTCACAATTTTAGGCAATTAAGCCGCCGAGGAGTACGTGTAATCGGTTGTAAACGGAAAATTAGTACTGAAGAACATTAATCGGTGAGAGACCGACGTAGTAGGCGAGAAATTGGTTTTAACAACAGTGTTACCACTTGTGTGGAACCAAATCTGCCATACTCTGTTTATCTGATGTAGGGCATAAGATTCTCCTACATATGCCCCATTCTCCGGGCGAAACTGGTGAAGATCGGTGAATTATTCGTAGGAGAATCCTAAGCTAAATACTATCTAAGATGGTATTTACCATCTGCCCCTTCATCGATATTTTACCTCGCTCGGTGGCTTTCTGATTATTAACTGCAAAGAGAAAACTCCAAGAAAAAATCTGTGACCTATTTTCAACAACTGGTTTTAATACGTGAAAACACGATGGATAACGAATCAAAGAAAACAGATATGAAAAACATGGAAAAAACGCAACCAGTAAGTATAACTAAGCTAAACAGTCTTAAAAATTATCTAAAATTAACGAGATCTTCTTTTTCTTGATTCCATAGGTCCAGTCCAAATGGTGCCGAAATAAATGCACTGCAACGACGATTTGACTTTTGAATCCTTTTCTTGACGACTGCTTGGCTTCACTTGACAGCGAATCAGGTAACTATTTTTATGTAGGAATTCTGATCAATTGTTTTTTAACATAATAATTAAACAGAAAAAAATCTTTCTATTTTTTACAGGTAACAGCCGATCTAGCGGCGCAATATACGCAGAGAGAAAAAAACAAAGTATAAACAGATTTTGCTTCTTTTTTCGACCAGCTGGCTGAATTTAACGATCAGAAAATACAATTACCGATTGCAATCGCACTATCTACAATTACGCGATAAGAGCTGTTAAATGCCACTTTTAAAATCGTATTACGCGCGCAACGTACAGCTGGTCTGGGTAGCGCAGTGTTACCGCACTTTTCAACGCAAAAATCGTCTAGTCAACTGTTACCATTTTTTATTTTTACGTTTTTTCTGTTTTATTTTTAATAACTGTTATTTTATTTGCCCCAGTGGCCTAGTTATTTCCCAAAAATGTGTTTTATAGCAATTATAAATAGTTACCGTAACCTCTGTATTGGGAATTTGCCCCTGTACACGAAAATGTTGTTTTAGATGAGTTTTCTGATACGGAATAAACGGAGAATAATTGTCTTTTCATGTTTAATTAACATTTTAATAATTAACTCATCTTAACAAACTTATAAAAACGTACGAATACGACACAATAACATGTAGACGTTACTGGGTGGAAAACGTATATCACAGACTTACAAAATAATAGCTGGATAGTAAAATAGGTGATTTAGATAGGATCGATCGGTTCACGACACTCCACGCGAAACCAAGAAAAAAAAGGAAAAAAAAAGAAAGTCTGACTGATAAAAATACGGCATGAAATGATAAAAATTTCAATGAAAATCGGATTAATTCTAAATATACAGAAATACAGAATAATTCTAATAAAATTCACTGACTTGGATAGTCTAGAGTAAGAATAAATGAATACAGATAAAGGATAAATTCTACTGTAGTTATCACTACTTACGAAAACGGAAATAAATGATATTGAAATATTAACTTCAAATCTGATTAAAAAGAATAAAAAATGAGTACAAATTACTCTGAAAACTTCAAAATTATAAATCTAACACAAAATCGGATATAATACAGATTACAGATAATATCAAAACTTAACCAGGTTCAAATTTAATTACCTGAGTTTCTTTAATCAAAAAATCGGAACAAATCACTGAAGGATTGATACAATAAAAATCAATTACCTTAAATTTCACATGTTTAGGATGCAAAAATGAATCAATATCGAATTCGGAAATTTTCTTATTACCTTTGAGCTTATCTTTTGCTTTTTTCGGAAACAGGACAGGAGCAATTTCATTATTTACCTTGGTGTAATTTTCGGACACAGAGATTTCAGGTTCACTTTTACAGCTTACTGATAAGGAATCAAATTCGGATTTGGCTGGAATTTCGGAAACGGAGCTTTCTGTTGATTCGTTTGGAACAGAAATTTCTTCTTTTTCATATATTTCTTCATTTTTAATAGTTGGTACAGGGATTCTGGTCAAACTGATGATCGGAATTTTCAATACAATCGGCACCGGACTGGTGTACTGTAAAACTTTACCATTTTTTGATTTCAATTTATACAGGAACTTTTTAGATTTCGGAGGTGCGATTTTTTCATTTAATTGATCAGTAGGAACGGAGGCAACGGAGGTTTTGGAGATATCTTCAACCAAAACTGTTTCTGTTTCTTTTTCTACTTCTGTTGATAACTGAACTGATAACGGAACGGAAATTTCAGGTTCGGTAGAGACCAGACTGACGGATGGCGTTTCACTGGAAACTGGGCTGAATTTTTCTGACTCTATCGGAACTGGAACTGTTTTTTCATCATTTTGAATAAGCGGAGGTAGTTCTGAGATTAATTTCAAAATGATGATTTCTTCTTCTGTCTGGATTATCGGAATTGGCGGAAGGTTAAACATACTCATAGTTTTTTGAAATTCATTTGGCTGAGGTTTCAAAATCCGGTTGACTTTGGCTGAGATTTTTAATGCATTAGCCAGTACAGGTATTGCTGGGGTAAAATCGTAAGGATACCAGATTTCATTCGATGTCGGACGGAATAAGCTGAGCAACTTTTCATGATATTGCATACCATGGAATGCATTTTCGAGTTCTGTTATCTGTACTGGTTTCACTAATAAGGCTGCGGAAACGGAGGTTACTGATACCTTGAGTTGTTCAAGTCGGAGTCTGAATTCTTCTTGAATAATGTCTGTTGATGAAACGGACATTTCGGAAACGGATACTTATACGGAAAAAATACAGATTTAGTTAAATACGGCAACGGAAACGAATTTTTCGCGAACTTTCGGACCAGACCTCATGGTGGGCCTTTTTTGATTTTACTTCTTAAAAATCGCGGAAACGGAAAAGCGAAAAAGGTCCGTTTTCTTTAAAGCTCTGCTACCATGTTTTAGATGAGTTTTCTGATACGGAATAAACGGAGAATAATTGTCTTTTCATGTTTAATTAACATTTTAATAATTAACTCATCTTAACAAACTTATAAAAACGTACGAATACGACACAATAACATGTAGACGTTACTGGGTGGAAAACGTATATCACAGACTTACAAAATAATAGCTGGATAGTAAAATAGGTGATTTAGATAGGATCGATCGGTTCACGACAAATGTACAATATGTTGTTACGTAGGTATATACCTATTTGAAATTTCGAGACGAATTAAATTCTGTATTTCAAGTACAAATTCGGTATCAGGGGCTCCCCTGGTATTAGGCGGGGGGGTGGAAAACGTGTTTAAAAACTGAAAATGAGTTTTTTTCAACTCACTGGCTGCGTAATTTTTATACATTTTATTTTTAAATTACAGAAACTTAATTCTAATCAGGCGGTAAAATTCGCGGTTTTCTAAACATTACGTTTACAAAATTAATCATGGTAGTCGCGAATTTGTTTTTCTTTTTTATCCGGTTTACGCCGGTTTCGTCATAATTCACCGCTTTAGTGGTACGCCCACTTCGGGTGGTATATTTTTTAGTCGGGATGTTAGCTGCAGGATTGACTCCACTCGTACTTGGCTGAGGATCAATTGGTATGTTTGTACTTGGGCCATCAGGAAAAATGGGCTCATATTGATCAATTTCTGCTCGTATACGAACAGCTGCTTTTTTACGGATTTCTTTTGAATTGTTGTCGACTATTGCATTTTCATTTTCTAATCTGACCAAATTTGGTTTGTTAATATTTAAGTAGGTTTGTATTTTCTGTTCAATAGTTCTATTATCCAATTTTGATCTCAGTTTCGGGTCGACGCGGAGGTCCTGAAGCTGTGACTTAGTTAGGTACAGGTTAAGTTGTCTGATATTTACAACTTTATCATCATCAGGATCATCAGCAGCTACGATGTTATAACTGTTGGTATCAACTTTAGAAACTACTCGGTAGGGACCATATCTTTTAGCGTAAAGTTTAGCTGATGTACCGCGGTCAGAACTGGAGTGGGAATGAGCTGTCATTACAACCAAATCTCCAGGTTGCAGAATCGTTGGATCGCCATTTGCTTTATTATACAGGTATTCGTCCTGTTGGCGTTTTAATCGGCGTTTTTCTCGAATTAATTCTGCAATCGCTTGAAGATCTGTCATGTCTTCCACTTTTTGAATAACAGTCTGCTTGGTATATACCGCTTTCTTGGCTAGGCTGTCAGCTACCATGTTCATTTCTTCAAATGTTCTGGCACTGACGTGTCTGATTTCGCAGTCTTCGAATTTTTTCATAATTTCCTGTATCTCTTTATACAGTAATCGGTGCTTAACCGGTTTTTTAGCTGCATTTTTGAAATCATTTTCTGACCAACTCTTCATGTATTTATTGATCGCTAGCACTACGTACTCAGAGTCGGTGCACAACCGCACTTTTTTAATCTCTGTTTTTAACGCTATTTCTAGCGCTTTTTTCACAGCTAAAACTTCAGCTAGGTTGTTGGTATTTACATAATTCGGGTGACTGACTTGTTCAGAAATGTTAAAATCTGATTCAGGTCGGATACAAATACCTATACCTGCGACTGGGTCATTTCTCCCATTATTGGAGCAAGCACCGTCAACAAATATTCGGCAGTAACCATTTTTATCGTATAATAGCAGTTTTGTGTCAAACTTGCCATCTTTTAACTCTTCGCTGGTAATCGAGTTAACCTGTTTTTTCAGCTGTTGATCGCGTAGCTGTTTTAACTCATATTTTGCATTAATTGTGTTATTTGCAGTAGGCAGGTGTTCAGCGATTTCATCTCTAATACCCCATGCTTCATACGGTTTTATGCCAAACATAGTTGGCGTGTTATTCAGCTCTTCTTCGATGTCTTCCACGTACTGATCCCATCCATGGTGAGTATATTCATCAGTTTCTTCATTGGTGTTGATTTTGACACGAAGTTTGTCTCCAATTGAACGCATGTTTCGTTCTACACTGGAAGCGTTGGCACAATATGGCGTAATATGTGCAATCTTGATCTTGTGGTGTTTCAGAGTCCTGTACCAGATATCTGATGTAAACTGGCCACCGTTGTCTGTGATGATTTTTCTGATTTTCACGCCAACTTGCGAAATGTTGGCTATCACGCTGTTCATCTGATCCACTACCGTTTCAGCTGTCATATCGTGCATCGGTCTTATCCACAAACGAGAGGTAAAGATGTTCTTTGCAACAAATAGGTATTTTGGTGCATCGTCGTTGTTAGCAACTGGACCGAATAGGTCTACCGACAGAACTTCGCCTACTCCATACGCTTCGATTTGTGCGTATTCTAATTTCTTCTTCTTACCGTATATTTTATTCATGTTACAAATAACACAACCGGTGGTAATACTCTTGATATATTTCAGTGCATTTGGTGAATAATACAGCCGACGGAAAATCGTCTCCATTTTCATCGCACCTACATGTCCGTAAATGTGATGCAGATAATTTGCAGTATCTGCGAATAACATATCCGGTAAAACAGGTACACTGGTACCATCTGCGTAAGTCCGGTGTAGAACGTATACGTTGTCTGATCTTCGTAATTTCATTGCAAATTTCTTTGCTTTCGTACGTTTCGTTTTTCTTTCTCTAGCTGTCAGATCTCCGTCCTGTTGTGTAATCGTGTTTATCGTCCGAATACATTCAGGATCCTGCTCCTGCCAAATGTGGATGTTGTTCAACAAATCGTACAGTGCTTCTCCAGCTTCTTCTAGAAAATTGACTTCGTATGGTTCCAGGTTACTGTCGATCGAATATACGGTGATGTCATCGTCCTGATTTTTGTAGAATTTCTTCTTCGATTTCAGGTCGAAAACTAGGTCAAATCCGTTTAGAAAGGTAATCCAGCTGGCAGCCTTTCTGTGTGTCTGAGCCATTCCTGCGAAAATATCTACGATTGATTTAAGATCTGAACGAACGTGAATCGTTCGGCCGTGCAGCCACATTTGCAGCTTTTTAATGGTTGTAACCAAGGCCTGTACTTCTTTGTCAATCATCGTGTATCTCAGCTGATGCTCTTTGAAAGTGTGACTCGAATACATCACAACTTCTTCGTTACCGTCTATAATCTGATACAAAACTGCATTCATTGCGTTTTCAGTGCAATATGTGTCTAAATGCAGATCCAGATCTAAACGTGGAGGTGTCAGTTTAAAATCTGTACAATATGCTTCCTCCAGCAATTCGAATGCTTTAATCTGATCTTTGCCCCACTCCTCTTTATCCTTCTTTTTGGTCATTCGGTAGAGGGGTTCCAGAATCTGTTGGTAGTCTGGAATAAATCGTCGATACAAACCGGTTAATCCTGCGAGAGTTTGGATATCTTTTTCGGTTTTCAAAGAAAATACTCCATTTTTGGTATGCTTGTGCTTAAAATCTTGGAATTTTTCGATTTTAGCATTTTGTTTACTCAGTTTATTTTCAGCTAACTTGAATCCCAAATGGTCAGCTGACTTTTTAAATAATTCCGTTTTATTCGCATTTAATGTCAGACCGTTTTCGCGAATAATATCTAGTATTTCCGCTATCAGTGCAACCATTTCTGCAAATGTTTCAGCTCGGAGTAATATATCGTCTACGTATTTTGATATATTTTCACGATCAGGAATTATTTTGTTAATCACTTTTATAAATTCTGCTGAGGCAATTTTTAAACCGTAGGGCAGCCTCTCAAACTGATAAACTTGACCATCTACTTGAAATCCACAAAACTGTCTGGACCATTCATCCAATACTAACTGCCAAAAACCACATACAAAGTCTAAAGTGGTAAAATATTTGGCCTTCGGACAATCTGTTATAATCCGGTCAAGTAACGGTGCTTCGTTGTAGTTATTTTCTAACAACGGGTTAAGCTCAAAGGGAGCTAGGCATGGCCTAATTTCACCATTCTTTTTTACCTGAAGCGTAGTGGTGTTAATATACGGAGTGTCTGAAGGTGTTACCCAGGCTCTCCGAAGCATTAGTTTCATTTTTCGTCTATAAGCTGGCATTAATTTGTTACTCGGCTTATACTTTTCCCCTCGAAATTTGGGAATATTTTCAGGATCTTTGAATTTAAAATGAACTGGTTCTCCTTTATACATTCCAGGAAACTTGCTGAATGCATCTGCTCGTTCTTTTAGCATATCGAACGCTTCTAATGCTTGGTCCATCGTAATTTTGTTGGCTTCTACTTCAGCGTTGAGCGATGTCCAGAGTTTTCGAACAAAAATTTCCGGTCCATCGTCGTAGTCATCGGGATGTGGATCAGCCCATCTTGTGTTCTTCGTGTATTTTCCGGTCAGGTTTACAGCTTCTTGTTGATACTCGTCTGTTACTTCAGCGTGATAAACTGTAATACTGTCTTTATATTCTTTTTCAGACATAAAATGAATTTTAGCGAGTTCAACTTCACCTGGCGGGTGACAAATTGCAAAACCTGCGCCTAGAATTGGCAGGATGCCTAATTGCAGCATCGAGTTGGTACCCATAATGAAGATTTTCTTCTTACCTTCCAAGATATAGAATGGAATTTCTATCGGGTGGGGTCCCATGTAAAACTGTACTACCAGTACATGCTCACGTGTACGTGCTTGCTCATCATTTGCTACTGAGACGGTAATGCTGTCTCCAATGTACATGTAGCGTACTTTTAGTCGATGTCTGTATGTTAAATGGCGGACCATTTCCATCGAAATCACGTTGATCATCGAACCGGTGTCCAGCTGCATGGGATAGGTCATACCTTCAATCGTAATCGGAACAATACATCGCAGGCCTTGTCCGCTTGTAATCAAATGACTTTTTACGCGGGCATTCATGTCTTCCATCACCTTGAGCAACGAGTTCTCCGGTTTTGGACGGTCTTTGAGTAATTTCTTCCAATCGACTGAGGTGTCGGGTGGTTGTAGAACACCTGATTGAGGTCCTACTTTGTCGTATTCAGCTTGTAGACACGCACTGTCGTATCCTTCAGCTTCTTCGGATAGCGTAGTATCTTCGGTAGCAATGTAGTTTACCTGGACATCAGTCTCTCCTTCTTGCGTAATCAGTGGTTCGCATATTTCGTGTTTTTCGCATGAACACTCCAGAGCAGTAAAAGTCTGTTCAGACTGGGCCTGTCGTAGATTTTTAGGTATACTTTCATTGTTACACATCCGCTTCGTAGTTACTATCTTCTGCTCAGTAACTAGATATCTTTCACCTGTGGCATCCTTTACGATGTTTTCTACGTATTCACGTTTAACGGTCGTGTGTTTCTTCTTTGCTCTCACAGGTCTCGGTGGTCTGCGCTCACGTTCTTGCGCATATTTCCATTCATCACTTTTTAGCTCAGCGATGACATCGGGTTTCATGGACTGTCGAGGATAGTATCTGCGATAATGGCCGGACCAATAGAATGCTTTTTCTTTTGGGATTACATTCTTGGATTTATCGACTTTAACTCGCTTATTCGCTGTTTCTTTTCCGTCGACTATTCTGTTTTCAGTTTCTAAAAACAACATTGCTGGATTACGCCAGACAGAGACGTTTTCGAATCTGGTTAATCTGAGTAAAATGTTCAAATGAGCATAATACCTATTCAAACTAACACTGTTTTCGCCTTCGTTTCTAGGCTTAACAATCGGCATTACAACTGCAATGTGTTTGAAACCTTTCTCAATTAACAATCTGATTATCTTATTGATTGTTTCTTCGATGTACTCATTTGGTTTCGATGAGTAGTTTAATTCGGCTTGATCGATTGATACTAACGCGTATTCCAAGTCGAATTTCTGGTTTAACAGCGATAGGTACGTATTTTCGAGAGTCATCTGCTCTCTCAAAAATGGACATTGCTGTAATACTGGATCGGGGTTATTGTCCTTTCTAGCGAGAAAATAAGCAATTCCATCGCCTATCAATTGGTACTGTTTTCCATTGATCTCGATCGAATGTTGAGCTGGATTCTGATACCTAGCGTTACCCGCAGTCGGAGCTGCGACTATCTGTGCTGAGTTGCACTCGTCCGCTAGCAGTTTAAATCACCGTTAGTAGCTGTTTGCTCTGCGCCAGCATCACTCATCGTAGGTGGTTCATTTGGCTCGAATTGCTGATTATTCTCCTCGTAGTACTGGTCATCGTTCGGTAATTCCTGAAAATCTACATGATTTACAGTAATTGGGTCATTCGGCGTTCCGGTGCCGGTGCTAGGCCTAGCTGTATTTGGCCTAAATCCACCATTACTCTGAGTTCCAGGCTGACCATTATTGTACCGACCGTTGTTACCCTGGTAACCACCACGTCCGGTGCCACCTGTACCACGTGCCGCACCACCTCCACCCGTAGCACCTCCACTCGTGGGAGCAACGTAGGCGTCCCGTTGGTTAGGCCTAACCAGGTTGGATAAATTCTGCGGATTCTGGTTCGGTTGCTGGATATTATGATGATAACCAGTATTCGGTTTAAACGTTTTCTTAGGCCTAGGCTGGTCTTTCAGATTCGCCGGTGCCTGTCTAACAGCTGAGTAATCTAAATCGTGTTTCATGGTCTGTATAAATTCCATGAAGCTGTGCATCGAGCTACGCACCGAAATAGTACACTGCTGAAAGAAATATTCGGGTAATTTCGCTCTCAATCGTTCTATGATTTTGCGTTCGTTCATATCTTCCATATGAGTCAGCGATTTGTGCCATTTTTCGATGAAAATTACAAACTGCTTAGTGTTGCCGTCAAAATCAATAGATTCAAAGTAACTGAGCGCCTGCATTTGTATAGGCGGACTCCAAACGTCACTTAAAAAGTCTTCTTTCAGTTCATCGAATTTCTGAAACTTTACACTGGTCTTTTTCCATTCCTTAGCCTCGTTGCAAGTTACACAGCCTCGAAACGCATTTATTCGGTCATCCTCTGTTATATCTGGATGCTGCGTATGCTGTTGAAATAACTCAATAAATGCATGCGGGTGATAGCGTTCATTATCATCGAAAATTACGCCTATTTCCCTTAACATATGCGCATTTACCTTCTTAGGCTTCTTGAGAATAATTTGGTGAGGTATGCCTGAGTTACTAGCTGTCGAAGTACCAGCTTTGATTTCTTCTATCTGTTTTGACAGGCCACCAACCTGCTTAATAACTGCACATACGTTTTCGTCTACATTTTCCACCAGCGTTTTTGTGAAATTCTGGTTGTTGATTTTTTCAGATATGAAACGATCTTCTAGGTTGGTTTGGTACTCAGTGACATAATCCTTCACTTCGCCTATCTGTCTGGTTAGGCGTGCATCAGTACCTCCGATTGTACCCTTCACATGCTCCATATCCTTTACCATCCTGCCTTCGAATGACTGGATTCTCCGGTGGGCTCCAGCTGCGTCTTCCATAGCCTGCTTTGCCGTATTCAGAGCCGTATTCGCTGATTTACTAACGGCCTCTATTTTTCGGTCACTTTTATTGGCATATTCCAACAGACGTTGCAGCTCCTTCTTCAAAATCTCCTCTTCTGTCAATTCCTTGGGTGGGTTGATAGCTACCGTGTTGTTCAAATTTCCAGAGGGAGTCTGATGATTGGTGTCCGAAGTCGAATTATTTTGAACCTGCGTTTCATTTTCCTTCTGGTTCAGCTTCGGAATATTGGTAGGCTTCGTTTCAGCATGCTTGCTAGGCGAACCCATTTTCAAAATCTTCAGTGTCCGGTCGATTTTCTCAAAACTCGAATTAAAGATGTCTTCTAAACTGTCGGACACAGAGTTAACTACAGCTTTCTGCCTTCTATTGCTAGAATAAATTTTCGTGATATTAGCAGTAGCTTGAATATTAGCCTGACGTTTATTTGGCTCAGAGTTGTTAAATTCAGACTTAGGCGAGTTGTTTGGCATTACCCACGACTAAACTGGTTACCACTGACCTAATCTTTTCTTAAAATAACTTGAAATCGTACTTATAAATTACGAATTCGAAATAGGCCTAATGCCACGTCAGATTTTCAAACGAAAAAAAAAAATTTTTTTTTTAAAAATTCAGTGATGAAAATCACTCGTTACGATTACTTAGAATAAAAATCACTTGTTTAAAAAATAACTGCAAAAATCGCAGCAAAATAAATCGCAAAAAAAATCACTTAGAAATAACTGACAATGTGCTTTCAAAATCGAGCACACTTTAACCTGATAGTCGGAGCTTTTCTCCACGTTATTTCCCTCCTCGGACGTCTCCAACTTGGTGAAAAAACAGCTTCAAATTGCTCCACGGAAAATTTTGAGCTCTTGGGTCCAGCTTATTCGGCTAAATTAACAAGAACTGTGTTCGGGCGCCATATGAAATAAGATTTGATGTTAATGTACTCTTATTTGTAACGAAGTATCGAATATCGGAAAAATGGAATTAATTAACTACGCGGATTTTTAATGTGGCAGACGTGAATATATTATTGAATATCACACGCGAAATAAAACGGTATATAAACTTAAATTACTCTTCTGTTCAACGCGAAATTAATTAGTTATGCGGAATCGTGGATTTATAGGAAAGGTAAAGGTTGTATGAAAGTCACAATTTTAGGCAATTAAGCCGCCGAGGAGTACGTGTAATCGGTTGTAAACGGAAAATTAGTACTGAAGAACATTAATCGGTGCGAGACCGACGTAGTAGGCGAGAAATTGGTTTTAACAACAGTGTTACCACTTGTGTGGAACCAAATCTGCCATACTCTGTTTATCTGATGTAGGGCATAAGATTCTCCTACAGTGAGTCACTCGATGAAATTCGTTACAGAATTCAATGATAGAATTTATTTCACAACAGTGAAAAAAATGGTGAAATGTGAAAATTGAAGAACTGAAAATGTACCTAATCCAAAAAATATTTAATGAAGCACTTACCTATCCATTTAATTTTTGAAAATGTTAATTTCACAGGCACTTTCGATTATCAATATCAAAATTTAAGTGGACATCCAATCGACGCCTAAAACTTCCTAGGCAATTTAAAGGAAAAGAGAGAGTTGTGTTTAAAAATCGAATGGTTGGATTTAGGTCTGCAAATTATAATATTGAATTGCGAATTTATTATCTTTACATGCACTTCAATAGAATAATAAACTGATAATGTTTTTCGAGCTTACTTTTTTTTAAAAACTGGTTAATTAAATTTTGTTTTAAAATTTGATTTATTTGGAAAACCAAATTTACCTATCTTAAACATCAAAATAAATTTATTTTGCAATTATACATTATGGAAGTATGAATTATCGCTTTGCACTTCTTTTTGAAATTTAAATAGGAGATGACTCGAAAGTTGTACCTCGACCTGAACACAACAAGAAAAAATTTCACCTCCTCCCCCCCCTCTTAATTCACGCTTACGTTAGAAAAAAATCATTTTTTTCCAAAAAATTTTCAATATGGATATTTTTACTCAGAAATACCAACGAAGCCCATTTTTCATATTTTCAATATTTTTCAAAAGAGTTTTTACAAAAAATCAATTTTTTGTTTTTTAATATTCAGTAAAAAATGGGGAAAAAATTGAGACGATTTTTCTTGGAGTTATATTTGTTTGAGTATTTTAACCGATAAAAACTATTGATTCCGATTTTGAATTTTTTCAATTTTTAAAAGAACACGTAGGTCTATACCCAGGTACAATTAATTTTTCTTCATTTTGAAAAAAATGAGCCAAAATCGCCGCTGATGTTTTTATTGGGATAAAATGCTTACCTATTCATACTAACATCATTTTAGAAAAATTTTTTGAAATCATTTTTTCTCGATTTTTTGCTGATTAATAAGAAAACATTAAAAAAGTGATATTCTTTAGGTATAGGTCACCGAAAAGTGACAAAAAAGCGTAAATATGTAGAATGGGTGCCAATAATGTTTTTGGGTAAAGACATCCATATAAATATTGAAACTTTTTTTTTTAACAAATCAATTTTCCAATTTTTAAACATTTGTGACCCTGCAGAAGAAAATGGACTATCCTTCAAAAACATAAAAAATTAGTTTTTTTTACGGATTTAGGTATTCAAAATTCCTAAATCCACTAAAAACTGCCCGGAACCCCCTCTCCAATTGTAACATTTACGTACAAAAAAATGATTTTTGTAGAATGAAAAAAAATAACTGTAAGAGTTTTACATTACGAATTCTTCGCACGCACTTTAAAATTTCATTTCTCATAAAAACCTCCACCAATTAAACTGAAATTTTCAGGAAAAGTAGAGAAATATTAGTGGATCTTACTGTAAAAATGCCAGGTAAATCGGTTGAGATAGGTGAGCTCCAGGGCTGCTCAAATCTCGCAAACAACGTTTTTAAATTCATATTCGAACTTCGGTTGCATGCAGCTCAAAAACTAAGCTCTAACGTGAAAAACTAATAGTTTTTGGCAGAAAGCTAATTTAATTCTCTACAATTTCCTTCTTTGAATATTTTCCAATGAACGCTTCCTTTGCCCAATAAATCGAAGTTGCGTTTCAGTTCAGATAATAAACCAATGTTGGAATTTTCAAATAAAAGTCGATTTTTTTAGGCAAAGGAAGCGGATTTTTCTAGCCTGGAAAGTATAATTTGATAAAAAAAAAATTAAACACTAGATAACAAATTTTGTCCTCATTATTTGTTGATACAGTAATTTTTTTATCAAAAGTTGACACGCATTTTTCTCAAAAAGTTGATTTCGCACAGATGATTCTTTTTCTTCTGGACACTGGACAGTCACATTTTTTGAATATACAGACAGTAAAATTTTAAGGCCATTTGAGGGGGGGGGGATTTTTAACACATCGCTTCTAACCACAGTTTTCTATTTCTATCTGCGCTGCGCCTTCTTCAAATTTCGAAAAGAAGTTGTTAGGGTTACAGTATAGAAAAGCCGCAGAGCTCGTTAGGACGATGCAGAGAGTTTAAAGATGGGCAATCAGGAGATGATGGCGATAAAACACGACTCTATCATAACAACCCGCTGAAAACGACAAGAGTTAGTCACCACTTATGTTGTGCTAACGTCGTTCCTTCTGAGACCGAAGTAATCACACCTGACGCCTCCCACTCCGAAGTGGTGGTGGCAAAGGTAGTGAGCTACGTAGGTTCTAAGTTAGGTTAGTTACCACGTAGGATATCATATAGTTGATGTACACGTAGGTGTAAGGACCAGTGCTCTTGGCTTGTATATTTTGTTGGCTAAATATACGACCATACCTTTTCTATATACTGTGTTCTTATTTCACTTAGTGAGTACTTGACTATGTCCGTTTACTTTGACGTTATTATGATAGCAGAGCGTTTGTATTCGATTTTCCGGCTGGCTAACGCTGCCGGTGAATTAAATTCAACCTCTGAAATTTTTCTAAAAATTTAAATTTAAGTACAAGTGGCTACCGAAGATTGAAATTTAATAAAACCGAAGATTGAACTGTAATTTAATAAAAATAAAAAAATCGAAGTGTTTGATTTCCAGGAATTGGAATCTTGAAATACGAAAATACGATTTAATCGTAAATATTTCACCGAAGTATCGAAATATGAATAATTTTATTTACCCGAAGTTATTAAAATACCGAATGTATTAATAATATAACCGAATGAATAATTAATTAAATTAAAAAGCGAAATAATCGAAGTATTTGTGGCGATCTATTTCAGCCAATCATGACGCGCTCCATTGTTGGGTGTTAGTCACTGAGCCGAACGTTGTTATCATGACGATGTTGTTTGGAATGTGAGCAACTTGTAACCAAATAGTTAGCTCGTACGTTTGTTGAATTGTGAATAATTCGTGAAGTTTTTTAATCCGGTGCTAATTAAATACGGTATAATTATATATCCAGTGTTTTTAGTAGCCAAGTGTAGTAGAATACGTGTTGTTGAACTGTGTATTAGAACCGAACGTGTATAATTTTGAATAGAAAACCGAAGATAGAAAATTTCCGAAGGTATAAAATTGTTGATGCAAAGCCACCTCTGTACGAAATACAATACGAAGATATAACCGAAGACTATGATATTAATAATAATAATTAGTTATAAAAGTGCTAGAATAGTCGAAATTTATAAAATCAGTGCAAAATTTTTCGTCTGTCTGTATGGTAAAGTAAGCTGTGTATTCGTTTCAACCAGCTGAAAAACTAAAACGCCTATTTGCAAGGGTGGATTTCTACGATTCGTCAGTATTACAATATTCATTTTAAAATTACCGAAGTTCCTGAAATGAAGTGAACTTTGAATTCATTTGATCGAAGTAATAAAGTTGATAAAAATAGACAATTATGACCGAACGTATATAAAATTAATACCGAATGTGTTGTAATACTCAAGTATTTTGAAAACTGAGTAATGGAGTTATTTAAAACCTACGAGGTCTCCAATCAAATGGCCATACATCTGTGATCGATAATATCACAAAGTTGTTTACCGAATGATTTATAATTTTGAATTTTAAATGAAATGAAATACGAATAATTGTAATACTGATATAGCTAAAGTGTGCACGATGTACGGAAGTGCATTACCCGGCCGAAGGATCGTAGGAATTCGCGGGTAGTTTGGATCACTGAGCTAATATCAACGGCTGTTCCTGATAGGTGCCGGTGATTTGAGCTAGCGGTATAGGAATCATAATGCGACGTCCCTGTGTAGTACTATATCGCTGTAAGCATACGAAGTATTCCATAGTGAGCTTATACCTGCCTTTTAGAAACAAACCTGTTGAAATTATAAAATTTAACCGATAGAACCGAAAGAATAATAATTTTGAGAAGTAACGAAGCACGTATCGATAGAGTACTTTAGTATCTACGTAAGTAGGCAAATTGAACCGATAGTAGTAATTAACCGAAAGTTATTTTTTTGATTACAGAAGTTTTGAATAGATCTCGTGAACCATGCTTCAAGCTGGTAGTAGCGGAGATGGAAAGCGGCCGGATGAAAACCGAGCTAGCCGAAGCAGACGCCGATCAGAATCGTCAGATCCGTCGAACCGAAGTGATACTGGAAATCAGCCGAACGTAAGTTAAATAATAAATCGAAATCGAAGTATATTATAATATTTATTTTTCCGTGTATACGATAATCGTGCGGTCCCGAATGATTTTCTGAGAATAATATAACTCAGTAAATTTATTAATTGATATTGTCTATTGTTAAAACAGGTTAATGTTTCGAAAAATGAGCGTAAAACCTCAGCCATACCGTCGGCTCCATCTGCGGAGTCCGAAGGAAATAAAGACAGATCTAAAGAAGCGAATAAAAACAAACCGATAGATAATAAAAGTAAACCGAAAGTAATTGTTAAATCGAAAATAGAACCGAAGCAAACCGTTAATAAAAATGACGCGAATAAAACTACCGATGATAAATTGAAAAACGAAGTCGATAAAAACAAATCGAAAGTTATTACTAAAATTTTTTCAAATAGTACTGATAATAGGGCCAAAGACACGTCTAGCAAACCGAATGAAAAGAATAATTCTAATTTAAAAGAACCGAAAGATAATAATAATAAAAACGCGAATAAAAATAAACCGATAGATAACAATAATAAAAATAAAACGAATGATAAAAATAAAGTCGATAAAAATAATAAAATTGACAAATCTAAAAGTGAAAAATCACAGCCGAAGGTAACTAAAGTTAGAGTACAGGTACATAGAGAGCCTAGTAACGAACCGAACGATCGTAGTAATACTAACGATACCGAAGATATCCCAATGCGACCAATGCAGCAACCGAATGTAATTATTCAGCGAATTCCTGAACCGAATGCTAATTATGACTGGGATCAATTGCGTGTAATAAACGAAGATAATATGCCAACACCGAAAGCAACAAGTACGCCAAAGCCACGAAGTAATAACCCACCCGAAGATCCAAGCTCGTCTAGCAGCAGCTCAAGCAGCTCTAGCAGCGATTCTGACAGTGATAGCGATAGTAACTCGAGCAGTTCGTCCAGCGAAGATGACTCGAGACCGAAACAGAAAAGTAAACCTGTTCAGAAACCGATAGAACCTATGGTAACCGATGAACAAATGGCAAGAGCTATGCAATTAGTAGAATTTAATAAATCTGCTAGTTATGAAGCACCGAAAGTTGATAATAAAGCCAAGCCAAAGAAAAAGAAACGTCCAACGATGAGGAACGAATCGTCAGACTCGTACCAATCGGAAGATGACGGTGAACCGAAGAAAAAGAAACAGAAACGAAGTTATAAAAAGAAAGAAGTACCGAAGAAAAGGATCTCCGAGTCAAAAAGAGCGGAGGAGAAGGAAAATCGTGATAACGATTCTGACTATTTCGATGGTCAATCCGAAGAAGAAGATGAAGAATTTGGGTCCGAAAGAAGTTTTCAAAATGATAGCGAATTCGAGAAAAATGTAAGTGGCTCAGAAAAATCAAATAATTCTGATACCGAAGATAGTGATAATGACAATAATAATAACAAATCTAATAAAAATAAAAATAAGCGTAAAAAGCACCGAAAGCATAAAAATAAAAGCAAAAAGCATAAAACTGATAGAAATAAAGATGATGAATTAAGAATTCAGCAATTTCGATTTGCACCGAACGTAGGAAAGTATAAATTAACTAAAAATGAGCATTTTGATACATGGTATAGGCGACTTGTAGGGGAACTCGAAGGTATGGGACTCGATCCCAACGATAAAAATCCCTCTAAAATTAATAATACACACATGAAAAATGTGTTATTATCCCGAATAGATAACGCGTATGTCGATGATATTATTAGCTGTAGCACGTTTAGAAAAGCGATCGAAGTTTTAAAAGAAACGCGAAAAGCCGAAGTTAATAAATCAACCCGAACGATAGAACAACAATTTTCAAAATTTCATTTATTTAGGCACGAAACAATTGCCGAATTTTTCCAACGTTTAAAGCGTATTAGGTCTGAATATTTTACGATTATAAAGAAAAATATACCGAGGCGAAAAATTTTTGATCAGATAGTGACAGGGACCGAACGTATTTATCCTTTAGTAGACCAACATGTAGAATATAATGGAGGCTACCCGAAGCAAAACATAAGAGAACTGAAAAATTATCTGTTACGACAGGAACAAAAAGCAAACGAAAAAGGACCGCAACAAGCGAAGTTCAGTCGTGGTCGCTCGAGCTCCCGAGGACGCGTAAATAATGGCAGAAGCTTATCCCGCCCGAAGTTCCAAACGAAAGGTCCACCGAAGAAGTGCAACCGTTGTATGTCACTGAAACACCTTGAGCGAGACTGTGACCAACCGATTCGATGCTACGCTTGCATGAAAACGGGGCATCTCCGTAAAGATTGCAACGTACCGGTTGAAAGACAGCATCCGTTTGGATACCAAGGTAAATATGCACCTCCAACAAGAGGTAGCAGACCATTTCGAAGATTTAGTAATAATAGATATAATAGCTATAACCGAAAGTATACATACCTATAACGACTTAACTACAATGTGGCACCAGCGAGTTGAATGTCGTAGTGACACCACGAATTTAAATAATGTCATTATGGCACCATGCAATTGAAACACATTATGACACCAGTATGTATTTTTATGCAGGTATTAAGACACCATACATTGTTGTCAAATTTACTCAGGTTTCACTTTATTGTTCTCGCACAAGATAATCAGTTCGATAGAATTGTGGAAAGATTGAAATATTTCTGCGATGTACTAATGCTATGTATTTGAAAAAAAAAAAGAACAAATCCGTAGGTAGGCTATGGTGCCAAGCCGCTGCATGCATTCATCTCATCAAATAAACAATGAAGGATAGAAATGAAACAAAATCACGGTCATTTCGATCCTAATCCTTCAAAGGAGATAGGAGTGGCGGTGGTCTTTGTAATTTTCGTAATTACAATTGGAATTTTTTTAAAAAGAGTTCAACTTTGAAGGCTCATATTTCGAGATTGGTCAAGTCCAAAATTAATCTGTTTGCACGGTTTCTCAGAGAATTTAAAGATGATTTAAAACCAACGTTTAAAATGTCAAGATCTCGAAGTTGAACTTTTGAAATAAAAGCTCGATTTTTTGCGATGAGTTCAAAAGATCAAAGTTTTCATTTAAAAATATGAAAAAATTACACTGAGAAAATTTGTTAATGAGTTTTTCAGCTACTTCATTACTTTTCAAGGTTCCGAACTCAATACCCCTAAAGGACAGGAGGTCTTCAATTTTGTTCAAAGTCAAAAAAAAATGGAGAAAGTGAAGTGGAATATCGATTCTTATCTACTAATTTGAGGACGCTAGGTTGGAATATCGGTTTACTTTTCTGGACCCGAACCCTCCAAAACCCCCTACGCATCACTCTATATGACTAAAATTTAAAAAAATTGAAAATGACGTGCGACGCATCATTTGTTACATTTTCAAGGTCGCTGAGATCGTATATTTATTGATTTTTTGGATACGACCTCTCAGTGCCCCCTAGCCCCCAGAAAAATGAATGAAATAAACAAAAAACATGAAACAGCGAATAGCATATCGATTTTAACTAATTTGGGGGTGCTAAGTTCGATTATTAACTTACTTTTTCGCTCTACCTCCCCCGTGCTCCACACAAACCACCAAATCACCAAAAAATTGAAATAATTTATGTTTTTTTTCAAAAATAGGGATGCAGCTTCGAATAAACACACAAATCATTTTTAATTTTTTGAGATCTTAGCTATGTTGAGGGGGTGCGTAGGGTTTTTTAGAGGGGTCAGGTCCAAAAGTCAGCGTCCTCAAATTAATAAGAATCAATTATGTCACGTTACTTTTTCTATTGTTTTGAATTTTGACCTAAAATGAGGACCCCTGTGCCCCCTAGGGTTCTTGATAACCAATCTTCATTAGCAGTCAGTTAAAAAACTCATAAAAAGTTCTCCTCATTGTATTTTTTCATATTTTTAAATGGTAGCTTTGAACGTTTATGCTCATCACAAAAAATTGAGGTTTTACATATCCCAAAAGTTCAACTTTCGAGTTCTCAAAATTCCAAACACTGATTTTGAATCTTCTATCAATTCTCGGTAGAACCGTGCATACAGATTCATCTTGGACCTAACCAATCTCGACGTATGAGCCTTCAAAAGTTGAGCCGTTTCCCAAAAAATTCAATTATACGAAAATTACAAAGACCCTACCTACCTCCTTTAAAGGTTTGGGATCGAAATGCAGGCGATTCCTTCATTAGACCATCGTGAGAAATCCGTAAAAAAATTTTTAACCAAAATCGGAAGACGTAAGGTCAAAACATGGTCGATTTAACGTGGAATGCGCTATAAGAATGAGCAATTTTTGAAATTTTTGGATCCCTTACCTATTTAAAAAAAATCTACCTGAATTTCGTAATGAAAATAAAATGAATAAGTAAATAAATGATGATAGAATGACCACAATGTACACCTTATAAGCGCACCCAGAAATTATTTAAGGGAGAGGCTGAGACTTCGAAAAAAAATAGGGGAGTCAATTTTCAATGAAATAATTGAGTAGGTACCTTACTATTTTAGTGACGCTGGCGTAGTTATGGTATTTTCAGTAGGTTGATAATACAAGAACATATTTGAGCAAAGAAAAATTGCGCAATTTTTTGGGACAAACAATCAATACGCTCCTTAAATCTGAATTAGCAAAATTCTCCTGTTTGAATCAGTGAAATGAATTTAACTGAAAATCTGTGATTTTTTATGAATCCTTCGGACAAAATTATTGATTTTTTCCGATAAATAGAAATTGATTTATAAATCAATGCTTTTTTACTGAAAAATTAACTCAAAAGAAATCTTCATTTTTTGAGATCGTCTGAAAAAATGCAAGGACTCATTTCTCGTTATATTGAATGTCTTCCAAAAAAAAAATTAAATTGAAAAATCTTGAATGTTTTCTCAAAAAAAAATCGAACAATCTTCAAATTCAATTTTTCAAAACTATTCTACAGTATGATAATTGAAAAAATTATCCGCACGATTTCGCAGACGATCTTGAAAAGCGTTGATTTCAAAATTTGAGTCAAATTTCATTCGATACATTTCGAGTAACTTTTAATTTTTGCAATGCAAATTGGCAGATGCAAGCTTAAGGAAAAATAAATAATGTAAACTATGCTCTTAATTCGAAATATCACTGAATCTCAGTTCTTTTTTTTAAAATTGTTCCATGGAGAAAATCTTTTCCTTTCCTCCCTCTGCTGCTGTGAAATGGAATGATTGAAAAAATTGAGATTTTATTCGGATAGGTACTAATTTAAAGTTTGGTGGCTCATTCTATGTCAACTCGACCAGTTTTGACCTTGGGTCTTCCGATTTCGCTCAAATTTTTTTTTACAAGTTCTCCTCGATGGTCTAATGAAGGAATCACCGTCATTCCGATCCTAATCCTTCAGGGAGCGGGGGGGGGGGTGGCCCTTGTAATTTTCGTATAATTGGGATTTTTTTGCGAAATTGCTCAACTTTGAAGGAGCATATCTCGAGATTGGTTAGGTCTAAGATAAATCTGTTCATGCTGTTTTGTCGAGAATTGAAAGGAGATTCAAAATTGATAATCACTTTTTGAAAAGTTCAAAGTTGAGCTTTTGTGATGGAAGCTCAACTTTCATGATAAGTACAAAAAATGAAGGGCCCCATTAAATAATCTGAAAAAATTACTATGAAGAGAACTTTTAATGTATTTTTCAACTAATTACTTTTCAAGATGGGATCTCAATACCTCTGGGGGGCACACGGGGTCCTAAATTTTGGTCAAAATTCAAAAAAATGGAAAAAGTGAAGTAATATATCGATTTCTACTAATTCGAAGGCGCTGAGTTCGAATATGTGCTTAGTTTTTTCATTCGACTCCTCTGAACCCCTCTATCAGCCCCCTAATGAGGTCAAAATTCAAAAAAATGAAAAATAATGTATGACGTGTTGTTTGTTAGGTTTTTGAGGGCGCTGAGTTCGAATATTTACTTATTGTTGGGATTCGATTCTTTAATGCCCCCCTAGCCCCCAATTTTGAAAAAACACATGCAAAAAATCGGAAATAGCATGTGTCATATCGATTTCTACTAATTCGAGGGTGCTGAGCTCGATTATCAACTTACTTTCTCGATCCGTCTCCTTCGTTCTCCACACTGACTCCAAAATTACTAAATCATTTAAAAAATCAATGTGTTTTTTCAAAATTGGGGGCTAGGGGAGAACTAAAGGGTCGCAAAAAAATCCCAATTATATGAAAATTACAAGGGCCACCCCCGCTCCCTGATGGATTACGATCGGAATGACGGTGATTCCTTCATTAGACCATCGAGGAGAACTTGTAAAAAAAAATTTGAGCGAAATCGGAAGACCCAAGGTCAAAACCTGGTCGAGTTGACATAGAATGAGCCTGGTTTCAAAAGAAATTTAAAAATAGGAGTCCGAAGACAGGAGAAAATACCTAATACATTAAATGAGGAGAGGGGGAAGGGAATAAATTGAGAAATTACGACTTTACTTCAATTTTTTGGGAAATTTGTTCTACACTGATTACATGTTAGACTACGTCGCTGTCAAAATATTCCGAATAATAACACTATTTTCAAATTTCAAAGTGATTTTTTAAGGGCATATTTCAAATTTTTCTTTTGCTCAACCTCGCGCTTGCCTATTTGGCTCAAATTTGAAATCTACACTTTTCAGGATCGTGTGTAAAATCGCATGGATGCTTTTCTCGTTATATTGAATGATTCAAAAGAAATTGAAACATTTTTCAGACGATCTTGAATAGTGTAGCTTTCATAATGAACTTTTTTTTAAATGGATTCTTCTAAAAATATTCATTAATATGAAAAAAAATCCAAAATCTCACATTCTCTGAGTTGAGGTCACCTGTGCTTCAAACCTCAACTCAGCATAGTGAAACTTTGAGTAAATTTTTTTCATGTAAATTAATATTTTTGGATAGTATGCATTAAAAAAAAATCCATATAACGTATGCGATACCAATAAAGTAATCAAAATTTTTGCCTTCACATTTGACTGAAATTTAATATGTACCTATTAGGTACCTACCTACTACCTAGTATCCACGTAAGAAAGGCTAAAAATTAAAAACTAAACTGCCTTGCAATAAATCTGAATGAAATTGAATGGAGTGAGAAAAAAAAAACGAAAATAAACTTGACCCTTGTCTGTCAAACCAGTATACCTGCGCTAAGTGATCCGGAAGATACAATGGTTCCGTTGTTGCCGTACCATTTCTATTGTATTAGTGTCTCGGACTGCGAGAGAACAAAAGAAATGGTAGGTGGTGTCACTAAGGGAGTGAGTATATTTTTTGATGTGAAACTATAACAAGCAGCGCACCCTGAATAAAAACACTGAGCACTAAGGCCTATATTATAATATACAAATTCGTAAAAAACGTCATTGTGGCACCAGGGCAAAAATTGGCCAAAATACGTTTGGTGCCTCAATGACGTTATATAGACCGATTTCCCGAAAAAACGTTGTGGTGTCACTTCGTCAGTTCAGTATATAAAATGGTGTCACAATGACACAAAGTATAACTATCAAAATTTTGATCCAAATCAGGGGATGAATCCTTATTTTCAAGGACAGATCCCGAATTTTCAACCGAATTTTCAAACGAATGCGCGAATTACCAAAATTTTAATCAATTCCCGAATGTACCGAATGTAAATAATAATAATAATTTTCAAAATAATCAAATGAGAGGTAATAATAATGGTAACCGAAGAAATTTTAAGAGAGGCGGTAAACGACAACCGAATAAAAATAATAATACCGAACAGTCTAATGCAAATGCAAATGCAGTACCGAAGCAACAGGCGAATAATAAATTTGTCGAACTTTAAATTGACCGAAAGAAAATTTTGTATATATTAGAAGGTAATTTGAAATTTTCTGATTTGTTTGAACAGGAAATCGAAGTAATTATGTATCGCCCGATAGTACGACGCCGCGAAGTAGATCGATACCGGCGACCGAACGAAATACAGCTCAATAGAGAATTGTCGAATGGCAAATGTACAGAGAGCGTGTAGTATCCGAACGTAGAAGCCGAAGTATCACCCCGCCTCAGGCAAACGAAGTACAATCGACCGTACAGCCTACCGAAAGAAATTTGGAAATACCTCAACCGAATGTCGCAGCAATCGAGCAAACTCCAATGCAAAGGCAAATAGCTGAGCAAAAGCGGTTACTCGAAGCGCGAAGAAAAGAATTACAAGCCGAAGAAGAAAGAATCCGAAATTTTGAACGCACGTTTGCCGAAGATAAAAAGCGTATCAAACAACAAATTTTGATGAAAATGGCCGAATTGAAAAATTTGGAAAAAGCGATTACCAATTGCAGATCCGAACTCGAAGATTTACGTCAATGGTACAGCGATTACCTGACGCCCGAAGAATTGCAAAATATGGAATCGACGCCGACCGAACCTGAACCGCAACCCAGTTGCAGCAGGCCGGATACGTCGCTCCCGCCGCCCGAAGAAAAACGAAATGAAAAACGCGATGAAAAACCGAACGAATCGAAAAATAAACCCGAAAGTAATGAAAGTAAAATTATAATTAAAAATTTTCCTAAACCAAGGTGTCCGATCGAAAGGATGAATCTAACAAATTCTCCTCTTTCAGAATTTTATACCGAAGAAGAAATTGCGCCAAAAGCAAAGAAAACCGAAGATGATAAGAAACGAAAAGAATCACCGAAGCGTACCGTACTGAGAGTGAACGATAGCCAGATGCCGGCACCGTCGTCTCAGGTAAATATAATGACCGAAAGTAATTTTGACTGGGGAACCGAAGTTGAAAATAATTTTACCCCAATTTTTAGCCATAATTCGAAAACGAAGATAAAACCGAACTCCGTCGATGCTGCCATCATTCATGGTGTTGAAGTCATTAGAGCGGGCATAGCCCGTGCTCAAACGGCTCAAAACCAAAACGAAGGCATGCAAATTGACTTAAACAAGATCATGGCGGAATTCGATCATCAGAAGGCTTTAACAGCAACCGAAGGTAAGCAAGTAGTTTTTATAGGAGATACAGGGGCTACAATGCACCTGCTCCGTGATAATATGTACCTATTAGATAGAAGTGAATGCTCGATGACCATTGACGGTATAAATAAAGACCCAAGTACGTCTCTTCAGACTACAACAAAGGGTTCCGTCAGAGGGCAGAGTATAATTTGTAATAATAAAGTAGAATTAAGCAATGTTTTATTTGCACCGAATGTTTCTGACAATTTACTATCACTCCGAATGTTTGTTGACGAAGGTCACAAAGTGATTTTAACGAACCGATATGCAAAAGTTATAAATCGAAAAACCCGAAAGTGTATTTTAGAAGGAAAATATAAATCACCATTTTGGTATTTTATAATCGAATGTGATACAAACCCGACGTTATTAGTCACCAAAACTCGTAACCGAACGTATAAACGATCAAGATCGAATTCACCCGAAAAACCGGAGTTGAAACGATTAAAATCGAAAAATAGCCGAAAGAAAAATAAAGATGTACCGATGAATGTTGAGCCGGAAGAAGAAGAGAAAGAAATTTATAAAATTTACGCGATCGAAGATGAAAATGATAAAATTGATAAACGCGAGAGAATCGATAATATACCGTTAGCGTATGAAGTTGCAAGAGATTACAAAATGAAACCGAATGAAGGAATTTATATTGAACCGAAAGGAATACCTGACGATCTCGAAGATTTTGCAAACAGTGATATTAAATGGCATTACCGATTGGGCCACATGAATTACGAGAAAATGTGAAAGCTAAAACAAAAATCGAATTTATTAAAAGGAGTACCTTTGAGCCGAAGAAGAATCGGAAGATGTGACGTTTGTAATATCGCAAACATGAAGAAACTTCCATTTAAGGAAAGACGCCGAAGAGCAATTAGACCGTTTCATACCATACACTCTGACATTATGGGTCCAATACGCCCGGCAACACTTCAGAACAGATTCCAGCACATCATTACGTTCATCGATGATTACAGTCGCTTTGCGATTGCGTACGTCATGCACAAAAAGGATGATGCTGCGAAATGTTTCAGAATGTTCCGAGAGCATGTTATGAGTATGACCGATAGCGACAATGAATTTATTATCTGAAGATTTAGATCTGATAACGGTGGAGAATATATAGGAGCGGAATTTCAAAATGCATTAGCGGAATTTCAGATACAGTTTAAACCGTCTGCACCCAGAACACCCCAACACAATGGAACAGCCGAAAGGTTTAATCAAACGATTATGGGCAGAGTCCGGGCCATGCTCGTTGACTCAGGCCTGCCTCTGTGCTTGTGGGATGTAGCTCTAGGGGCAGCGATACACATGTACAACCGAACGCCGCATGCAGGAATCAAATATGATTATCCAATCCGGAAAATTTTCCCCGACATAAACATGAGAATTGAACATATCCGAAGATTTGGGTCACTAATGTACGTTAAACGACTAGGACCGCTGAGTAAAGTTGAGCCGAAAGGAATTTACGGAATTTTAGTTGGATACACATCAACAGGCTACAAAGTCATGTTACCGAAGTCGAAGAAAATAATTCGCATTAAACACGCCAGACCGAGAGAAACAAAAACCTATAAACATTTAACGGGATTACCGACAGAAGATTTAGAGCCCGAAATGGATGAAAAAGAATGGTTGAAAGAATTTGATTCAATATACCGAAGAGATGAAAATGGAAAGAAATTACCGATAAATAAAACGGGAAAGATACCTGTCAAAAAGAAGGAGGGAGCGACTGACAGCAAACAAGATTTGACTGATCAGATCACTACTCCATCTACGTCAGAAATCATCCCAAAACGAAAACGAGGTAGACCGAAGAAAGCCAAAACCGAAGTTAATTTGAAAAAGAAGGAGGGAGTATCCGAAGTGAAAAAGCCGAAGAGAGCACTGAAAGCCGAAGAAAAGATAGAAATCGATAAAGATGCAATTGATATAAAGAAACACTTTGAAAACGAGTTGCAACGCTTAAGGACATACCTGGCGCTCACGGCACCAGTGGATGACTTACAAGCATTTGCACTCATTGCAGGTTTAGCAGGAGATCCAATCACAGTAAGTGAGGCTCTTGCCGGACCGGAGAAAGAATTTTGGAAGATAGCAATGACCGAAGAATTTGACTCATTAGATAAACACGATTCTTACGAAGAAGTGGACCGAATTATATTGCAAAAAGATGACATAATAGTTGACTCTATAATGTTACTAAAACGGAAGATAGATACATGCGGAAGAATAAGATACAAAGCGAGATTAGTAGCTAGAGGGTATAAAGATACACGATCGTATTCCCTGGCGGAGTTATACTCACCAGTGTCCCGGATAGCAACAATCAGAATTGCCTTTAGTATCATAAACCGATTTAATTTGGAAGCAATACATGTAGATGTAAAAACAGCATTCCTACACGGAGAGCTGACCGATAGAACGTTTATGGAAATTCCAAAACAATTCCCGATGAATGCCGAAGTTAGAAAGAAGAAAATTTGGTTGTTGAAGAAAGCCATTTATGGTTTAAAACAAAGCCCGAAGAGATGGAATGAACATTTTAACCGATTGATGCAAAAATTAGGATTTAAACAGGACATTAATGATCCTTGTATTTACTGGCTGCGAAATAAAAATGTGCAAGTTTTCCTCATACTATATGTCGATGACATTTTGTTTGCTGGAAACGATGCAGAATTTATGATGAAGATTTTAGATTTGTTGTTGAAAGAAATTGAAATTATAAACCTCGGTGAGCCGAAGAAATTTGTTGGAGTTGAAATAATCCGAAGCAGAGCCGAAAGAATAATTTATATACACCAGAAAGATTATACGGTGGAAATTTTGAAAAGATTTAATATGATCGAAGCGAAAGAATACCCGATACCGATGATCCCTCAAAACCGAAATGATAAAGCGAAAATTTTGACGAATTTACTATTAGCAGGAATGGAGCCTAAAAACCGAAAAGAAAGAAAACAAATGAAAATAATTGAAAAAGCGAGACAATACGATGAAGCGCCTTTTCCTTATAAGGAGGCAATCGGAAGTTTAATGTACCTTGCGAATGGCACGAGGCCAGACATTATGTACGCAGTACACTATTTAAGCCGAAAGCAAATAAACCCATCGAGACACGATTGGGAGCAAGTGAAAAGAATATTTAAATATTTAATTGGAACGAAGCTATTTGGATTGAAATTTACTAGTACCGAAGATGGAATCGTTGGTTATGCTGATGCAAGCCACGGTGATGATGTTGATACCCGAAAGGCAACGACCGGTATTATCATTCGATTGTATGGAGACATTGTCGCCTGGTCGAGTAAGCGACAGGGTAATGTTTCCACGTCGACATGTGAAGCCGAGTACGTAGCGTTAAATGCAGCTTTGCAAGAAGCAACTGCGACAAATGCAATTTTGAAGCGTGCAACTGGAACCGAATGTATGCCCATTAATTTGATTGGTGATAACTCATCAGCAAATAAATGTACGCAAAAACCAGGCACACCGTCTTTAAGACATATACCCGATGTTAAAATGCATAATATACTTGATCATGTTTTGAATGACAAGGCAATAGTCACTTGGGTCAGTACGAAAGACCAAGATGCAGATATACTTACAAAACCATTACCGAAAGAACCATTTGTAAAACTAAGAAATAAATTAGTAGTACCGATAGATGAAGTTATAAATAAAAACAAAAATACCGAATGAACTAACCGAAAGTTTTATTTCTGTTACAGGAAACCGAAGTATACAAAAATCGATAGAAGCTCTCACAGAATTACTCCTCATAGCCGAAGATTTAAAACTGCCTAATACCGAAGAATTGGCAACAATGCGTCGTGTTCTAAGCCAACTGGCTTACGAATCCAAGACCACTCTTGATCAATGTCGTTCACAGGCGAAGGCCAAGCGACGGAGGAGAACCGAATGTGATTTGACCAAAAGAATGGAAAGTGAGCAGCAAAATACCGAAGATGAAGTTTTAAATGAAGAAGACGAAGAAGATCTCTTACGATCACCCGATCACGAGATCATCTTTGAATGAACCGAACGTTGAATTTAGAAGAAATTTTATTTGTTACCAAAGAAGATATTATTTACTTATAGCCCAAAGAAGGGGTAAATTTATGTGTTCATAGAAGTGATATTCGAAAGTTCCTTTATTATGTGTTCATGTTATTTTATATTTTTGAAGATAAGATTTTAAGTTATATTTCGCTTGGGCCTCCACCTGCTACCGAAGAAAGAAAATTTATAAACTACCGAAGGTAATTTACAAATTGGAGGGAGTGAAAACGACAAGAGTTAATCACCACTTATGTTGTGCTAACGTCGTTCCTTCTGAGACCGAAGTAATCACACCTGACGCCTCCCACTCCGAAGTGGTGGTGGCAAAGGTAGTGAGCTACGTAGGTTCTAAGTTAGGTTAGTTACCACGTAGGATATCATATAGTTAATGTACACGTAGGTGTAAGGACCAGTGCTCTTGGCTTGTATATTTTGTTGGCTAAATATACGACCATACCTTTTCTATATACTGTGTTCTTATTTCACTTAGTGCGTACTTGACTATGTCCGTTTACTTTGACGTTATTACCCGCACCAAAGTATCATTTTGTGTTTTTCATCACTGCGCATGCGTGCGAACTTGGTATATCAGTCAGGTGTCAGGTTGTCAGGTTGCTTCGTTTTTTGATTTTTGTTTTTTGCCTTTTTTTAAATTTTTTTAGTTTTGTTCGTCCGTTTTCCAACGTTTTGTTTTGTAAAATAAATGCAAATATAGCATGCAAAATTATTTTAGTTAAAAATTTAAATATTATGATTAATGTAATTTGTAATATACTGAGCTGAGGTAACGTCTCAGGGTAATCTTTAGATAAAAAAAAGTCTATACTACATGATGAACAGCTTTTTAACCTTCTCTTTAAAACCACAGTGATTACATTCATATTGCACTCTAGTCTAGCTTGATATTCTTCGTGAGATGATGTACAATGTCTGTACATCACATATTACTCTTGGATTGAAACGTTTTATCAGTGGCGTCGGAAAGTGGGGTACAAGGGGTACATTGTACCCCCCCTCAAAATCCTGACGAGGGTACAAAGTATCATTTGTACCCCCCCCCCCCCCCCCCAAATCACATCAAATAGGCATTTTCGAAGCATTAAAATGTGGAAAAAATGCTTTTTTGGGCTTTTAAAAACTCAATTTTCTCAAAGCTTCACCCTCGCTTCGCTCGGGCATGAACAAAATAACACTTATATGGATTATTTGAGGCGACAGGACGAAAAAATGCTTCTTTTTTCCCCCTCCACAGAAAATCCTCCTGATATTCAAGTCTTGGTTCTCATTTTGTACCCTCCCAAAAAAAAAGCTTCCGACGCCACTGCGTTTTATTTTATGGCAAACATTGCAAGGAAACCTATATAATGAGGAAAAACGTATTTTGAAAAGAAACTAACCAAATGAATGAACACCAGAATAGAACAATTGCAATAAACTTGCATTTTTTCTTCATTCTCAAATAAAAAACCTGAGAAACGAAAAAATTGCCGGTGAGGCGGTGTCGATGACCACGAACAAGAGATAAGAATTTCAACACAACGAAATACGAAGTTCGCACGCATGCGCAGTGACAAAAAATACAAAATGATACTTTGGTGCGGGTTGTTATGATAGAGTCGTGATAAAACCGCCACGTACACAGGGTCTCGTTACACCCGTAATAATTTTTGAGGAAAATCTCATGGGCGTTTTCCACGTCGCGGTTCCAGCTACGATAGGCCTAGATCACACTGTACGTGATGCGGTAAAAATGGGCATAGTTACAAAGTCTGTTATAGTGCGAAATGGCAGTGCTACAATTGTAAAGAGCTTACGTCGGACAATCAGAGTTGGAACTGTCCCAATGCAGCGGTAGAGAAATTGTCAGAGGGGAGATTGGCCCTACCATTTAGGTAACACTGGTCTCAGTGAACTCGGTAACGAGAGTACGGAGAGCCAGTTAGTAGCTGTTCACCCATTGTACACGCTACCCGCCTATAGTCAATTAGCCATATTTAAGTATAATCGTACAATCTGTGATATTTGTTAGAATACATGTGATTTGATCCAGTTAATGCGTGTCTTGTTTATTCCGTGGAGTACGTAAGATATATTCGTGTACATTGACACCTCCCTGATTGGTAGACGGGGAGCTCTGTCTTTTACAAAATCTCGATTCAAAATGGTACGAAACGACAACAAAAATAACGTGTCGAAAAAATTCCCGCAGAAACGACCACTCGAAGCCAATAAGACTGGCAATCAAAAACATAATCCAGCGGTGAATGCGATGGAGGTCAATGGCGTTGGGGCACCTGGTAAGTTATCTAATTCGTTCAATAATAATAATTGTTGTGTATATATAGATTTCTAAGCGATTTGGGTGCTGACGAACACTTCGTTACTGATTTAAATGGATTAATAAACGTCAGAAAAACAAAGTCAGTTACTGTTTCCGGCGCAGATAGTCGATCAAAATTAAATATTACTCATGTCGGCGATTTGGTATCTCAACGGAAAAATGGAAAAACAATTGTAATTAAAGATGTTTACTACTCACCGTATATTGCCAAACATCTCCTATCGCTTAGAAAATTCGTTAAATTAGGCGCTACAATTAGTTTAGATATTAATAATATTATGATAAGAGATAAGCAAAATGAAATAATTGTTACTGGATCGTTTGATGATAGATTTTGGTGGTTAAATATGCTAGTGATATCCACTATACCAAAACTACTAAATACCGATACCCAACAGGGGGGGGGAGTTCCGATGCTAAATTCAAAACGATGATCGATACATCGGTCCCTTCGACTTCAAATTGTGGCGATCACGACTACGCCAAACCTGAAAAATTTGATTACAAAGATATCGATAATGCAGAATCGTTAGCAAGGTATTTAGACGTTGAAGCAGAAATGAACCTAAATGACATTAAAACCTTGTCTAATGAAAACGTTCGATCTCTTCGGAATTCGATAGGGTACCTCTGGCACCTTCGGTTAGGTCATGCTTCGAAGACGTATCTTGAATACCCAGCCAAATCGATACCGGAGCTGAAAAATGTAAATTTTTCGAAAGATATTCTGGACTGTGTTGATTGTAAATTAGCGAAATCTACTGCGTTACCTAATTCAACGATTCGACAGCGATGCACCGAACCATTACATGGGGTTCATTCTGATTTGATGGGTCCCATTGATCCTCCGACTGTTAAACATGGCGCGAAGTATATCGTTTCGTTCATTGATGACACCACTAGGTATGCGATAAGTTACCCACTCACTGAAAAGAAATTTGTTCATATCGCATTAGAAAACTATTTAAAAAGCGTTCGTAAAATTCGCGGTCCCTCAGCGAAAATCGGTTTTATTAGAAGGGACAACGGAACTGAATATTCTACCGAAGAAATGAAAGCGATAGTTGATAGAGAGAAGATTGAAGTTCAAACTTCTCCCCCAGCCTCATCAAATCTAAACGGCACCGCCAAAAAGTTCAACCGCGATATTATGAATATAACAAGAGTATTATTAATTAGTTCTGGGTTCCCTGATACGATGTGGGCGTACACGTTAAGTTTTGCGATAGAAATCTACAATAGGACCCCAAGGAAATCGATCAATTTTAAAACACCATACGAATCGTTTCATAGTCGCGATAATTCTGTTCGATACTTACGTCGATTTGGCTGTTTAGTGTTCGCCTACACTCCACCAGCTGCGGGTAAGAAAGTTGGTGAGAGAGCAATGAGAGGTTTTCTTGTACACTGTGCAGAAACCCATTACGTATTGATTCAGCCGACGACAGGTAAAATAACGCGATCTCAAAACGTAGTCTTTATCAAAACTAAAGTATATGGCGATTTTTACCCGAAAGACTCCCAAAATGCGTTAACTACAGGAGCGTTTACTCCTCAAACTCAAAGCGATGAATGGGAAATCGGTCCACCTCCCACTACGAACCCAAATCCTTTGATTAACGCGACTTCGTTCACGATATGTATCGATAAAAATCCCTTCGCCAATAGCGTAGGCTTCGCAAATCCGATGATACTACAAACGCAAATAAATTATGTAAATTCGATGGATGCGAAATTCCAACAATCAGAACACCCTCAGTTAGTTAGGGAAACGTTTTCGTTAAACTTAAGTGTTCATCTAACTTCGTTAAATTGCGATTCTACAATTAAAAAGCCTAAGAAAGATCGGATACCTGAGCCTAGAACGTTTAAAGAAGCCATCCCGTCAAACAATTTTTAGTAGCAGCTACTGTAGTTAAGCTACCATCAGTTTTCTTGAGTAAATTTTTGGTAGAAAATTAGTAGCACAGCTACTTTTCGCCTCTTACACAATTTTTTTGTTTGTAGATTGGTAGTAAAGCTACTTCACCTCGTTTCAGTCTTTTTGCTACTGATCACTACCAGTCCTTTGGTAGCAGATTAGTGGTAAAGCTACTTTACCTCATTCAGTATTTTTGCTATTGAATCACTACTGTTGATTTATAAGCCAACGGTAGTGATTCAGTAGCCAAAATACCTTAATGTGTAGGCATATCATACAGTCGAAATTTAGTAGTAATTCTACCGGATTGGTAATAAATATTTATACATTCTGTTGGTTTTGGCTAGAAAAATTGAAATTTTTCAATTTTTTTGACTGATTTGTCGAAATCTACATTTTCGAGTGTGTAGAATACGAATCTAACAATTTTTTTCTCAATAATGAAGGGTTGAGTGGATGGAAGGGCAGGGGATGGGGGATAGATTTGAAAAAAAAACGCAAATTTTTTCAATTTTCCTGAGTTATATGTCAGAGAGAAGGCGCGTAAGACCAGGAAACATATTAATTTTGCAATTTTTTGAGTGATAAATCATAATTTATGTTTTCAGTGACGTATAATATGAATTTGGAAATATTTTTCTCTTTGGGACAAGGAGGTTGGGGTGAACACGGGTGCAGGCGAGGGAAATTTTTGCCATTTTTCCTAGTAATTTAATCGAAATTCATATTTTCTAGAACGTAGAGCACGAATTCGGCAATGTATTTCGGGAAGGAATTAATTCCAATCCCACTCTTCATTACATTTTACCATTTGTATCAAAGCAGGTACATTATGAATGCATAAAGTTATATCTCATCACATCTGATTAGGTACCTACATCTATTCTAATTCAAGCACCTATATAATCTTGATAAAATCTGATTTGATCAAAAATACACAATTGTGATTGGATCTAAAGAAAAAAATCATGGGAAATTAATTCTAGGTCTCCCTTGGTCATAGCCCCATTCTTGAAAAATATTGCTAAATTCGTAGGTACCATAGATTTTGATAGGTATCTCGAAAAAATCACAATTTTTAAATGTCTCCAACATGACGTTATCTTCATATCTTCCAACTCCCAACTATCTATTCCATACTTGAAGAAAAATATTAACAAATTCGTATTCCACATCCCGTAAATATGGATTTCGATATATTTCATCACTGGGGAAAATTGAAAAATTCAAATTTTTTCAAGCCCTTCAATACTTTTATTCCAAACCCTCGAAAACATTAGATTTCGATATATCACTGGGAAAATAGCAAAATTCAAAATTTTCTAGGTTCTAACTCTCACTCCTAACCCCAAACGCTCATCTTAACCCTTTATTCCCAAGACAAAAATGTAGCCAAATTTGTATTTTAAGTACGCTCTCAAAAATATAGTTATCGATATGTAACTCTGACAAATTGCATAATTTAAATCTTTTCAAATCCCCCCCTCACCTACCCATCATTACTCAACCTTTCATTCCCCTTATGCAAAGAACTAGTAGTTAACTACTAAAAAAAAACTACTAGTAAACTACTAGTTTTTTCGGCAAGTAGTTTTACTAGTGAAACCAAACTAGTAGTAAACTAGTAGTAAACTAGTAGTAAACTAGTAGTAAACTAGTAGTAAACTAGTAGTAAACTAGTAGTTTAACCACTAGTTTACTACTAGTTAACTACTAGTTTGGTTTCACTAGTAAAACTACTTGCCGAAAAAACTAGTAGTTTACTAGTAGTTTACTAGTAGTTTTTTTTTAGTATTTACCATTATTCTTACTTCTTCACTTACCTGGTGTTCTTGGTTTAGAGGAGCACGCCACCATGCTGGGTTGAAGACATTACACTAAAAGTAGTATTTAAACATGAACTTGGGAAATTTTTTTTCTTCAATTTTAATCAAATTGAATTTTTTTTTTGATTTTCTTGTTCATTATAATTTTATAAAATTTTCGGGCACATTTAGCAAATTTTTATCCCACCCCTTGGGGGCTGGAGCCACAAAAATTCAAAATTTAAGAAAAAAGGGTAGCAATAAACCTGCAAAAATTGAAATTTTGCAAATTTTTCGAGCGATATGCCTAAACCTATGTTTTCAAGGGCGTAGAATACGAATTTGACAATATTTTTTGGTTAGGGGTTAAGGGTTGGGGGTGAAAAGGAGGTAAAGGAGGGGGTGAGGCTTAGAAAAATTGAGATTTTGCAATTTTTTTCGAGTAATGTGTCAAAATCTATGTTTTTGAGGGCGTAGAATACGAATTTGACAATATTTTTTGGTTAGGGGTTGAGGGTTGGGGTGAAAAGGAGGTAAAGGAGCTATTTTTTCGAAAAACTACTAGTTTTACTACTAGTTTTTCGAAAAAACTACTAGTTCTTGGTATAAGGGTTTTAACTTATCAATATGTGTAGATATTTTCACATGTACCATAAATTACATTATTTGAATAAACTAATTTGTCAAAAATTTGTTTGTTGACAAGTCTTATAAAACTGGTAATATTTGGTTTTGATAAAAACCACTACCTAGTCTTTATGAAAAAATAGTATTCTATTTAAAAAAACTACTAGTTGCTTTGAGAAAGTAGTAGTATTTTTGAAAAAACTACTAGTTATTTTTTAAAGAACTACTAGTCACTATGAAAAACTAGTAGTAGTTTTAAGAAAACTAGTAGTAGTTTTAAGAAAACTAGTAGTACAGGGTCATTCTTATTGAGCGCTCCAGTTTTAAAAAATCGTACTACTCGACCAGAACATTTTTACACCAGACTGTTTGCGGTACCGTGTAGCCTGGTCTTGGAGGTTATGTTTACATCATACATCTCGTCAATCGAACCTTATCAGTCGGCTGAAAACATTAATGCTTAAAAATGTATACTTTAGAGGAAAGGATTTTTATGCTTTCAAATTTTATTGAAACAAAAAGTGTTGTTACTGTGCAACGAAAGTATGCCAAACAATTCAAATGTCATCCGCGAAATATTCCAGCGAGATCTGTGATTAATCAACTAGTAAAAAATTTTTATGAAACGGGCAGTGTTCAAGATGATCTGCGTGGTAATGTCGGTCGAAAAAAAAGTGCGCCCACTGAAGAAAAAATCACTGAAGCTCGTGAAGCATTAAAACAAAATCCACGGTTGTCCATTGAACATTTATCACAGCAACTGGGAGTATCTTGGTCGACTACTTATCGTATCATTCGTGAAGATATCCGAAGCGCGGCCACACACAAGCAATAACAATCTGATGTTGCTGAGACGAACGTTTAAGGATCGCATAATTTCGAATCGTTTTCCAGAGCTGTTTAATTGCGGCAAGAGTTGGCCACCATACAGCCCCGATCTTAACCCGTGTGATTTTTTCCTGTCAATTTACCTCAAGGATGGAGTCTACCGTAATTCTCCATGGACTATTCCCGAGTTGAAGGACGAAATTGAAAGGCAAATGAGCGAAATCCCAGTGGGTTGCTGCAGCCAGTGGTTTAAAACATCATCTCGCGTTTAGAGCAAGTTTTCCTTGTCGACGGAGGGCATTTCGAAAATCAATCATAGCTTAAAAAAAACCTCCAAGAATGCTGATTTCATTTATGTATTCACTTTTTGATTTTGTTTGTATACTTAAGTGTAATAAACGTTTAAAACTGGAGCGCTCAATAAGAATGACCCTGTAGTTTGAAAAAAACTAGTAGTTTTTTTGAAAACACTACTAGTTCACTACTAGTTTTTTTTAAAAACTACTAGTTGCTTTAAAAAACTAGTAGTTCTTTTAAAAAAACTACTAGTTTCTTTGAAAATACTACTAGTTTACTACTAGTTTTTTGAAAAAACTACTAGTTTACTACTAGTTTTTTGGAAAAACTACTAGTTTACTACTAGTTTTTTGGAAAAACTACTAGTTTACTACTAGTTTTTTGGAAAAACTACTAGTTTACTACTAGTTTTTTGAAAAAACTACTAGTTTACTACTAGTTCTTTGCATAAGGGTCATTAGAGAAAAATTTTCCAACTTTGTATTTTACACCCTCGAAAACACAGATTTTGATATAAAACTCGGAAAAATTGAAAATGTTCAAGTTTTCTCCACCATCTCCACCCAACCCTGCATTCCAAAGAGAAAAAATTATGAAATTCGTATCCTACACCTCCAAAAACATAGATTCCGACATATCACTAAAAAAAGTGGAAAATTCAATTTTTCCAAGTTTTTCTTCCGTTTCAATCAAATTATAAATTATGAGGCTCCCCTCCACCCTAGGCGAGGAATATGAATTCGCAAAATGTGCCCTAAAATTTTACTTTCATCATAATAAACCAAAAAAAACAAAAAAGTTACCTAATTTGTTTAAAAAAAAAAAAAAGCTCTTTGCTCAAGTATTACTTTTAATTCCCATATCTCAACCCAACATGATGGCGTACTCCTGTAAACCACAATCTCGGAGAGGATAAATCGGTAAGTAAATAGTATTGTAGCTACTCGTTTAATTTCGCTACCCGATTTGTTAAAAAAAGGTAGTCTCGCTTGGGTAGTAAAGTGGAATTTCAGCTACTAAAATACATTGAAAATTTGGTAGCCGCTACGGTTTTGGCACTCTTTTTGCTACCAAATTACTACCAATATGTTGGTAGTCAAACTACCAACATACTACTCATACGCTACCAAAAAGTTTTGAGTAGCATGTTGGTAGTTTAGCTACCAAAAGACTGGTAGTAATTTGGTAGCGAAAAGAGTGCCAAAACCGTAGCGGCTACCAAAATTTCAATGTATTTTAGTAACTGAAATTCTACGTTACTACCATAGAAATAGCAGCAAAACTACCTTTTTTTTTCAAATTGGGTAGCAAAATGTTTGACGGGATGTGTAGCAAAAACAAAGACGATTGGCTCATAGCGGTAAACTCGGAGCTCAACTCTCAAGATAAAAATAAAACTTACTCGCTAATTAATAAAGATTCGTTGCCGAAAGGTACTCCGATTCTACATTCGCGATGGCTGTTCAAATGTAAATTAGAGCATAATGATTACTATAAGTTTAAAGCTCGATTAGTAGTGAAAGGTTACCCTGATAAAAACGAGTATGATCCTTCGGAGACGTACTCACCAGTAGCTCGCATGAGCGACGTTCGATTCTTTTTATCGGTAGCCAACAAATATAACTTGGATATACACCAAATGGACGTTACTACAGCGTTTTTACACGGCGAATTACAAAAAGACGTTTATATGCACATACCTGAAGGACATAAAGAGTGCGATAAATTACGACATACACATGTTTTACATATCGATAAAGCGTTATACGGCATAAAAGTTAGTCCTAAGCGATGGTACGGAAAATCTCCATTTTATAACATTTTTAAATTTAGATAAAGTGAAGTGCAATACTTAGGAGAAAGTAAAAAAGCTATAAATATTGATTTTTGCAAAAAAATTGTTTTTTGGTCTACAGTCACTAAATAATATCTGAAATTGAGTTGATCAATTTTGAATTTTCGTAACCCCCCCCCCCCCCCTCAAAAAAAAAAGAAAATGCCCATTTTCTGTATTTTTGACCATTTTTTAGAAAATTGAAGATCATGTGCGATCGGAAGATATTAATTGATTTTTTTTACATTTTCTAGACTCATCATCAATAGAGAAAGCTGATTTTGCTATTTCTTTTGCCAAGTTCAACAACGAGGCAGTTCTTTACAAAAATCAACGATCACGATGATGGAAGATGAAAAATGCAGAACATATTACCGAAGTGGTACCGAGCACCTCGAGCAAGGTTACGACTCAAATACGATGATGTGTGCAGGAAATTCCAACGAGGGCAACGAATTATGCGTGGTAAGTTGAGCACATCATCTACGTAATGTCTGAATTTTTTTAAAAGAAGATAAAGTTCAAAACGAAAACTCGTCTGTTTTCAGCCTCTTGCTGGAAGTCCCTTACAGGTGCCAACAGGAAACCAAACATGTTACTGGACAATTTTGGGAATCAAATCATTTGGTACATCATGTGGAAGAATCGAGGATGCTCAACCAGACGTATTTTCTAAAGTATCATATCATTTGAATTGGATTCAGAGATTAGTGAACAGCTGGCCTTGGCCAGTGTAACTTTTCGCCATATTTTTAAAGATCGATCAAAGAATGAAACTCTGTGATAAGTAAAAACGTAATAGAATTCAACTGTTTTGTTGTGAAAATTATAAGAAGGCCGTAAAAAAAATTCAAGAAAAATAGGTACACACGTACCTATTTATTAACAATTTAGTCAATTTTATGCACACGTGGTGTGTTGTATATAAGTTACCAAGTACTTCCCACCAATATTTTGCAGATATACTCTCTAAAATGTTTGAAGAAATTTAAAAAAAAACTTTTCATGATTATACCATGATTAGGGGAGACTGGGGAGGTCTTGGAAAATATTTTACATTTGTTGATTTTTTGGCGCCCCCTTCTGTGGGAATTTTGGACACGGTAGTTTATATGAAAATTCAATCTTTTTTCGATATTTTGGTTCAACTTTGGAATTTTTAGCTGGAATGGGCTTCGAGATATTCAATTTTGTAAAAAACGTTATTTAAAAAAATTTTGTCCTAGACCTCCCCAGGGGGTGGGAGGTTTTGGACACGTGAAAAAAACACGCAAATTTGTAAGAAAAACGTAAAACTCCATTATAAATACAAATTCAAAGCACGAGTATCGTATATCATGAGACCGCAGCGCCCATACTGTTTTGAAGGGACGATTTTTTGCGTTATTTTTGTTGTGATTTTGCTACTTTTTTCCGACATCGCGATTTTATTTCCTTTGGCCGAAAGAAGTGAAGCAGGTAATTATACGATAGATACTAAAAACATATCTACACCATATAACGTGATCATATTGCGCAATTAAGATGATTTTTTATAGGGTAATAAATAATTTCGGGCATCATAAAAAACATGAAAAATTGACATTAGATCATTGCAAATCAAATTCAAAAATTTTATCGGTAAACAACTGCATATGAGGCAACGTTCGACCAGGCAAACGTTAGGTATGTATGGTTTCCACATTTCAACACAATTACAGTGTTGTAGGTGCAACTTGGTCAAATACGTCATTGTCCAAAACCTCCCCGAGTCCAAAACCTCCCCGAGTCCAAAACCTCCCCAGTCTCCCCTAGTGATAAGAATTGGCCAATCACAAGCCTTTAAACTTTGAATTCAATTATCTCGAAAACGGTGAGCTTTCGAGAAAAATTCATAAGAACCGAAGTTGTAGAGCTTGAAATTCCTGACCATTCTTCTGGCCTATGTTTTTCACTGCGATGCACCGTTCACGAGATATTTTCAAAAAAAAAAACTGAATAAACTTTGAAGTCGAAACGCTCGACTTTCAAGATACAGATCGACTTCAAAATTTAATCAGCTCTTCTCTCACACACACTCTAACCACCATAAAAATTTCAAGTCGATTGGTCAACTCTAACGCGAGTTATCGCGTCAGAAAGGAATGTACCAAAAATGAGCTTAAAAGTCGAAAAGCTCAACTTCCTATGCACAGAATTGCACCAAAAACTAATCAGCTCTTCACCTACATGGTCTACACCTACTGTAAAAATTTTAGCCTGATCCATTTAGTTTAATGAGAGAAATCGCGTCAGAAAGAAAAAGCTTCAACAAATAAAAAAATTAGACACACTGTGTCAAAAGAGCGGACTTCCTATTATATACAAACTAGAATTGAACTTGTGAAGCTCAACTTTCAATGCACGTATCAACTTCGAAATTTAATCATCTCTTCCTCTATACACATTCTAATTACTACGGAAATTTCAAGTCGATCGATCAACTCTGACTTGAGTTATGGTGTCACAAAAAAGAACTTTAAAACTTCAAAGCTCAGCTTTCCTTAACCTAAAAAATTAGGTCTTCTCCTGCACGATCTACACGTACCGTAAAAATTTCAAAACGATCGATTCAGTTAAACGAGAGAAATCAAGTCGGAAAAATTGACCAATTACAATCTTTTGAACTTTGAGCTCATTTTTCTCGAAAACGTGAGATTTTAAGAAAAATTCATGAGAAATAGAGCTTGAAATTCCTAACCATTTTTTTGACCTCCATTTTTCTCTACAATGCACCGTTTCCGAGATATTTTTGAATAACTGAATAAATTTGAGCTTCAAAAGCTCAGCTTTCTATGCACAGATCGCCTTCTAAATTTAATCAAATTTTCTCCTAAACACATTCTTATCACCATAAAAATTTCAAATCGATCGGTCGATTTTATTTATCTTGTCAGAGGGAGGTTTAAGAAAAATGAGCTTTGGAGTTTCAAAGCTCAGCTTTCTATGCACAGAGTTACACCAAAACATAATCAGTTTTTCTCCTGTACGATGTAAACTTACTGTAAAAATTTCAAAACGATTGGTTCAGTTGAACGAGAGAAATTTAGCCAGAAATATTGACCAATCACAACCCTTCCAACTTTCTCGAAAATGGTGAGCTTTTAAGAAAAATTCATGAGAATCAAAGTTGTAGAGCTTAAAATTCCTAACCATGGTCACCGTTTTTCTCTACGATGCACCATTTTCAAGAATATTTTCGAAAACTAAATAAACTTTGAGCTTTAAAAGCTCGACTTTCACTGCACGGATCGACTTCAAAATTTAATCAGCTCTTCTATCTCACACACTCTAACCACCATAAAAATTTCAAGTCGATTGGTCAACTTTAACGCGAGTTATCGCGTCAGAAAGAAATGTACCAAAAATGAGTTTAAAAGTCGAAAAGCTCAGCTTCCTGTGCACAGAATTGCACCAAAAACTAATCAGCTCTTCACTTACATGGTCTACACCTACTGTAAAAATTTCAGCCTGATCCGTTTAGTTTAACGAGAGAAATCGCGTCAGAAAAAAAGGCTTCAACAAATAAACAAATAAACTAGACACACTGTGTCAAAAGAGCGGACTTCCCAATTATATTTCAAATTGATCAACTGTGAACAGAACTATACCAAAATTCAAGTTCAACTCACAAGAATTCGCACTTGAATTCATTTTTCAATGCTTTCCCTTCATAATGCACAATATATGAGAAATTTTCAAAAAAAAAAAAGAAATTAAGTGAACTTTGAATACATGGATTGATTTCAAGATTTGATCAGCTTCTATCCTATACATAGTAAACAAATCATTATGAAGATTTCAACTTGATCTATCAAATCCAACGAGGTATTGAATTCGAAAGAAATATACTTAAAATAAGCTCAAAAGCTCAAAAGTTATGCAATGATTTGTAGCTCTCAATTTCGAAAAAGACAGTAGGTAGTTTAAACATTGAAATACACATCGCAAAAATTAATCAATCCGAGCCTTCAAACTTCGAATTCATTTTTCTCGTTAATGGTGAGCTTTTAAGAAAAGTTTATGAGAACCAAATTGTAGAGCATAAAATTCTTGACAAATTCATCTGCCCTCTGTTTTTCTCTACGATGCACTGTTTGCGATATATTCCTGAAAAATTAGTTTGATTAGGAAAAAACATGATGATGAGAACTGACCAATCACAACCCTTCAAACATCAAATTCATTTTTCTCGTAAACAGTCAATTTTTGAGAAAAATTCATAAGAACCAAAGTTATAGATCTTGAAATTTTTGACTATCCTTCTGGCCTCCGTTTTTCACTACGATGCACCATTCAAGATATATTTACGTAAAACTGTTTGATTAGGAAAACACACAATCATAAGAATTGACCAATCATAAGCCTTCAAACTTTGAACTCAATTTTCTCGTGAACAGTGAGCTTTTGAGAAAAATTCATAAGAACCAAAATTGTAGAGCATGAAATTCTTGACCATCCTTCTGGCCTATGTTTTTCACTGCAATGCACCATTCACGAGATATTTTCAAAAAACTGAATGAACTTTGAAATCGGAAAGCTCTACTTTTAATGCACAAATCGGCTTAAAAATTTAATCAGCTCTTCTCTCATACATGCTCTAACCACCATAAAAATTTCAAGTCGATTGGTTAACTCTAACGCGAGTTATCGCGTCAGAAAGAAATGTACCGAAAATGAGCTTTAAAGTCGAAAAGCTCAGCTTCCTGTGCACAGAATGTCACCAAAAACTAATCAGCTCTTCACCTATATGGTCTACACCTACTGTAAAAATTTCAGCTCGATCCGTTCAGTTTATTAAGAGAAATCGCGTCAGAAAGAAAAGGCTTCAACAAACAAACAAACAAACCATGATGACTGCAATAGCGGATTCCCGCTAGGGCGGGAAGTCCGCTAAAAACCCGGATGATTGCAATAGCGGATTCCCGCTAGAGCGGGAAGTCCGCTAACAATGGCCCAAAGGATAGGTAGGATGAATACCAAAAGAATAGAATTGTTTTGAAAAGCTCCAGGTGTTGAAAAATGAATTCAATTGCGAATTCTTGTGAATTGAACTTGAATCTTGGTATAGTTTTGTTCACAGTTGATCAAGTTTGTATATAATTGGGAAGTCCGCTCTTTTGACAGTGTGTCTAGTTATTGTTTGTTTTGTTTATTTGTTGAAGCCTTTCTTTCTGACGCGATTTCTCTCGTTATAGTGAACAGACGGGGCTGAAATTTTTACAGTAGGTGTAGACCCAGTAGGTGTAGACCATGTAGGTGAAGAGCTGATTAGTTTTTGGTGCAATATTGTGCACAGAAAGCAGAGCTTTTCGACTTTTAAGCTCATTTTCGGTACATTCCTTTCTGACGCGATAACTTGCGTTAGAGTTGACCAATCGACTTGAAATTTTTATGATGGGTAGAGCGTGTATGAGAGAAGAGCTGATTAAATTTTGAAGTCGATCTGTACCTTGAAAGTCAGCCTGTCGACTTCAAAGTTAATTCAGTTTTTTGAAAATATCTCGTGAACAGTGCATCGTAGTGAAAAACGGAGGCCAGAAAGAGGGTCAGGAATTTCAAGTACTACAACTTTGGTTCTCATGAAATTTTCTTAAAAGCCCATCGTTCTTGAGAAAATTGAGTTCAAAGTTCGAAGGCCTGTGATTGGTCAAGTCTAATCGTTATGTGTGTTCTCAATCAGACTGATTTTTCGAAAATATCTCACAAAAGGTTCATTGTGGAGAAAAACAGAGGCCAGAAGGATGGTCAAGAATTTCAAGCTCTACAACTTTCGTTCTCATAAATTTTTCCTGAAAGCTCATCGTTTACCAGAAAAAATATGAATTCAAAGTTTGAGCGATTGTGATTGGTCAATTTTTCTTACTTATTTTCTTTCATTAAACTGAACAGACTGGTTAAAAATTTTTACAGGTCTGTGAGTAGAAAGCTGAACTTTTAAGCTTTGAAGCTCACTTTTGGAGCATTTATTTCTCACGTGATAACTCCCATTGTAGTTGACCAATCGACCTGAAATTTCCATGGTGATTTGAATTCGTTTTAAATTTTGAATGCGATTGATGCATTGAAAGTTGAGCTTTCAAAGTTCAATTTGAAAATATGCATGTCGCACAAACGATGCATAGTAGGGAAAAACTGTGGCTAAAAGAATAGCATTGTTCTGATAAGCTCACGGTGTCATGTCATGGTGTTGAAAAATGAATTCAAAGTTTGAATTTTTGAGAATTGAATTGTAATTTTGGAGTAGCCCAGTTCACAGTGATCCAAGTTTGTATATTAAAAGGAAGTCCGCTCTTTTGACACAGTGTGTCTAGTTTTGTTTGTGTTCGTTTTTTCCAAATTAGATTATGTACTTACCTATGTGCCTTAGGGTGCGCCAAGTTTATATGAAAAAAAAAAAATTTGAAACTTCAAGGTCTTACCCCTTACTTTTTTTCCTTTTACTATAAAAATGAACTCCAGAAAGTTTCGTCAAAAAATATTATGATTTAAAGGTGGCTCAAGTCGATCAAAATATTCACCTACAATATAACCCATGCAAACAATTCGCGCCACGAGTTTCTGTGGAACAGCTCGTAGGGTCGGGAGAATTAGGGATGAGCACTGAGCATTCGTTCTTTGTCATGGTGGGCTAAGTAGGATATGAATTAAAATCAGGTATATAGGTAAAGTACCGTTAGGTTTCATTACCATATTTCTGGCAACGTCACTTGCATTTTAAAACATTCTATTGCTTATCACTTATCATAAAATTTTCACTTGAAAATCACATCACAATGCGAAGTATAGTTACAAATTATCTCCTTTAAATTTTGAATTTATTTGTTTTCTCATCGGTTTGCCACCAAACACCCGAATACATGGAATAAAAATGCCGAATATCAAAACAGGAAATCTATATTGAATCAACAAAATGTAGTGAATGATTTAGCAGAGACAGGCGTAGCATTGATTACAGAATTTAATTATAAAATCCAGGTCCGTAGTCAGGATGGTTTGGAAAGAATTGTTGAAAAAATTTCGCCAAAAATTATATTATCCGACCAAAAAAACTTTTGATTTGCAATTTTTCAACCAGCTTGTAGGTAAAGGACAAAAAATGTATCCAATTTCGAAGTCACTTGTGCGTGGAGTGTATGGAAATTCAAATCACATATTTTAAAGGATGACCAATGTTTCCAGCAGGTGGCACTATCCAAAAGCTTATAAAACTGTGAATGTTTTTTTTAAATGACAAAACTTTGAGGTCTCCTAAATCCTAGTTTTGTTTTTCTCGGAGTAAGAAGAAGACAGGGCTAGAAATTTTTGAGAAAGTCTCATACAGTACTCAAAGTAAACTATCTTATCAATTTTCGTCAAAATTCAAGATCTTTTTTTTTCATCCACTCTAATTCATATTCCTTACATTCAAAGAACCAAACAGCATTTTTGATCAATAATTTTCCAATTTTTAATTTTTTTCACAAAGATAAACATTTTTAAAATGTATAAGGTCATGGTAGGCATAGTATTGCTGGTTGCTGCCCAAAATCACGATATACTGGTTCAGAATTTGATACATTTTTCAGCCTAATTCATTTCTTTTATTTTTTAAATGTGAATTTAAAAAAAAACTTTTGAAATATCGGTCAACCTGGATCAAAATTGTAAAAATTCATCTCAAAAGTTAATAAAGTGTCACAACATTGTCAAAAAAAAATTGTTTACAATAATTTATGAGAATTATTGAGTACTTGTCAGATTTTTAAAAATTCTGACGTTTGAAATGAGATCTTCGTAAACTTGGTATTTTAATGACAAATTTAATTAGAATTAAAGAATTTAAAGCGAGTAGAATTTTCAACATTTTCAACATTTTGAATGGAAATTGATTCTGATCGAAATTTTGAGTGTATGGAATCAGATGACCAAATGGAAGGATGCTATAGAGGCAGCATTTCTATATTTTGGGTTTTTACAAGGGGTTTTTAACAAATTTCTCCAGGGGGCAAAATACTGCTCCAGGGGGGCAATGCCCCCCCCCCGGTAGCTAAGGGTTTGATAAAATCGTTAATGATGAGTAGCAAAAGCAATTCCTACTACAAGTGGTAGAAAATCATCGGCGACATTTAAAAAAATGCAATAAAAAAGAATTTGTTGAATATTTCGAGTGAAAATAAATGTTTGTATCCTTCATTGTGTTAATCTGTTTGTTAGTTTTACCAACACAGCAAGCTGTTCCACAGAAACTCGTGGCTCAAGGTGTTCTCCGTTCTCCGAATACCATGAGTCGTTCTGCGGAAACTAGTGGCGCGAATCGTATGTACGGGCCATACACAAAGTTGAAACTTTAATCGAGTTGAGCCACCCCTAACTCTCAATATTTTTTTATGAAACTTTGTAGGGTTTATTTTTTTAGTAAAAGGAAAAAAATGAAGAGGTAAGACCTCAAGGTTTCAAAAATTTTTTTTTTGGCGCACCCTAATGTGCCTGTACAATTTGAATTGTGACCGCTCAATTAATGATAATTTTTTATATGTTTTTTGTTTTACTTAATTACTGTACAGTACGTATGATAATTCTTGCATTTTTAAAATAAAATACTATTTATAACAAATTTTGTGACGTAATTGTCGTTTTTCTCTTCATCAGAAACCAGTCTTTGTAAACAAGTCGGTACCTACATTGAAACGTTAGTAAAACTTATCCAAGTAGTTACCTAATAGAAACGAAAATTTCGGAAATACCCTCATACTTGCATAAATACCAATTTCTTTACAAAAAGAAATACCCAATTATTTCCGCTGCAAAACCCTATGGCCACATTATCGAAAGTACCTCTGGTTTTTTCACCAATAACTAATGAGATCTGCAATAGGTGGCATCTCCCGATTTGACTTCGGACTGGCATTTGATTTCCCCAATACATTATACCTGCTAAGAGAGGTATTAATGACCAACGGAAGAATAAGGAACTAATCATACTGCGAATAAAATAGAATCGACTTATGATAGAAATCCAGTTATACGATTCGATACTGAATTACCTTGACATTGCGTTTTTTAAAAGTGTTTACATTGATTATCGATTCAGTAACGAAGTTGGTGTCCGTGAGGATCCAGTATAATCTCAAGATTTATACCCGGACAGTCGGGTACTTTTTCGTTGGTGTTTTGAAATTTGCAAATTATGTTATGATTGAAAATCTTCGTTTTGTATGTAGAATTTAATTTAAAGTTAAATAGTCATGTTGTGAATATTTTTCAAATTCTTTTCCATTAAGTTTTATTATTAATTCTAATTTCAAATTCAGTAGTTTGGTAAGTACAATTTTAATTCAAATAATCAAATTCCATCCGAATAATTTCAATTTTTTCAAATTAGTAACATTTTTTTTACCTTAATTCGGCACCTATTTATATGCCAAAATTTGGATCATAGATTTTATGCTGAATCATTTATAAATCATTTTCCACCCAAAAATGATCAATTTTTACAATCTATGAAAAAACCCATACTTTGAACATGGCATGTGTGGGAATTTTATTTATTCATAGGTTTGTGTTGTTCAATGACACCAGAAAATTCCCCTATCAAAATGAAATTTGCAATAAAAAATTTTTCGCAAATGATATGGAATTTATACAGATAAAAAAATTGCATCGTTCATTCCTTAATCGCTTTTTGTACTTTGGGAAACCTCAAATGTCTAATTCAAATAAAATTCCATGTGAAAATTAAATTAATTGAAAATTTTTTCAAAACTTTTGGTAGGTAGGTAAACAGTTCATTCGATTGTCATGTCGATTTATTTTTAAAAAACCAACCAGTACATTCTGCTGGATTTATGATCCAGGTACCTACCTATTTTAAAAAAATACTTTGAGTTTTCTTTCTAAAAACGTTTCAAATTGCATGAAATTAGACGAAATAAAAATCATTTATTAAAATAAATTTATACCTACTCATTTCTATTGATTTTTTTAGGAAACCTCAAAATTTTTTTTCATTGCAAATCTATTGGAATCACTTTTCATAAAATAAAAAAAATGGGAATACCTCACCCAGAATTTCCCTAGTCAAAGTTTAAAAAATTCTGATCTCCATGTTAACACATTTTTGACAAATTTGAGGTTTATCAAAAGTATTATACCTATCTACCTACATTCGCCCATTTTTCGCACCGTGCCAAAAGGAGCAAAAATTTGTATTTTTTCTTCATGATCCACTATTTGCCACTCAAATTTTCAAACCATGTAGGTATGAATTAATTTCTAAGAAAAATGGTTAAAAATTCGTTTCAAATGTTTTATTTGAATTTTCATACAAAATGATAATAAGGCTCAACACTGAAGCTTTTCTGAACAATTTTATTTCAAAAATTGGTTCGAAATTCGAATACCCATGTACATATAAAAATCCAAATTGTTCAAAACATAAGATAAGATGAAACGAAATTTCCAAAAAAAACGATCATGGCGTCAAATGCAATACTTCATTAGATCATTACTTCTCGATATGTACCTCATTCAACCAAAAAATAACTAATTGCACGACAAAAGAGGCTTGAAATCAGAAACTTGGCCATCTTAATGTCTACGGTTGCCTACTGGTGAATCTTGTTTTCTTATGTAGGTATCTCACGACGTCAAAATTCTGGCAAGGACGACTGAATTTATGCAATAGCAATACCTAGATATACTTTTACTCCTATCCGGTAGAAATATCAAAAGGATAAGTGTCTTTGGTGTCGGTTCTTAAATCAAATTTCCGAGATCTCGATCCTGATGTTGGTCCATTTTTCTCTAAAAATTATAAATTTCTAAAATATCAGCCCTATCTCACCTTTTCCTTATAAAATTTGATACAGAATAACATGCGAAAACGATTTTTTTTTTGAAGAGGAAAAGAGGGGAAAATGCAAAATTTCCAAATTGGATTCTAAGGAATAGTGCTCTACCACAAAAATCTAAATTTTGAAAAAACTGCGAAAAATTGTGGTTTCGATTGCAAATTGTAGCAGCTGATGATGAATTTTGAGGAATATTTTTTATAAAAAGATTTTGCTGCTGTCTACCAGTTTCCAATAAAGGGATGAAAGGGTAGGAAATACTGCCCAGCTGGCAAAGTGCTACCATTTTTAAAAAGCGCTACTATTTATGCTACTAGTAGCAAAGGTAGCAGCGCGCGAACTACTTTTATAGGAGCACTACCCCCATAGGCTACTCTATACATGCAACAGGTGTGCTACTAGTAGCACTACTAGTAGCCCACATAGTAGCATATGGGGTAGTGCTCCTATAAAAGCAGTTCGCGTGCTGCCACCTGTGCTACTAGTAGCATAAATAGTAGCGCTTTTTAAAAATGGTTGAGATTGGTTTAAAAAAAATTTAACCCTGTGTCCGTCCTATATAAATCTAAGGATGATTTTAGATGAAGTTTTAAGGGCATAGTTCGCATTCCTTTTTGCCTATAGGCTCCCCTGCCAATTTACATTACGCTTATGGGAGTTTATAAGATATTACTTTACTCGAAATGAGAGTGATGAAATGGGCTCAAATTTGAAATATACATTTTTCGCGATGGTCTCTACAATCCTGTGCATGGATTGCTCGTTACATCGAATATTTTACGAGCAATCCATGCACAGGATTGTAGAGACCATTGCGAAAAATGTATATTTCAAATTTGAGCCCATTTCATCACTCTCATTTCGAGTCAAGTAATATTTCATGAACTCCCATAAGCGTAATGTAAATTGGCAGGGGGGCGTGTAGGCAAAAAGAAATGCGAACTATGCCCTTAAGATTTTTTTTAGTTACACCACATAGCCTTGAGCAGTCACCCATCCATCCTAATAACCTGTCCCAACGTTGCTTAACTTCTCAACAGTGTGCTGTTTAAGAACCTGTAACTTGTCACCACATTAGTATGTTAAAAGAGTGATATTTCAGAAAGCATTTGCTGTTTTAATAGAGTAACAATTTCAAAAGAAATGAATTTTTAAAACATTTTTTTCAAGTTAAAATGGATTTTCCATTCTGTGAACACATATCCCCCATTTACATAAATTATTATTTTTACCAATTTTGACATGGATATGTCTTTAGGGCTGGGGTGGGGGGGGGGTAAATTTGGAAATTGTTACGGTTACGGGTTACAGTGGATCCAGACATTATGACATTATGTTAGACTTGAAAAAACTTGGAAATAAAAGGGTATAGACTATAACATTATATTAGATTTGGAAAAACACTGAAAGTTGGTTGAAAAGTCGGTCAAATTATATCGGAAATTCATTTGGTAATCGCTCGAAAAGTCGCTCGAAAAGTCAGTGGAAAAGTCAGTTGAAAAGTCGCTCGAAAAGTCTGTCAAATTTATTGGAAAGTCATCTATTGGACCATCGAAAAGTCCGTCGAAAAGTGAGTTGAAAAGTTGGTTGAAAAGTCAGTCAAATCTATAGGAAAGTCGTCTATTGGAAAGACCGACTTTCAGTGTTTTTCCAAATCTAATATAATGTTATAAAGTCTATACCCTTTTATTTCCAAGTTTTTTCAAGTCTAACATAATGTCATAATGTCTGGATCCACTGTAATGGTAAGAGGTGTGTTGAGCTTAAGAGAGAATGGAAGAATGTACTTAATTGAAATGTTTGGCCACTGGTAATACACCTTTATTTTACTAAGCAATCCTAAATTATGGGGCTGATGTAGATATAATTGAGGTTTTGAAATGATGTCGAATGAGATTAAAGAAACCTACCTCTATCGATTGATCTTCGCTTTATGGGTTACTGGCAATCTTAAAGTATGTGGTTGGTGTAGATACTCTTGAGAATTGGAGGTATTGGTGGATCCAAACATTATGACATTATGTTAGACTTTTAAAAAGTTGGAAATAAAAGGTTATGTGATGTTTTTAGATTAAGATATAATGATATTATATTACGACATTGCGACATTATGTTAGACTTGAAAAAACTTGGAAATAAAAGGGTATAGATTTTATAACATATTAGATTTGGAAAAACACTGGAGGTGTTGAGTAACATTTTTATACATATTTTTTTAGGAGTTTTTTCTTTTTCCTATGAAAAAATTGTCTACTTTTTCTTTGAAATTCTTTAAAAAAGAATAATTTCTTGAGTATGAGTTAGAAAAAAAAAATGAGTTCCCGAGTTACAGCTTCCAGCTTCAAAAATCAAAAGTTCAAAATTCAAAACAAAGAAAGAAAAACGATTTTTTGTGACCATACCCGATGAATGTGACATGGGTCATGATTACCGTCACAAATATGTGACCATGTCCTAAAATGCTGTATGTGACCGATAAATATCCAGCTTAATAACTTCTTGAGAAAACATTTTTACCATGCAGGCATTGAATACACCTATAGAATAGGGCCTAAAAAACACATTTTGGCCATTAAAAACATTTGTGACCGTGACCTATCATGCTTGGTCACGAAAAATGTTTGTGACGGTCACCGTCCATCTCTGATGCTGGTGATATAGAAGTAGGAGACCTGAATATAGGGACATTTTTAGATGAAGATATCGTGGTATTATGTAAAATATCAACAAATACGCTGGTGATCTAGAAGTAGAACTGAATATAGGGACATGGTTATTTATGGTTGCTGAGGTTTTGTGAATTTTATTTTGCTTAGTAAAATAGGTAGTGATGCCAATTGCATAACCCTGCTATACCATACCCTGTGACAATTGTCAACAACCGGTTTTCTCGTTCGTTACGTTGCCAGGAACGAGTGATCGGGTGGTAACGCCTTCTAGTACCTATGCGCGCATGTCCTGCCGTTCATTTCCGCTGTTCAGCAGATTGCCTACTTTTTCATTTGAAGGGGCAAACGTTTCTGAAAATAATCTTTACCGGTACGAATTTTAATTTTTTTTGCCCCTTAAATCCAAAGGGTAGGCAAAGTGTTGTGCACGAACCAGTAGGGCATAGATACACAAGTATCTGTTGGGTGATGATTTCATCCCCTCCACTTTTCATTCGGTGAGAAAAAAAATATCAATAAACACAAAAAATACATATTTTTTTCTAAAATTTTTGCCCCTTCAAATAAGAAAGTTGTAGAGAAAACTCGGAAAACCCAAATTTTCAGCGTGAGGAGCGTGAAGATTTGATTGGACGATGATACTCAGCGTGTGAAACTGGAAAATCGATCTTTTCAAGATTGGAAAACTCGGAAAAGAGTTTTTCTGAGACGTAGGGAAAGCGGTCGGAAAATTTTGACGTAATTTTACCGCACGAAGCAGGTAACGATATGGACAGCTCTTGAAGCTTTTCCGACCAATAGCAACGCGCCTACGATTGATTTTCCCTAAATTTTCGTATTTAGGGAGACTTTCGATTGCGCTACAGTTTGAACTGTTGTCTGATTGGATCGGAATTTCGACGATTATTGTTTCTTTGGAAACGATACTTTGACTCGATCTGACGATACCGAATGAATAATAATTTTCATAGAAAATTATTTTCAAATAAAATTGAATTTTCACGAACGGAAAAATTCAGACAATTCACGAAGAAAAAAAGGAAAAACTCGAATTTAGTTTTTACCTTATATTAAACTGAATATTGGACATCGCGTGAGGCTTAAAAAAAACTCGGTAGTTTTAAAGCCTAACTAAGTAAGTTACAAAATCGAACCTTACGCGAAAGCGGTTAAAACGATACAACGATTCGAGGGTTAACGAACGACGCGAATAAAAATACAAAAATTAATTAGAGGCCGTAGCCAATAATTTTACAAATTTACTAACCGCGTAAGTATTAATCGATACGGTAAAATTAACACCGCCCCTCGGACGAAAATTAACTATTTTTAATTTTCTTATTAAAATCGAAAATCTCGTTCAATAAACGTTCGAAGACGACCCTATTGGTCGACTTTGTTAACAAATCCGCGACGTTATCACTCGAAGAAATTTTGACAACGTGAATGATACCGGATTTGATTAGATCGCGAACGTGATGATACGAAACATCTATACAGGGTCTATAAATGAACCGGGCACCATCTGCGCGAAAATCCCTGCCTGAAAAAATGAAATTTCAGATTTTTGTTTTTTCGTGTCTATTACCCCTGAAATAAAGTTTATCAGGTGTCAAAAATTGTAATTTTGATAAATTAAATTTTTAATGATAAATTCATTCCTTATTTGTCAATAATTGTAATTAATAAAAAAGTTTAATTTCAAAGAATTGATAATTTTACGTTCGAGATTATGGCATTCTGATGTTGAAAAAAAAGATTCATGTAATGTTATCGAGTGGGCATTTCAACTCTGTGAAGCGTATTTCACACTTTTACCTGCTAATTTTATAAGATGACTCATCCCTTACATTAAACTTCGTCACTTTTTTTAATCTTGCTTTCGTTTCGTTGCGTACTGCAACAATAATATCAGTGATGCATCGCAACGAAACGGGAAAAAGGGAAAGAAAAGAATGGGAATTTTTACGCAGACGGTGCCCGGTTCATTTATAGACCCTGTATGTCTAGTCCGACGAGATTCGTCCGTATTTGCTATCGAGATTGCTGCGTTGGAATTGCAAAATATCGGTACAATGTCGGTAATTAAATCAAGACTATTTAACAAATTAATCCACGATCTAGCTTATTTTCCTGCCGTCGATAAAGCTACGTACTCGGCTTCCGCCGACGATAATGCTACACAATTTTGCTTGCGTACAATCCAGTCAACGATATTACCATTTAACATAATGACGATACCAGTCGTCGATTTACGGTCCGAGTCATCACCGGTGAAGTCGGAATCGGAATACAATTTAAGCGGGTACGATACATTTGAGTAATTAGAACTATAAACTAACGACCGATCGATTGTCGTTTTTAAGTATCTAATTATCCTTTTAGCGTAATTAAAAATTTCAGCATTAGCGAGATGCTAAAATCGACACAAAAAGTTAACGGTGAACGCGATATCGGGACGAGTACCTCTAGCTAGATACGATAACGAACCTAGGATACCACGAACTTTAGTTTCAAACGATTTATCAAGCCTTTTGTCTTCGATTTTTAAACCTGGTTCCATCGGCGACGATATCGGATTAGAGTCTTCAAGATCATATTTGACGATCAGTTCGCTAATATACGATTGTTGATGTAAGTACGTTACATTTTCTTCTTTTCTATCGATTTCGATACCGATGAACTTTTCCAGTTCTTTTAGATCTCGAATCCCGAACTCTTTATTAAGCTGATCGATCAGCCACTCGATTAATTCATCGTCAGAACCGGTTATGAGAAAATTGTCTACAAATATTACGAAGATACATCGAGTTTTATCGCCTTCTTTATTTACATATACGCACGGATCGTTAGCGGATTGTTCGAATCCTAATTTTTCTAATACCTATTTTAATTTTTTGTTCCAGTTCTGCGGCGAAGTTTTAAGTCCGTACAAGGACTTTTTAAGCACGAATACGATTTTTCTTTTTACCGAGGATCCTTTCGGTGGATCGAAGACAATCATTCGGGTTGCTTCACCTTTAAGAAAAGCTGTCGATACATCCGCTTGGCGCAATTTCCATTTATTTACAGTAGCTACGCAGACGATACCACTGACGATCGATACGTTTGCAGTCGGCGCGTATGTCTCATCCAGCTCGTATTGATGAGAATCCTTATAACTGCGGAGAACTAATCAAGCTTTAAATTTTACGATATGATTAACTGAGATTTTTTTCGTAGAACCCATCTCGTATCGACCTTTGAATAGTCTTTACCAGCAAGCTCATCCTCCGTCACCTCGTACCAGACATCTTTCACTGCCATCGCTCTCAATTCCTCTTCGATCGCCTTTTTCCATTTGCTACCTTCGGGATCGTTTACTGCCTCCTCATACGTAAGCTCTTTACCCTGTTTGGTGGCTATTAACGCGGAATATTCGATGCGATCATCATCGTTACACAGATTAGATTTTATCGCGACCAACGAATTTTCGATTGTTTCAGGTTCACGATTTACAGTATCGCCGTACGAAGTTTCATTTAACCGATCAGCATAAAGCTGGTTTTCATCGAAAATTACATTTGACGAGTACGATAGTTTATTTCGCGATACATCGAGTAGCATGTAACCAGTTTCTGTATAACCGACTAACATTTTTTCGACTGATTTCGGGTCTAATTTTGTAAGTTTTTCTTTAGGAATAAATTCCCTCTCAATGCAACCGAAGATACGAACGTACGTAAACGTTGGCTCTTGATCGAACCAGAGACGATACGGGCTACGATCAGTTATCGCGGAACACTGAAGACGGTTATACAAGAACGTTGCCGTATACAGCGCGTACGGCCAAAATCGACAAGGAAGTTTAGAATCGAATAAAAGCGAACGAAGTTTTTCGCTAATGGTACGTAAGAAACATTCGGCTGTACCATTGTGTTTGTGCTCGTATGGCTCCGAAGCCATTAATCGCATACCTTTTTTCTTGATAATTTCCCGGAATTTTCCGCCGATGAACTCTGTGGCACTATCGCATCGAAGTTGTTTGGTTTGTCGATTCCATAGATTCGTTACTATGTTATCGTACTTTTCGAAGAATTCGCCAACTTGCGATTTGGCCGTTATCGCGAAAGTTACAGCATAATGGGTATAGTCATCAATAAATACTAAAATGTACCGCTCGTTGTCGATACCAGCACTTAACGGACCCATTACATCGACATGGATAATGTCCAACGGTTGTTTAGCCTTTTCGCGCTCGGTGTTGTAAGGCCCACGATGTTGCTTTGCCTTGGCACACGTATCGCACTCGTTAGTTAAAGGGCAGTCATGTTCGGTACAATTTATATTGGGTATCTTGTACATGACCGATCTACTCGGATGACCTAACCGTCGGTGCCACATAGCATTAAGCGCGAAATCGAAATTATCGGTAATTTTATTTAGCTTAAATTTAACCGTTAGTAAACCGTTTGACTGTTCAAAAACGTCAGTCAATTTTTCGCCCGTGTCGCAGTGAACAATAGAAATTTTATCGCCTATTACAGTATCGTAACCTAGCCTACGAATCTGGCTAGCCGACATTAAGTTGTACGATAAATTGGAAATATAGCTAACGTTTTGCATTATAAAATTCACCCCGTTAGTAACGGGTAACTCACCGACCGACGAGCGTACGATAGCGGAATCTTGTTTCCCTACGATAATTTCAGCATTCGACGTTACTAGCTTTTCATTAACGAGGATACCGGGAACATTGATCATATGGCTTGTAGCACCGGTGTCCAAAACAAAGGTGATTTCTTCGACGTTTGTAATTAATGCAACGTTTTCTTCGGCGGTCATTAGCGCTTTCGGACGGCTCGACGATTCGGTACTCGATGAAGATTTCGGCGCAGGCGAATTCGAATTTGAGCTGGAGCTCGATGGTTCGGACCTTTTCGAATTAGCTTCATCACCATACCGAGGGCATTGTTTCCCAATGTGGCCGGTACCGCCGCAACGATAACATTTTATTTCTCCTCTCGGCGATTGATTTCTGTTAGCCCAACAATTTTTCGCAAGATGACCGAGCTTTTTACATTTGGCACACTTTGGACGCGGCTTTCGTTCGTTTGGACTGTGATTATTCGAGCTTGAAGTCACCAACGCCGAGCCTTTATTGATATTCATCGCTGGCTTTTCAAATTTGTCCTCGTCGCTGGTCAGAAGTCCTCGCAAAAATTTGGGGTTGGTGGGCGCAACGTTTAGCAAAGCTTTGGCCGGTTTCTTTACAGATTTCCATTTTTCGACATTTTTTAATCCAGAATTCAAAAAAGCGTATTCTTCGTCCTTGGGAACTTTTGTTCCGGCGGCCTCCATTTGATTGACTAAACTCGACACTTCGTCGCAATAATCGGTGGCAGATTTGAATCGATCGATATCGATAGCTGCCAACTTGGCACGGCAGGTGATGACGATTTGTTGGTTTTCTTTCGCGTAACGTTCATCGAGCTCGAGAAGTAATTTTTCCGGGTCTTTTTCTTCTCTTATTAATCGGAAAACCGCATTCGTCGTATAGCTCACTATTTCGAAGTAGGCTTTTCGCTTTTCCTCGTCGGTAGCCCCGCCATTTTCTGTTATCGCTTTTTCGAGATCCTTCGCGCATAATAACGATTTGATTCTCTTTTTCCAGATGAGATAGTCGGTACCATTAAAAATTAAATGTGCTGGAATATTTGACGATTCTCCAGATGCCATTTCGGACGCTGACGATTCGTTTTCGAAGCACGTAGCAGTTTTCTCGCTTTCGGATTGGTCGCCGGAGATGATCGACGCTGAATCGGACTAGTTATTGGTTGCTGATACGATGCACGGAGCTGATAGTATCGGCGACGCAGAGGATTGACCGACGAAGGAAGTGTTTAGTTCTCTCAACAATCGTTTTTGAATTTTCCTCGTGACCGCGTTAACACTTTTTCAGCTGCAACCGACGCTGGAAAACCACGGAAATCTTCTTCGGCGTTAGAAGTATCGTTAGCAGCGTCGCCTCGACCAATGAGCTTCGATAGACGAGGTATCATATACCGGTTCGATTCGCCGTTTCACAGGAACCACGCTCTGCTACCATGAAGAGAAAACTCGGGAAACCCAAATTTTCAGCGTGAGGAGCGTGAAGATTTGATTGGATGATGATACTCAGCGTGTGAAACTGGAAAATCGATCTTTTCAAGATTGGAAAACTCGGAAAAGAGTTTTTCTGAGACGTAGGGAAAGCGGTCGGAAAATTTTGACGTAATTTTACCGCACGAAGCAGGTAACGATATGGACAGCTCTTGAAGCTTTTCCGACCAATAGCAACGCGCCTACGATTGATTTTCCCTAAATTTTCGTATTTAGGGAGACTTTCGATTGCGCTACAGTTTGAACTGTTGTCTGATTGGATCGGAATTTCGACGATTATTGTTTCTTTGGAAACGATACTTTGACTCGATCTGACGATACCGAATGAATAATAATTTTCATAGAAAATTATTTTCAAATAAAATTGACTTTTCACGAACGGAAAAATTCAGACAATTCACGAAGAAAAAAAGGAAAAACTCGAATTTAGTTTTTACCTTATATTAAACTGAATATTGGACATCGCGTGAAGCTTAAAAAAAACTCGGTAGTTTTAAAGCCTAACTAAGTAAGTTACAAAATCGAACCTTACGCGAAAACGGTTAAAACGATACAACGATTCGAGGGTTAACGAACGACGCGAATAAAAATACAAAAATTAATTAGAGGCCGTAGCCAATAATTTTACAAATTTACTAACCGCGTATTAATCGATACGGTAAAATTAACAAAAGTAGACAATTTGCCCATCAAGGGAAATGAACGGTTGAACATTCATGTACACCCCCTAGAAGTTATAGTGTCCTATCAAACTTCGGTCCAGCGCTAGAAAATTAATTGGAAAATGACATTTTTTTACGTATGGTGTCCCAGGGTTAATGTGAAATATTTGGTATTTGGCAACACTGTATATTTTTACTAAGCAAAAGTGAAATTATAAGGTAGTGGTGGAGGTGGCTGAGAAAAAAAATCACTTTGACATGGATATGTCTTTAGGCCTGGGGTGAGGGAGGGGGTAAAATTTGAAAATTGTTACAGTTATGGTGGATCCAAACATTATGACATTATGTTAGACTTGGAAAAATTTGGAAATGAAAGGGCATAGACTTTATAACATTATATTAGATTTTGAAAAACACTGAAAGTTGGTTGAAAAATCAACATTATGACATTATGTTTGACTTGAAAAAACTTGGAAAGAAAAGGTTATAGACTTTATAACATTATATTAGATTTGGAAAAACACTGAAAGTTGGTTGAAAAGTCGGTTGAACTGTCGGTCAAAAAGTCGGTCAAATTATATCAGAAATTCATTTGGAAATTTGTTCGGAAAAGTTGGTCAAAAAGTCGTTTGAAAAGTCGGTCAAAAAGTCCATTGAAAAGTCGATTTGTTCGGAAAAGTCTGTTGAAAATTCGTTTGGAAAAGTAGGTCGAAAAAAGCCTGTCAAATTATATCAGAAATTCATTCGGAAATTTGTTAGGAATAGTCTACAGTCCAAGTGGCAAAAAGTGCTCTAGAAATCGAAATTAGTGTGCATTTTCGCTGGACAAAAAAATCAGTTGGTTTGTTGTAGGTATGGGTCCCGTAGTCCCAAAAAACCGAATTTTGGATTTTTGCCCCGGCACAATAGGGAGCTGAGGCCTGAAAACCCCCCTTTTTTCCCAATTTTTAAATTTGACTTTGGACAAAAAATTTTTTCACATTCTGGTAGCAGACACTCCCCCGACTCCAAATATATGTCACATCCCTTGGGTCACGGGCACATTGGGGTGCTGAGCCCCCTAATGTGCGATTTTTTGCCAAATTCGATAATTTTTGGCACAATAATGCCTCTGTAAGCGTTATGTGGTAAGCTGGACAAAAAAAATCAAACGCAATGTATTCTTGGGTTCATTCCGCGTCCGATGAGCCAAAGTTTGAGGAAAACTGTGGACACAATAGGCCGTGGTGGAATTTCAAAGTTTTGAAAACACGCGATTTTCTCCCCCCTTAATTAAAAAATAAGTCATGAAAAAATCTGAAATTTGGGTTGCGACCTATCAAAATGGGTCAAAATTTTACGAGCAGAACGAAATTATTGATGAAAATTAAATTTGAGTAATTTGAACCCATTTTGAGCCCCAAATTGGGTCAATTTTTGAGTATTTTCAAAGAATTGACATGTGACCTATGAAAGTGGGGTAGAATTTCGCCAGAAATTCAACAAAACCATCCAATTTTTTTTTGAGCAACTTTTGAGAATTTTGAGCCTAAAATTGAGTCAATTCTGGAGTATTTTCAAAGAATTGACATGTGACCTATGAAAGTGGGGTAGAATTTCGCCAGAAATTCAACAAAACCATCCAATTTTTTTTTGAGCAACTTTTGAGAATTTTGAGCCTAAAATTGAGTCAATTCTGGAGTATTTTCAAAGAAATGACATGTGACCTATGAAAGTGGGGTAGAATTTCGCTAGAAATTCAACAAAACCATCCAATTTTTTTTGAGCAACTTTTGAGGATTTTGAGCCTTGAACTAAGTCAATTTTCGAATAATTTCAAAAAATTGGCATGTGACTTATGAAAGTGGGCTAGAATTTTGTCAGAAATTCAAAAATACCATCCAAATTTTTTTGAGCCACTTTTGAGAATTTTGAGTCTTAAATAAAATTAATTTTTGAATAATTTCAAAAAATTAACATGTGATCTACGAAAAATGGATAGAATTTTGCCAAAGATTTTAAAATGTAATCCCAAACTTTTTAAAACAAATTTCATGTTTGAGTAATTTTAAGCGCAAAATGTTTTATTGGAATGCGAAAAAATGAACGATCTAATTTTTCTATGAACTTCTAATCCATACTGATAAGTCTATCTAAAAATCTACAAAGTCAAAGGCTCAAAATTCTCAAAAGTTGCTCAAAAAAAATTTGGATGGTTTTGTTGAATTTCTGGCGAAATTCTACCCCACTTTCATAGGTCACATGTCATTTCTTTGAAAATACTCCAGAATTGACTCAATTTTAGGCTCAAAATTCTCAAAAGTTGCTCAAAAAAAAATTGGATGGTTTTGTTGAATTTCTGGCGAAATTCTACCCCACTTTCATAGGTCACATGTCAATTCTTTGAAAATACTCAAAAATTGACCCAATTTGGGGCTCAAAATGGGTTCAAATTACTCAAATTTAATTTTCATCAATAATTTCGTTCTGCTCGTAAAATTTTGACCCATTTTGATAGGTCGCAACCCAAATTTCAGATTTTTTCATGACTTATTTTTTAATCAAGGGGGGAGAAAATCGCGTGTTTTCAAAACTTTGAAATTCCACCACGGCCTATTGTGCCCACAGTTTTCCTCAAACTTTGGCTCATCGGACGCGGAATGAACCCAAGAATACATTGCGTTTGATTTTTTTTGTCCAGCTTACCACATAACGCCTACAGAGGCATTATTGTGCCAAAAATTATCGAATTTGGCAAAAAATCGCACATTAGGGGGCTCAGCACCCCAATGTGCCCGTGACCCAAGGGATGTGACATATATTTGGAGTCGGGGGAGTGTCTGCTACCAGAATGTGAAAAAATTTTTTGTCCAAAGTCAAATTTAAAAATTGGGAAAAAAGGGGAGTTTTCAGGCCTCAGCTCCCTATTGTGCCGGGGCAAAAATCCAAAATTCGGTTTTTTGGGACTACGGGACCCATACCTACAACAAACCAACTGATTTTTTTGTCCAGCGAAAATGCATGCTCAATGAACACTTTTCGCCTCTTGGACTGTAGACTAGAAAAGTCGGTTGAAAAATCGGTCGAAAAGTCATTTGAAAAGTCGGTCCAAAAGTTGGTTGAAAAGTCACTTGAAAATTTGGTCAAAAAGTTGGTCAAATTATATTGGAAATTTGTTCGGAAAAGTCGGTCGAAAAGTTGGTCAAATTATATCAAGAATTTATTTTATTCGGAAAAGTCGGTTGAAAATTTGTTCAGAAAAGTCAGTCGAAAAGTCGTTTGAAAGGTCGGTCCAAAAGTTGGTCAAATTATATTGGAAATATGTTTGGAAAAGTTGGTCAAAAAGTCACTTAAAAAGTTGGTCGAAAAGGTGGTCATTTTATATGGGAAATTTGTTCGGAAAAGTCGGTCGAAAAGTTGGTCAAATTATATCAAGAATTTATTTTATTCGGAAAAGTCGGTTGAAAATTTGTTCAGAAAAGTCAGTCGAAAAGTCGTTTGAAAGGTCGGTCCAAAAGTTGGTCAAATTATATTGGAAATATGTTTGGAAAAGTTGGTCAAAAAGTCACTTAAAAAGTTGGTCGAAAAGGTGGTCATATTATATGGGAAATTTGTTCGGAAACGTCGGTCGAAAAGTCGGTCGAAAAGTTGGTCAAATTATATTGGGAATTCATTCGGAAAAGTCAGTCGAAAATTTGTTTGCAAATTTGTTCAGAAAAGTCGGCTGAAAAGTCGGTTGAAAAGTCGGTCGAAAAGTTGGTCGAATTATATCGGGAATTCATTTGGAAATTTGTTCGGAAAAGTCATTCGGAAATTCGTTTGCAAATTTGTTCAGAAAAGTCGGCTGACAAGTCGGTTGAAAAGTCGGTCGAAAAGTTGGTCGAATTATATCGGGAATTCATTCTGAAATTTGTTCAGAAAAGTTGGTCAAAAAAGTTGGTCTAAAAGTTGGTCAAATTATATCAGAAATTCATTTGGAAATTTGTTTGGAAAAGTCTGTCGTAAAGTTGGTCGAACTGTATTGGGAATTCATTCGGATATGTGTTCGGAAAAGTCGGTCTAAAAAAGTCAGTTGAAAAAAGTCGGTCGAAAAAAGATTGGTCGAAAAAAGTTGGTCAAAAAAAGTCGGTGGAAAAGTTGGTCAAATTATATCAGAAATTCATTTGGAAATTTATTCGGAAAAGTTGGTTGAAAAGTTGGTCAAATTATATCGGAAATTTGTTTGGAAAAGTTGGTCGAAAAGTCGTTTGAAAAGTCTTTTGAAAAGTCGGTCGAAAGGTTGGTCAAATTATATTGGAAATTCATTCGGAAAAGTCGGTCAGAAATTCTTTTGGAAATTTGTTCAGAAAAGTCGGTTGAAAAGTTGGTCAAATTATATTGGAAATTTGTTTGGAAATTTGTTCAGAAAAGTCGGTCGAAAAAAGTTATACAAAAAGTCGGTCGAAAAGTCAGACGAATCTAACGGAAAGTCGTCTTTTGGAAAGTCTATTAGAAAGTACTAGCCAAGTCTTCTTGTAAGATTTTGAAAGAGGTGTGTTGAGCTTAGGAGAGAATGGAAGAATGTACTTATTTGAAATTTTTGGCCACTGGTAATACACCTTTATTTTACTAAACAATCCTAAATTATGGGGCTGATGTGGATATAATTGAGAATATGAGATTGTTGTTAAAATCATGTCGAATGAGATTGAAGAAACCTACCTCTATCGATTGATCTTCGCTTTATGGGTTACTGGCAATCTTAAAGTATGGGGTTGGTGTAGATACTCTTGAGAATTGGAGTTTATTGGTGATATGATGTTGAATGGGATTAGACCTATATTGATTGCTTCACTCTTTCTATAAAATAACTGAGTATATCTGTTGGTCGTGCTATATTACATGTAAGAATTGGATTCAATCACTGTTCATCTTTCAAAAAATTCACAAATCGGAATTTCAAAACTGTAGAGAGTAGAACTTAGAATGATCGCTACAATTTTGATTGAAAAATTTCTACTTATTCAAATGGGCCGAATTCAAATATGTATTTCTGTATAAAGATAAAATTTAAAAAAATTTAAAATAATGATCAACTTGATATTTTTTTGATTTTTGAATACAAAGTGTTCAAATTGAAATTATATACCATACATCATAATATCAACAACATTTTGACATATCCATGTTCTAAGATTTTTGCTTTAAAACAAGAAACTCATTAATTTTTTAAAACTTTTTTTAGTTAAATTATGCTCGAATATGATTTAAAAAAATTAAAAATTGCATAGGTTGAAATTGTCAAACTAGGTAGATTGGTATAAAAACCTTTTTTCATTTATAAAAATTACAAAAAAGTTTAATTCTTTCACTTTTTTTACTTTGCACAAATAAAACCATCTTCTCAAAAAAATACCTCACTGGAATAAATTATTTTTTGGATATATACCCCCTCCAATTAATTATAGCAATTTGATTAATAACTCTTCGAAAAATTGTTTTAAAATTGTAAGGTGAATCCACCCCCTCCAGTAGATGAATTATTTTAAAATTCAAACAATTTCATTTGATTTGAACCCCAAGTCAAATTACCTACCATTACCTTTTGAATACACCTGCCATTAATGAACAACTCTTATCAATTATTAATTTTTGAAAATTTGAGTAATTTAAAATAAGTAATAATTTGACAATTGAGGCATTTTTAATACAGATGGTAAAAAAAAGTTTTATAATTTTAGAAAAAAGAGTGGTTTTGTTCGTTTCTGATGACTTATACCATTTGTATGAAAAATGCTCCAACTGTCACTGAAAATTTCTTCAAAAATTAGTATTCAATTGTTCGAATTGCCAATTAATGGAAAAGGGAACTTATTTTGATTGGCGTACCAATTGAATGGTAATTGGTAAAGAAAAGAAATGTCAACTTCTATATATAAAAAAATATATTTCTTACAATTAGGTATTGATCAATTTTCCAATATTAATGGAACAGGGTATTCTGAAAAAAAAATTCAACATTGATTCATTATCATTTGACCCTGGGCATTCCCACCCTGACAGGGATAAATCAGGAGTTATTTTAAGGAAATTTTGGAACCACTGAGATATAAACTTGGTTTTTGAAAAAATTGAAAAAGCAATTTTTCTTGATAAGTAATTTGTCAGAACAGGAGAAATTTGACTTTGTTTGTCCACCACCCTCGTCATCAATTCATACCTAACTATATGGAATTTTTGTGAGTTTCAAAATGTTTCCTTGATTTTTTTCAATCTGGAATTTGTAAAAAATCTCAACTTAATATTTCTCAACATTTATTTTGATAAGTAACTAGGGATTCAAATAAATTGGAAAAAATTCCAATAATATAAAGTTGATTTAAAACAAAATCAAAACTGGGCAAATTTTGGGGAAATTGAAGTTTAAAATGTTGGAAAAATTTTAATTTGGGATTGATACAATTTTTAAAAAAGAGGAGTTTAAAAAAATTATAATTAGAATAAGATTGGGCTCTGGAACGTCGAAATACCAGTAAAAATAATTTAGAAGCTAGTAAATTACCAAATGCATAGAAAACTTCTCAAAAAAATCATATTGTCATTTAAAAAAATCAAGTATGGTACCTATATTCATTCCTTTTTTAAAATTTGTTGCAGATCCTGATAATCAAACATGTGGTTTCGTAATTTATTCTTGGCGATATTGCTTCTCAGCAATGATGCATTTAGTTACCTACTCAGCAAAAGAGTTATAAGACAAAGCAGTAATTACCAAAATTTTGTCTTCAGTTTCTCAAATTCGCGTCAACTCTAAAAAAAAACTCACACAATTATTTAACGATATTTTTTTCAATCCACAGGATACCCTTCCTGCACAACTCCAGACAACCTACCTGGATACTGCATAAATATTAGAAACTGTCCTTACATGTGGGAGCTATTGACAACACAAGGACGCGAAACAATAGTCATAAAGTACTTAAGAAGATCTCAATGTGGAACCGAAAACGTTTGGCCAAAAGTGTGTTGCAATTCAAACCAGTCGGTTTCTTCTGGAACACCAGCGACTTCTCCACCTACACCTGTGACTCTTCCTACACTAGCAACTCCTGCAACTACACCGGCGGCGCCTTCTCCAACATTCCAGGTGACTCAAAGAGCCACAGGAAAACCAGTGACAAAAAATTTTGAAATTTGTGGCAAATTTAGGAATTCAACATCAGGTAAGTACCTATTGATTAAGTTTGATTTTCGTGATGAGAAGGAGGGGTTCCATAATTTATTCTTGGCGATATTGCTTCTCAGCAAAGATGCATTTAGTTACGTTGTCAGCAAAAGAGTTATAAGACAAAGCAGTATTTACCAAAATTTTTTCTTTAGTTTTTCAAATTCGTGTCAACTCTCAAAAAAAAAAAAACACAATTATTTAACGATAATTTTTTCAATCCACAGGATACCCTTCCTGCACAACTCCAGACAACCTGCCTGGATATTGCATAAATATTAGAAACTGTCCTTATATGTGCAAGCTATTGACAACACAAGGACGCGAAACAATAGTCATAAAGTACTTAAGAAGATCTCAATGTGGAACCGAAAACGTTTGGCCAAAAGTGTGTTGCAATTCAAACCAGTCGGTTTCTTCTGGAACACCAGCGACTTCTCCACCTACACCTGTGACTCTTCCTACACTAGCAACTCCTGCAACTACACCGGCGGCGCCTTCTCCAACATTCCAGGTGACTCAAAGAGCCACAGGAAAACCAGTGACAAAAAATTTTGAAATTTGTGGCAAATTTAGGAATTCAACATCAGGTAAGTACCTATTGATTAAGTTTGATTTTCGTGATGAGAAGGAGGGGTTCCATAATTTATTCTTGGCGATATTGCTTCTCAGCAAAGATGCATTTAGTTACGTTGTCAGCAAAAGAGTTATAAGACAAAGCAGTATTTACCAAAATTTTTTCTTTAGTTTTTCAAATTCGTGTCAACTCTCAAAAAAAAAAAACACAATTATTTAACGATAATTTTTTCAATCCACAGGATACCCTTCCTGCACAACTCCAGACAACCTGCCTGGATATTGCATAAATATTAGAAACTGTCCTTATATGTGCAAGCTATTGACAACACGAGGACGCGAAACAATAGTCATAAAGTACTTGAGAAGATCTCAATGTGGAACCGAAAACGTTTGGCCAAAAGTGTGTTGCAATTCAAACCAGTCGGTTTCTTCTGGAACACCAGCGACTTCTCCACCTACACCTGTGACTCTTCCTACACTAGCAACTCCTGCAACTACACCGGCGGCGCCTTCTCCAACATCCCAGGTGACTCAAAGAGCCACAGGAAAACCAGTGACAAAAAATTTTGAAATTTGTGGCAAATTTAGGAATTCAACATCAGGTAAGTACCTATTGATTAAGTTTGATTTTCGTGATGAGAAGGAGGGGTTCCATAATTTATTCTTGGCGATATTGCTTCTCAGCAAAGATGCATTTAGTTACGTTGTCAGCAAAAGAGTTATAAGACAAAGCAGTATTTACCAAAATTTTTTCTTTAGTTTTTCAAATTCGTGTCAACTCTCAAAAAAAAAACACAATTATTTAACGATAATTTTTTCAATCCACAGGATACCCTTCCTGCACAACTCCAGACAACCTGCCTGGATATTGCATAAATATTAGAAACTGTCCTTATATGTGCAAGCTATTGACAACACGAGGACGCGAAACAATAGTCATAAAGTACTTGAGAAGATCTCAATGTGGAACTGAAAACGTTTGGCCAAAAGTGTGTTGCAATTCAAACCAGTCGGTTTCTTCTGGAACACCAGTGACTTCTCCACCTACACCTGTGACTCTTCCTACACTAGCAACTCCTGCGCCTACACCTGCGCCTTCTCCAACATCCCAGGTGACTCAAAAATCCACAAGAAAACCAGTGACAAAAATTTTTGAAATTTGTGGCAAATTTAGGAATTCAACATTAGGTAAGTATTGATTAAGTTTGATTTTCGTGATGAGAAGGAGTAGTCTTGAAATTTTCATCCGAAGTAGAATACATTGCAAATTTTAAAGAATGTTTCTAATCTAACCTATTTATATTTTTGAAATTAAATGAATGAAAAAATCGCGTTTTTTCTGATTACTTCAAAATGATCGTTTTAAAGAAATTAGCATCTATCAAATTCCTATTACTGAGTGTTACTTTCTACGTAAGTGGTAAGTTCATCGAAAAATTACGTATCTTCCTAATTGCTATAAAAATCGAAAAGGGTCTGTTTGCAGTTTCCAATCGAGGAGTTGGAAGTTTCATCAACTTAAATTTCAAAAAAAATTGTTTTAGGACACAAAATTTTTCAAATTACGAATTTGCGATAAAAAACAGCTTTTCAATTACTTTTCAAAGGGCAAAAAGTGGTATTAAATTTCGAAGTCAATGATTCAGGGAGGTGTAAAAACTCAAATCGCACATTTTGGAGGAGGGGGAGTGGACGAGGTTTCCAGCAAGTGACATTATTCGAAAGTGACAATTTTTTTTTTTTTGGTAAAAAAAACCTCACTTTTGAGGCATTTTACAAAAGAATACAAAATTTGACGAGAATAACTTGAAGTTTATCTTATTTAACATAATTTGCAACTCTGAGAACGAGAGAAAAATTGGAAAATATCTACGAAACTCGTCAAATTTAATACAAAATTCTTGAAAATTGCAAAATAATTTCAAAATAACTTGAAATTGTCGGAATACGATACGATATAAATAGTTAAAATTATCAAAAAATAGCTTCAAAATATTTCAAAAAAGTTTGTAAAAGCATGAAAAAGTCCCGAGACTTTTTCGATGTAACTCAAATATCATAAAACTTGATTAAAATACTTATCATTAATTTGGGAGAAAATGACATGAAAAGTCGTTAAAATATGTAATTAAATCGTCTTTTTGTAAAAAATACATAGTAAGCTTATATCATAGAGATTATTCAGGAATCTATAAACTTGAAAAAAATGACAAAAAAGTTTTTAAATCATGGATAAGTTTTTATTAAGTATAACTTTAGATACATTTTTTTTTCACTTGATGACTTTTTATCAAGATATCAGGAGGTGAAACTTCACTTTCTTTTATCATCTTCTAATTTACGAAATTGTAAAGAAAATTCAATTAACTGAGAAATGATAATCCACGGTGTTGACTAGACATAAAAAATCAAAATTTTTGCCATTTTCCGTATTTTTCTGGCAATTTTTATACCATTTTTCTTACCTTAAATGTTTTGATTTTTTCGTTTTTTCCTAAGTAGAAACCTCGTAAATAAACAAATTCTATTATTCTGTAATATGTAATTCGACATTCAAGTCTAACAAAATGAAGGTAAGTCATCAGGGTCCAAATTTTGCTAAAATTTCAACATCCCTAACTTTTTGATATTTTATCAGATGCCATAAATTGCCAACGTCCTTCCAGTTCTTTTCACCGACTATTTTTTTTTCTCAAATTCATCAATGGTCTTTTTTTAAACCAATTTTAGGCATTTTTATATATTCTGTGTCATTTAAATTTTCCAAAAAATCACGTTTTCTCAAACCTTTTTTTTTGACGAGGGGGTGGGGAAGGGGGGCGGGTAAAATTCTCCAACCTTTTCAATCTGTTAATTTTTTTCAAAATCATCTTATTTTTTTGAAGATTTGTTTTCTTGATACGTCAGGTATTGTATTTGTTAGCGGGGTGAGACGGGAGGGGGTGAGTTATTTTTCAAGAAAATTCGATAATACTGAACAAAATTATGAATGAATTATTGAATTCGGTGTTGATATAAAAACATGAATTGCCAATGAAGATTAAAACATTTTTTCGTATTCTAAATAAAAATGATGAAGGGGTCATTGATCCCTCAGACGAAAAGTAGTGATTTCTTAGTCAAAAATCACTGCTTTCTCAACCGAAACCCCCAATTTCTCAGGCGAAAATCACTATCAAAAGCGGTCTATTTTCGGACCACATTTCAAAAGATTTTCGATGAATTTTTGGAAATTTAAAAATTGTAAAATATGATACAAAATTTTCATATTGAAATTAATGAAATTCAGGTTTTTATTCCTATCTAACAACTCTAATTTTCCTGAAACCGGGTTTCGCAATTAATTATGAGTCATTCTGAAGAATTTAGCGAGATTTTTAATTCAATCAGAATTTCTAAAGTTGACCGAAAACGAAGAAATTAACCTGGACATCTTAAAAATCGAGTTCTCGCTTTATTTCTGAGAATTTTAACAAGGAAATCGATATTTTTCGTTCATCAGAATTCCCAGGGGAAAATCGTCAGGAATGAACAGGCCTGAAAAAGGGCCGCGAATGATCAGGTATGAACAGATATGATAATACCTGGTCATATCTGATCAGGCGTGAGCAGGACAAGAAAAAAATATGGGTTTTAGGTATGATCAGATCTGATCAGGCATGAGCGAGACAATTAGAAGCCAGACCTGCTCATGTCTGTTCAATCGCGGCCATTTTTCTTTCCTGATCAGGGCTATTCAGTCATGCTCATACCTGATAATATCTGATGATTTTTCCCTGGGTTAACAGACTCTGAAATGGAGACCTTGAATATGATTTTTTCGAAAAACTTTCACATTTGTTTCCTTCAAAAAGTGACTAAGAATTTGTACTACTCAAAAGTGTCACCAATGCCAAGAACTAGATTTTTAGGTGACAAATTGTGCATCGGCAGAAGAATTTTTCAAACGCTGAAAAAAATTAGAATTACGATCAAGGCCCCGGAATGGTGTGAAAAACGGTGAAATTTAATTATGTTTAACTTTGAATGATTTTGTAGCTTTAGAACTGTCAGCTGCCGCGGAATTAGGATTCAAGCGAAGTCAAGTCAATAACTGTACCGAGTAAGTACGAATAACTGAATATTACAATGCTTTCGAAAATATTGAAACGCTAGTCAAGGGTGTCGAAGCTTTTAAATGAATATCAATAAATCAGTCTATTTTTCACATTTGAGAGTTTTTGAGTCGTCATTTATAGGTAGTAAAAGGCCATAAAAGCATGAAATCGTGTTTATCAAAATTCAAAAATTGTACTTCTCATCTGATCGATAATGCTCGAGATAGATTTTCAGCGTAATCGACTCCAAAATAATTTCAGAATGAAACTAGGGTAGCATGGGTCTAAATATTCCCAAGACCTGTGTTTTTTTTTTCGAATTTCAGATCTCAACTATAGTGGCTTTTGAGCAAAAAACTCTGAAACTAAAAAATCGTTTTTGTTTCTTTTCTCAGAATTGACAGGATTTTTTCAACTTCATAAAAAAATCCTATCAAGTAGAATACAATAGGTACTTTCTAAAATCGAAATTTTTCGTCAAAGGAAAAAAAATGATGGAATAACAAATCATTCGTTTTTAAGCTCGCATACTTACAACTCAACTTTGAATATTGTCGAATAGATTGATATATGTAGTCGATTCATTCCTAATTATAATTCAAAAGTTAATCTCACGCGTGATTGAATAATAATACCTAATAATGGATAAATTTGCATTAAGTATGTAGCGCCCATAATTATATTTACTGCAATAACGTGGTTAGCTAAACAGTTGAAAAACAAGTTGACCGTGGCAATATTCGTGTTTGGGAAGATGCCTCGTGAGACGTGAAGATACTAATTTGCAGCTATGTTACCGTATCTAAATTTTGGCAAATCGTACGAAAAACGTAATTATTTCAAATTTAAAAACATGCAACGTGAAATAAACAGGCTTCCCTTATGGATTTCATGAAATTCTATTTCAGTAAGAATTGTAATATTTGCTTGTTCATATGGAAGTTATGTTTATGCATCACTGGTGAGTAATTAATTTATAAAATCAACTTTGTAAGTAGGTAAATTAATAATAATTTAGGTACATATTCACTTTTCTTTTTCGAAAAAAAAAATTTCGCTTTCAATTTGTTTGACATCCATGCGAATATTTAAATAATTCACTTTTTTGATCCATACGGGTAATTTTTTATAGTGCTACATTCTTCCGAAATCGTCTTCGATAGTGAATTCAAAAGAAACAGACGAGCTGCAGGGTAAAATTTTCAATAGAATCTCGAAATTCGTTTAACAATATCCTGTTTAATTTTCAATCTCGATTCATAAATCATTTGTGATTTTTGGAACAGAAACTTCTGCGCTATTCCATGGCCATCTCATGATAAAACAATCACATATCTATGTGATGGAAAAGAATCACAGACTTGTGGTACAGAAGAAGGATATATTCCTGAATATACGATCGCTTTCATCAGATGTAAACAAAATTATTTTCTTGAAGGAAAAACTCAATCACTTTCCACTTGTTTCAAATCTAGTTGGAGGCCTCCGATTGATAACTGCATCAGTAAGTGTAAAAAATTCTATACCTTTGGACGTACAATTTTTTCATTCATTTAGATCACAGAGCAAAAGAATAATTTAAACTTAAACGAATATTTTCAGAACAATGTGAAAAATTAACTCCTGTGAACGTGGACTTGCAATGTTATAGAAAGGGAGCAAAAACTCCTTGTGAACCAAATTCAACATTGCTCGTTGGTATCAAAATACAACCAACGTGTAAAATATTGCACAAATATACCCATAAGACGCCTAATTACAAGGAAATTACCTGTAAAGATGATGGAAAATGGAATGGAACACTTCTCTCGTGTACACCTGGTTCGTAAATCGAGCTCATTTTGAAACAACGTACTCACTAGATTTAGACTTTAGACGAAAATTGGCGACGCAATTTATTTTGATTAGAAAACCTCTGGGAAAAATTTTGAACTCATCAGCTCAACGAGAAACTGAACAAGGAAATTTCAAAATTTTAATGATTTTTTCGCCATTTATGGATAGTGCTATTGACGTGAAATACCGATAAAATTTTTGAAAAAAAGTGATCAAGTTTTCACCCGCAGACCTCGAAACTGAATACCACCTTTCTCCCTCAACGAGGCAGTTAATGAGTTGCATTTTATCACAAGGAACAAAATGAGAGGGTGGCACCATTAAATTTCAAAAAAATTAAACCTGACACACCCTACTCCACATAGTACCTAATTAAAGTGCGATTCTATGCCATTTGTGAGCTATTCATAGTCTTTGAATGTCGTTCGACTGATCCACAAAGTCATTGGAGTGATTTTTCTCTTCAATTTGTGGAATTTATTGAGTATTTGAAGTGATTTTATAGTTAATTAGAGTACTCCAAACAGTAAATGAAGTGTGATTCCATGTCATTCGAGTGCTTTTCTTAGTCTTTAAGAGTGAATATTAATGTTATTGGAGTGGTTTCATATGTTGATAAAGTGGTTTTCTCTGCAATCCTAGTGTTTTACTAAGCCATTTTAGTGATTTTTTCTGTTCCTTTGAAGTACTTCACAAAGTAATTTGAATTTTCACAAAGTCATTGGAGTGATTCATAGTCATTGTGGTGTTTTTCTATGTCATTTGTGCAAATAAAAATGACACAGGTGTGATTTTATATGTGATTATAGTGGTGTACAAAGTCATTGAAATGATATTTTATGTCACTGAGATGATGTACAAAGTCACTGGTATGAACTTCCATGTCATTGGAATGACTTTAGAAGTCATTGGTCTTAATTACAAAACTATTGGAGTGAGATTCAATGTCAATGAAGTGCTATACAAAGTCTTTAAAGTGAAAACCTATGACATTGATACGTCTTAGGCTTGAAAATTTATAAAACAGCTTCAGAGGATTTCTGGGATGATCTTTCATCTGAAATTCATTCAGAGATTGAAAATTTAAAAACGCTCACAATCAATATTGGGATGAAAATTCACCTCAAGTTTACTCCAGGCTTGAAAATCTGGAAAAACTTTGGATGATTGTTGAAATGAAAATTTATCACAAGTTTGGCCCATGCTTGAAAATGTGAAAAAACGTTAGTAATTGGAAAATGGGCTTGTGATGATTATTAGGATGAAAAATAGTTCACCTCAGTTGTAGGAGATAAATTCTATGTCATTGGAGTGATTTACCAAGTAAGTATGTATGTCATGGAGCTTGGAGTTACTGTGTAATATAGAGTGCTCGAACAAACCTGATTTCACAGTGATTTCTCTCCAAACACCTCTGAGACTCTGTACTTCAATGGACAGAAACTGGTATCTGCACATGCACGAGGTACATATATGTTTTCAGCTGTGTTGGTGAAAAAAACATCGAAGTGTGTAGTTGGGGGTAGTTCAAAATGTAAACCATATGATCCATTTCACTACAGCTCAGTGGCATGTTTAGAGAGAACCGCCGTTACATTGGATGAGCACTCTATATTACGTAGTAACTCCAAGCTCTATGATGTACGTATAAAGACATTAGAAAAGAGTGTCTGGAGTGATTTTCTCTGTTTCTTGTGTCATTGAAGCAATTTACTAAGTTGTTAGAGTCGCTTTCTATTTCATTGGAACACTTCACAGTGTAATTGAAGTGGTCTCCCTTGCCATTGGAGCAGTCTCTCGTGTCATTGAAGCAGTCTTGCATTGAAGCGGGCTGTCATGTCATTGGAGCAGTCTTGCATGTTATTGAAGCGGGCTGTCATGTCATTGGAGCAGTCTTACATGTTATTGAAGCGGGCTCTCATGCCATTGGAGCAGTCTCTCATGTCATTGGAGCGGTCTCTCATGTAATGGAGCAATCTCGCATGCCACTGGAGCGGTCTCTCATGTCACTGGATACCATTTCATCCATGTTCTATGAATATGGATAAGAGTAAGACCTGTGGTACTACCGCAGGACCATCTCATATTATTCTGTCACCATAGGTATTATGTACCTTTGATTATGACTCTTCACCCTAGTTAGCCAACATAAGTGATAGGCAGGTACAATGGTACATCCACCTATGGGTGGGCTGAGGACACACTTGTCTCGCTTTCAGCTTTGGTACAAAGCCATTGATTATCTGTGTTGGCGGTGTAAAACATCAAGTATTGGGGGATAAGAATCAATGAATTGCAGTTCTATAAAATCTTCAGAGTGAATATCAATCCCGTTGTAGTGTTTTAGGCTTAAAAATATGAAAAACAGCTTTGGGGGATTCCTGGGGAGATATTTCATCTCAAGTTCACCTAGAGCTTGAATATTCAAAAAGCCTGGAGTGAAAATTAGTATAAAAATTCATCTCATTAGATGAATATTTTGATTGAAATTCTTCTCAAGTTCATTCTATGCTTAAAAATCTGAAAAGCTTGAGAAGATTATTAGAATGAAAAATTGATTCAAAATGTTATTGGGGTGATTTAAAATGTCACTGGGTGAATTTCTCTTTTATTTAAGGTGATTTACAAAGTTGGTGAATGATTTTACAAAGACATTGGCGTGATTTGTGAAATTATTGGAGTGATCTACAATTCCCTAGATAGTTTTTTATGTCATTTGGAGTAATTTACATTCGCTGCAGTGAATTTTATGTAATTGTGAGGGAATGTGTAATAAAGGAACTTGCAGTGATTGTATAGAAAATATGTTTCAAGGTGAATAAGGCAATAGGCAAATCTCATGTTTTTTTTGGAGTAATGATCCGCAAAGTCTTTGGAATAGTATATTATGCAACAAGCGTAGAAAAGTGCGAGATTATAAACGTGTGCGGAATTACAGCGCGAGCCGAAGGCGAGAGCTGTAAGCATACGTTTTTATTATCGAGCACTTTTTTGCGAGTTGCATATACTATTTTTCATACTATATACCTGTAATACGTATCATTACACCTTTTTTTATTGAATACGAAAGTAGTCTTTAATGGTAACCATAAGACGAAAGAAAATTGAAGTATAACGTTATCAGTACTGAAAATGGGATAGCGCATGCGCAATGTAGAAAATGTACGTAAACAAACACATAATGAGCGTCACTTTACCTCCCTAGGGAGTAAAAAGTTACTTTTTCTCACAGTTACGCGTTCACTCGTTGGTTGCCAGTAAAGACTTACTTTTGCATTCAATAGAAAAAGGTGTAATGATGTGTATTACAGGTATTAGTATGAAAGATTTTCTATGTCATTGGAGTGAGGTGCCGAGTCGTTAACTGATTTTTATTGCATTGGAGTGATTTGTGAAGTTATTGCAGTGATTTTTGTGATATTAGGGCGATGAAGATTTACAAAGTCATTGGAGTGTTTTATAATGTTATTGGAGTGATGATCTATAAGTTCCTTGGAACAATTTTATATGTTATTGGAGTGAGATTCTGAGTAATTAACCTGATTTTTATGGTATTGGAGTGATTTGTTGAGTTACTGAAATGATTTTTGTGTTACTGGAGTGATTTACAAAATCATTGAAGTTAATTTCTTTAGTTAGGTACTTGAGTGAATTTAATTTACTGATCTCCTATGTCATTAGGGCGCTCTAAATGGAGGTTTGCTGGTCCGCCATTTTCTTCCTTTGAAACACTCAAATGCTGAAACTTGTTTCATGACATTAACCGGGAGTTTGAATGTGACCAACCACTTGTCAATGTAAATTGTCCAAATAATGGCCTTTTAGGTGCCAGTTTGAAGTGTAGTGATGCGCACGGCAGGTGTCTTTCAAATTGGTGAACATGTAAGATTTCAATAACGTCATTGAGAAGAATGGCGGTTATGTTGTCAAGGACAAACGTATCAGAAGAATAGCGAGTACTAGGAGGTACAACATGTAAAAAATTTGAAACACCAGAGGGAGATCAAATAAAGTAAAGATTAAAGAGTCGCGAAGCGATTATCTATATTTAAGGGAAATCTCTCTACTACTTATATATGTATCTAATATTAAAACCTCAACATATTCAAACTAGTGGGAGGGTATCAATTCATTGAGATTAGAGTAACTTTCCATACCATTATATCATCTAATGATTGATATTGATAATATTTTGACAATTTCAGCAGGGTTACTAATGATCAAAAGTACTAAATTTTTTGGGTTTCTTAATCTACAGAAAAATAAGCGACCAAAACATTTATTTATTTATTCTTTGAAAAATTGAAACAGAATTCCTGAATGCTAGCCATTTCTTTGTTAATTTTTTGATAATTTGAAAAACCCTACAGCATTTCTTGACTGCTGACACCACTGCGAAAATTCTCAAAATATAATTGCCAGACAACAGTTATTCAAGAAGTCATTGGAGTGATTTATGAAGTCATGGGAATGATTTGCTGTGTCATTCTAAGGCATTGAAGTATTTTACAATGCCATTGATGTAATTTTTCATCTTATTGGAGCAAAAAAGAGTCGTGGGAGTGATCTACAAAGTCATTGGCGTGTTCTTTCCGCGAAGTTGTTGTAGTGATTTCATTGTCATTAGGTCGATTCATCATGTCACAGGGATAATTTTCCAAGTCAGTGGAGTAATTTGTGAAGTCATAGAAGTGATTTTCCATGTCATTTGGATGGTTTAAAATGTGATTGAATCAATTTTCTCCAGCTATTTATGAAATCACTGGAATGATCTGCAATGTGTCTTCCAAGTGGGTTTCTATGTAGTTGGAGTGATTTTTTATGTCATTAGAGTGATTTACTAACTCGATCGAGTGATTTATCAAGTTAGAGTGAGTGCAATTTACACAGTCATTAAGGTGATTCATAAGAGTTATTGGAGTTATTTTTCATGCAAGTGGTGTGATTCATGAGAAACATCGGAGTGATTCACAAAGTCATGGAAGTGATTTTGTATGTTAGTGACTCGGTTCTCAGAGTACCCAGAGCAAAGTGGTCTGAAATGTTATTGGAGAGATTTACATAATCATTGGACTAGTTTTCCATGCCATTAAAGTGATGTACAAGGTCATTGAATAGAATTTTCACATCATTGGAATGAGATTCTACGCCACTGGAGTGATTTTCAATGTCATTGGACTGATTACCTAAGTCATTTCAGTGATTTTTCATGTCACTTGAGTGATTTACAAATCATTGGAGTGAATTTCTTTGCAATTCGCAATGACATTGGACTTATTTTCATAATCATTTCGATGATTTTTTATGTCACTCGAGTGATTTACAAAATGATTGGAGTGATTTACATGGTTGTTGGTAGGCACTTCGGTGGTATCTTTTTCACATTTGAATATTTATATTTTGAAAATTGCTGGACAAAATCGAGCAACTCTTATGAAATGATTATGTTTTTATTCATTGACATTCTCAAACTTGTGTAATATTTTAACTATTAAAAAGTGATTCATATCTTCCGATCGTACATAAGCATTGCCAAAATTCCAATATTTCCAAAAAAAAAAATCAAAATTTATTTAAAGTAGGTAGTTGTAGAGCTTATTTAGTGACTATCTAAACCAGAAAACACGTTTCTTAAAAAAATCCAGGTTTTATTGCTTTTTCAAATTTCTGCTACTTCTTTATCCATGAAGAAAAATTGAAAAAAAATTTATAAAACACAGATGTTTTAAAAAAAAAGTGCTTTTTGGTCTACATGGTCACTGAAGAAGTCCTAAATTTAATCTTGATCAATTTAAAATGTTTTCGAAAATTTTGAAATTAAGAATTTTTGGCAATTTCCTGAGAATTGAAAGCTCATGCGCGATCTGAAGATATGAATTAAATTTTAAAATTAAAAATTTATTTTTCTAATCCTCCCACCCAGGGAAAAATCGTCAGGCATGAGCAGGCTTGAGGAGGCGAGAAAAATGCCCACGATTGAGCATGTATGATCATACCTGATCAGGTATGATCAGGCTTGATGAGGCATGATCATACCTGGTCATTCATGACAGCACATAGAAATATATTCGAAAACTTTTATTTTATTGCCCCGCTCATTCAGGTATGATCATACCTGTTCGATCGCGACGATTTTTCCCTGTGCAGCCAACAACAAAATTTTGTTTTTCGGGCCACTCTACTGTACTCGGGTCGTATAAGTCATGCCACATGCTGAACCCGAAAAACATAGAGCTCCCTCTTAAGAGTAAATAAAATGTGACCCGTGCAGGGAAAAGGTACCTAAAGTCGGATTTTTCAAAAATGAGTTTTTTGGCTTAAATGATAGGAGAGACTATGCGGAACATTTTAAGACCTGGATGAGCATCCTAAGTCAATTTTTCGGTGAGATAGAGACATTTGAAAATTAGAAAAAATCATGACTTTCAAAAAAAAAATAATCGAAAAAACACGTTTAAAGCTGCGTAGAGGTCTGAACTACCTAAAAAAGCGAAAAAAAAATTTTTGAAAAAAATTGCCCATTTTTCATATTTTTGTCTCTAACTCAAAATTATGTTTTCCGACTTTAGGTACCCTGTCCCTGCACGGGTCACAAATATTTTATTCTAATTTTTGGAATTTCCTGAATGAAGGGCGAAATAAGTATTGATTTTTTTGTCAATTTTTTTTGGCTCAATTGTGGGGTAAAATGGTTCCTTCAAAAAAAATTTTTTTTCACAGAAAACATGAAAAAATCATATTTTTTTAAAAAACGTGTACACAAATTCTGAATTTTTTCATGTTAGATATATGAGAAAAAATAATATTTTTGATGGAACCCTTTTACTCCACAATTGAGCCAAAAAATTTGCATTATAAGGACTCGGGTACCATTTTTCAAAGAATTGCTTAATATTACGTTTTAAAAATATGTTTTTTCATGTTATATGTGAAAAAAATATTTTTTATGAAACCCTTTTACCCCACAATTGAGCCAAAAAAATTTTGGACAAAAAAAATTTTCGTCAATGCCTGGACTTGATTGACTGCCAAAACTTCTATATGAAAACTAGCACCAATATCTCCACCAGCAGTGGTGGCGGGCTCCTGTAAACCGCGAACGAGAATCCGTTGACATGGCAATGATCCAGGTAACCGCGAGTCGACTTTTTTTTTTTTTTTGTATACACTGACTCCGCGATGTTCCGCAAGAACCCCGTATTTCCACCCCGTTAGGCTTTTTTTTTCCCCACATGCTTTGTAAGTTGCCAATCTTTTCAGCCAAGATTATTAGCGATATCGTCTAGAAAAGTGACAAAAATCGCTAAACGATATCGCTAGCGTTCTTTGCACACCGGGAAGACTGCTCCAATGACATGAGAGACTGCTCCAATGGCATGAGAGACCGCTCCAATGACACGAGAGCCCGCTTCGATAACATGTAAGACTGCTCCAATGACATGAGAGACTGCTCCAATGGCATGAGAGCCCACTTCAATAACATGTAAGACTGCTCCAATGACATGACAGCCCGCTTCAATAACATGCAAGACTGCTCCAATGACATGACAGCCCGCTTCAATGCAAGACTGCTTCAATGACACGAGAGACTGCTCCAATGGCAAGGGAGACCACTTCAATTACACTGTGAAGTGTTCCAATGAAATAGAAAGCGACTCTAACAACTTAGTAAATTGCTTCAATGACACAAGAAACAGAGAAAATCACTCCAGACACTCTTTTCTAATGTCTTTATACGTACATCATAGAGCTTGGAGTTACTACGTAATATAGAGTGCTCATCCAATGTAACGGCGGTTCTCTCTAAACATGCCACTGAGCTGTAGTGAAATGGATCATATGGTTTACATTTTGAACTACCCCCAACTACACACTTCGATGTTTTTTTCACCAACACAGCTGAAAACATATATGTACCTCGTGCATGTGCAGATACCAGTTTCTGTCCATTGAAGTACAGAGTCTCAGAGGTGTTTGGAGAGAAATCACTGTGAAATCAGGTTTGTTCGAGCACTCTATATTACACAGTAACTCCAAGCTCCATGACATACATACTTACTTGGTAAATCACTCCAATGACATAGAATTTATCTCCTACAACTGAGGTGAACTATTTTTCATCCTAATAATCATCACAAGCCCATTTTCCAATTACTAACGTTTTTTCACATTTTCAAGCATGGGCCAAACTTGTGATAAATTTTCATTTCAACAATCATCCAAAGTTTTTCCAGATTTTCAAGCCTGGAGTAAACTTGAGGTGAATTTTCATCCCAATATTGATTGTGAGCGTTTTTAAATTTTCAATCTCTGAATGAATTTCAGATGAAAGATCATCCCAGAAATCCTCTGAAGCTGTTTTATAAATTTTCAAGCCTAAGACGTATCAATGTCATAGGTTTTCACTTTAAAGACTTTGTATAGCACTTCATTGACATTGAATCTCACTCCAATAGTTTTGTAATTAAGACCAATGACTTCTAAAGTCATTCCAATGACATGGAAGTTCATACCAGTGACTTTGTACATCATCTCAGTGACATAAAATATCATTTCAATGACTTTGTACACCACTATAATCACATATAAAATCACACCTGTGTCATTTTTATTTGCACAAATGACATAGAAAAACACCACAATGACTATGAATCACTCCAATGACTTTGTGAAAATTCAAATTACTTTGTGAAGTACTTCAAAGGAACAGAAAAAATCACTAAAATGGCTTAGTAAAACACTAGGATTGCAGAGAAAACCACTTTATCAACATATGAAACCACTCCAATAACATTAATATTCACTCTTAAAGACTAAGAAAAGCACTCGAATGACATGGAATCACACTTCATTTACTGTTTGGAGTACTCTAATTAACTATAAAATCACTTCAAATACTCAATAAATTCCACAAATTGAAGAGAAAAATCACTCCAATGACTTTGTGGATCAGTCGAACGACATTCAAAGACTATGAATAGCTCACAAATGGCATAGAATCGCACTTTAATTAGGTACTATGTGGAGTAGGGTGTGTCAGGTTTAATTTTTTTGAAATTTAATGGTGCCACCCTCTCATTTTGTTCCTTGTGATAAAATGCACTTGGCACGGTTGGGCGCGGCGATTCATGCAAACATCGGGCGAATCATATTCGTAACTTCACCTTTCTTGCGCGGCCACTTAATATTATTTTTTTGGGCTGATTTTTTGTTTTTCCCATTTTCTAGGTGTAATGAACATTTTAAGAGGGTGGCACGTCAAAAATATTGAAAAAAATTTTCCCCATATAAAAATGAAACACCCTAATGTGGAGTACTCCAATAAAATAGATAATTGCTCCCACAACTTTATGAATCACTTCAATTACAGAGAAAATTACTTTAATCACTTAGTAAATCACTCCGATGTATTTACTCTAAATACTTTGTAAAGCACTCCAATATCAGTGAATCACCCTTCAATGACTGCATACACCACTCCCAATGATATAGAATTTGACTCCAACAGCGTTCAACGAATATCCGGATATGACGAATATATTCGGATATCCGGATATTCGGAAAAAATATCCGGATATTTATTTATGAATGCGATTGGTCGTGACCCTTGTGACGTCCCCTTTTCGGTCAATTGACGATGGTGTCACTTGCCGTGTAGGTTAAATGTTGTACCCCCACGAATTTTTCTCGCTGCTGATAACGCATTCGGGCCCCCTTCGTGTATACGTTCGGGAAAGATCGGATATCCGGATATAATATCCGGATATTCGCTAAATCCGAATATTTTTTCATTATCCGGATATCCGGATATTCGTTGAACACTGTATCACATATACGCGACTCCGCGTCTTTACACGCTCGCGTTGTCGCGTGAAAAAGTAGTCTCATTTTTATGGCCGCGTATACGCGGCTCTTATTTTGTCAATAGAGATGGAAGTCGCGTACGTTTTTTTTTGTCCTTCGTCGTGGCCTTTTTCCTCAGAAGGCTGAGAGCGGCAGTTGGTTATTTCAAAATCCGTCAATTGGTCAAATCGATACCTTGTCATCATACAATTACTATCCAGCTGCAGATTTGACTTCAGTGTTCATAATAATAACGATTTCGTGAAAAATGTTTCCAAATTTATAATTCGGCACACAGAAACGTCCTCGTCGTGGCTCTTCATTGTGAGGCCATACCTCAATTTTTCATTTTTTTCAAAGCTGCCTCAAAATAAGAAGGTAAACCTATTTTTGATGCAATAGTTAGTTTTTGTTCAAAATGCATATTTTTCTTACAATTTTGAAATTTCTACGATTTTGTCCTTCGTCATGGATGTCATCGTCGTGGCATTTCCCCATTTAAATTACATGGGAAAAAATTAATTTCATTTTCCAGTTGAGTAAGCATGTGAATATTAACTACTACATCAGTATTGACGATTCTGATCGAAATTTTTTCAGAAAAAAACTTTTCAAAATTTTCAAAAACCTTGGGCGAATTTCTGCGAAATTATAGAATCACCCCAATTAGTACGGGTACCAAGACCACAAAATCTCAAAAGTATGGACCCGGTCTGCTATAAAATTTTTGAGATGTACGATCGAAAGGGGACCCCTCCCCGACCCCAAAACTGCCATCACAGTTTTGAGATCGAATTGCAACCTCATTTCAGGGGTCTTCAAAGTCGTGAAAATACCATCACTACCTGGTATCCTATTTTGGTTTCCTAGTTCTCACAGAAAGGTTGTGACGAGGTGTTATGGCTTAAATTACTAGTAATTGACTACCCTTGACATATTGACAAGAAATACCCCCCGCCTTGCAATTTTCACCCAGTCAGGGGTTCCCAAAGTTGAAATTTTCAAAATTAACGCATCAAAGTGAAAATTCAAACGAATTTTCCGGCATGGGTGATCATGCAATTGAAAAATGTTTCATACAAAAAAGTTGGAGAATTTCATGAGGATTTCAAATATATATTTGTTTTTTGTTCAAACTTTGATAGAAACCGAGTAATCACGCATTGAACATTAAAAAACGTGTTTTGTCGAAGGTGGCGAGTATTGGTACTGCATACGGAATACTGAAATGGCAAGTCTAATTTTTTTATATTACCCCACTTCAGTGCCCTAAACACAAATCTGAAGTGTCTCTCCTTACCTGAGGGTACCCCTTCCCCCAACGGAGGATCTCAGCCCCCTCCCCTATCTGATATCTGATTTATGATTCACATAAGTAATTTGACGAATTAGAATGTGCCTACTATAAGTGCTGGCTGATTATGATATAATTTAATCACGCTTAACCCGTGCCTCTCCCCCCTCCCCCTCAAATTTTGACTTTTCATCAATAATCACACAATTCATCACATAACTTTTTTTGTAAATGGAAAAACTGGGTCATGGTAATGACAAAAATTGTTCGCTGGAGTGTAAAGAATCGAATGACACCACAGTCCTCCTCGTAGATGTATTAGGGGGCTCAATACGAGCGAGGGAAGTGCCAAAAACGCGAAAATGAGTTGTCTACTGGAGTTGATTACATTTACATGGGGAATTTTTTTTTATTGATATCGGTCGTGCCACCCCACCAAGTTTTCCCTTTATAGGTAGGTATTACACAGAAAAAATTTCAGCCTGTTCGGGAAGGGGGAACCGGTGCCTCGCCCCTTCCAAATTTCGACTTTTCATCAAAAATCGCACAATTCACTAAATAACTTTTTCTGTAAGTGGAGAAACGGGGTCACGGAAATAACAAAAATTGTTCACAGGAGTATAAGGAATCGAGTGAAGCCATAGCCACCAGTGTAGACATAATAGGGTGCGTGATACGCGCGGGGGAAGTTCCCAAAATGCAGAAATGATATCCTTTTTTCTATACCAATCGAGTCTTTGAAAATACAATTTTTACATTTCTGAATTCGGAGTATGCTGTTCAAAATGTACTCCGCCCTCCCTCGTACACTGAAAAAATTTAAATGACCGTCACCTTAATGGAGAAGGAGGGGGGGGTGTAATCTTATTTCCTTCTTTGATTAAGAATACAAACACGTGTGTTTCATGAATTGTAGAGAGAAATGAAAGTGAAATAATATTGAGCAATTCAATGAAATAATGAAATATTGAATAGAAATTATGCGAATTCGAATAATTTTTTGGAAATTCATTCAATTTAATATACCTATTTCCCGATGGCGCTGAACGATTTGCCTTATGAATTGTTTTGATTTCCTTTTTGTAATCAAAAATTGGCTAATTTTTCTACGAGTACTAACGTAATAACTCGTACCTACTGTGCGATCGTCACATGCTTCAATGTTCTTTATCATCTTACGATCGTATAACTCGGGGGTACTTGATCCAATCCTGGATCAGTTGTTTCAAAAAATCAATGCTGATATAAGCAACGATTTTCTGAAATACAGCACTGATTTTTTGAAACAACCGATACAGGATTGGATCAAATGCCTGAGTTACCTGTATAAAAGGTTGCTAGATAATAAAAAATATTGAAGTTTGTGACGATTTCGCAGAACAAGGAATTGCACAAGGTAGTCGAAAAATTTACCAATCAAATTAAATTAATTTTCAAAAAAATGATTCGAATACGTTTTAATATAATTTTTGTTCATTACTCCATTATTTCATTGAATTGCTCAATATTATTTCACTTTCATTTCTCTCTACAATTCATGAAACACACGTGTTTGTTTTCTTGATCAAAGAAGGAAATAAGATTACACCCCCCCCCCTCCTTCTCCATTAAGGTGACGGTCATTTAAATTTTTCAGTGTACGAGGGAGGGAGGAGTACATTTTGAACAGCATACTCCGAATTCAGAAATGTAAAAATTGTATTTTCAAAGACTCGATTGGTATAGAAAAAAGGATATCATTTCTGCATTTTGGGAACTTCCCCCGCGCGTATCACGCACCCTATTATGTCTACACTGGTGGCTATGGCTTCACTCGATTCCTTATACTCCTGTGAACAATTTTTGTTATTTCCGTGACCCCGTTTTTCCACTTACAGAAATAGTTATTTAGTGAATTGTGCGATTTTTGATGAAAAGTCGAAATTTGGGAGGGGCGAGGCACCGGTTCCCCCTTCCCGAACAGGCTGAAATTTTTTCTGTGTAATACCAACCTATAAAGAAAAAACTTGGTGGGGTGGCACGACCGATATCAATCAAAAAAAATTACCCATGTAAATGTAATCAACTCCAGTAGACAACTCATTTTCGCGTTTTTGGCACTTCCCTCGCTCGTATTGAGCCCCCTAATACGTCTACGAGGAGGACTATGGTGTCATTCGATTCTTTACACTCCAGCAAACAATTTTTGTCATTACCATGACCCCGTTTTTCCATTTACAAAAAAAGTTATGTGATGAATTGTGTGATTTTTGATGAAAAGTCAAAATTTGAGGGTGGAGAGGCACGCGTTAACCCCCTCCGATTGGGCTGAAATTTTTTCTGTGTAATACCTACCTACAAAGGAAAAAATTTAGGGAGTGGCGCGGCCGATATCTAACAAAAAAAATGTTCCTGTGTAAATGTGGACCACCCTTCCAATACTCGCCACCCTCGACAAAACACGTTTTTTAACGTTTAATGCGTGATTACTCGGTTTCTATCAAAGTTTGAACAAAAAACAAATATATATTTGAAATCCTCATGAAATCCTCCAACTTTTTTGTATGAAACATTTTTCAATTGCATGATCACCCATGCCACACCCTTCCAATACTCGCCACCCTCGACAAAACACGTTTTTTAACGTTTAATGCGTGATTACTCGGTTTCTATCAAAGTTTGAACAAAAAACAAATATATATTTGAAATCCTCATGAAATTCTCCAACTTTTTTGTATGAAACATTTTTCAATTGCATGATCACCCATGCCAGAAAATTCGTTTGAATTTTCACTTTGATGCGTTAATTTTTCAAAATTTCAACTTTGGGAACCCCGACTGGGGGAAAATCGCAAGGCGGGGGTATTTCTTGTTAATATGTCAAGGGTGGTCAATTACTAGTAATTTAAGTCATAGAACACCTCGTTACAACCTTTCTGTGAGAACTGGAAAACCAAAATAGGATACAAGGTAGTGATGGTATTTTCACGACTTTGTGGACCCCTGAAATGAGTTTGCAATTCGATCTCAAATATGTGATGGCAGTTTTGGGGTCGGGGAAGGGTCCCCTTTCAATCGTACATATCAAAAATTTTATAGCAGACCGGGTCCATACTTTCGCATTTTTGAAACGATACAGGCACCTGGTACCCGTACTAAATATACAAAAACTCATTCAAAATTTTCATTCCTATTTTTGTACAAGATAAGAAGAGGTACACAAAATAACAGAGTTCGCTTTCATAGGTATAGTAAAAATTTGAAAAACCAACGCGAGGAATTCGACGTAATTATTTTCATTACGATACATTTAAAAAAATTATTTCGATAGAACGAAATAAAAAAAATCATCGGCGCCGCAGGGGGTACTAATTACCGACGCAAGAGATTCACGCGTCTTACCCGCCACCCGACACCACCCACCACCCACCATCCATCTACCTCTTCCACCATAACAGAGTTCGCTTTCATAGGTACAGTAAAAATTTGAAAAACCAACGCGGGGAATTCGACGTAATTATTTTCATTACGATACATTTAAAAAAATTATTTCGATAGAACGAAATAAAAAAATCATCGGCGCCGCAGGGGGTACTAATTACCGACGCGCGAGATTCACGCGTCTTACCCGCCACCCGACACCACCCACCATCCATCTACCTCTTCCACCATATCATATACATATTACGTCATCAACTTCCAGAAACGGCGTTTCCTAACTACTTACATATTGTTTAGTGTGCAATAAGAACCTTAAAATGATTATTCAACTTGTATTATTTGTTAGCATCTACATCTCTCTTTTTTCATCAAAAACTATTGGTGAGTTGATAGAATTTTTTCGCAAAATTGCACCAAATACATCGCCCAATTAAAAAAATAATAATAATCCGATTTTCGTAAACTCTAATATAAAAAAAATGTGCCGATCAGCAGACCTCATATTTCATCATTTCAAACTTTTTTGTCAATCGAAATGAAAAATTTTCTTTAGATTTTCCAACAAAATTTCCTATTTTCACTTTGATGGGTCAAAATCGAAATTCTTTTGTAATTGTAGCCAAGAATGCAAATGTTGCGGTATGAAAAATTTTTCACCTCTAGATGCAAAATTCGGTCTAGAATTTCTAATTCTAAAATTACAATTTTTGACCAATTCAAGGATCGTATAAAACACGAAACTTCCCATTTTCAGCGAAAAAATGGCCAAAAATGAAAATACCAACCACATAATTACATATTCAGCAGAACAAATAATTTCTGTGTATGCAGACACAATTCATATGACCAATCCATAATTTTTGTATAGGTATGTAGACACAATTCATACGATCAATCCATTTGACCTAAATTCTCAAAATTTCCTAAATAATTGTCATAGGGGGACATGGCCCGTCCGTTCCCCGCCGTAGGGAGGGGAGGTTGAACGCCGAGTCGAGCCGATAGGTCACATGATCGCTCGAACGTAGCTTGCCTACGTTCGAGGCACAAACCATCCGCTCAGACAGTTGCGCCGTAGCTTAGCCGTAAAGCGGACGTAACTAGGCAGTTATGCGTAACTGCAGGCGGTAGCCAGTTTTGGTACGTGGCTTCGGTCCGTACATCTGTTAGCTGTGTCTTATTCTCGTTGCTTACGCGTAGAGGTAAGATACACAGGGCGCTCTGTACAGGACGCCAGTTCTGTATATCGTATCGGGACTTGATCCCCTAGGGCCTCGCAAGGATGGAGTGGCATTTATGCCCAGGCGTCTCTCTTAACCCCCAGAAAGGGCAGTAGCCTAGCTAGCTCACTATTCACCTTTCTCATTGGCGCCCAACACGTGTGTCTTTCTTTTGGAGGCAGATTAGCTACCTGACCGAAAATTGGAAGCACTGTGGGTACAATCCCAACCCCCGAAAAGAGTTCAGTGTATTTACCTGCTCTATTTTTCGAGAGTTCAGTGTTTTCCTGCTCTCCCATGTCGAATTGAGTCCAGTGTATTTACCTGCTCATTTCCAATGTATTTTCTTTTTTCCGCGAGTGTGAAGAGCATTTCTGACGAAATATTTTCGTTCATTCACATAATTTTAATAAAATTATGTAGACGTAAATAAATCGCTGAATTTGATTTCCTTGCATTTGTATATTTTTATATGTGTAAATGTGTAGTTTCGCATGGTATTATTTTCTGATGAAATTAATACGCGTATTTCAACACGAAATTCTACTGCTACGCAGTAGTCGAGTTAAAAATGCACACACAAACATGCGAAACGTGTTCAGACACTTGCCGGCCAATCACAGCCGAGTATCAAGTTCGAACACGCCACCCACAGTTGGCAACGTCGCAGAACTTAGCTCCGGAGGTAACCGTCTGGCTTGTGTTCGCATAAGCATTCATTCCAGTTATTTTTTCCGTTCGAGCAACACGTTCTACGATTACGCTTGTTCCTTGTTTCCTTTTAAAAAGCAAGCCAATCGTCCGACTGTACCCCGTTTGCAATACATGGTACATTTATTTTTTACGATTGCAAACAGAATATTATTTGTATGCAGAATTTATTCATTGCACAGCCGAATTTATTCATTGCACGTGTATAAATAATATTCAAACGTGCACTAGATCAGTTGTAGAAATATTTTCTACGGACTAGTGTACGAAAAATTCAACGTACGTTATTTTCCAAATAGCTTGTATATTGATAAAAAATTTGCGGGTGTATCTGAATGTTAGAACCGATTTCAAATACACATCCGCGAAAAAGAAGATCTGCTGCTAACATCGCACTAGTGAATATTCGTTCGGTAGCAAATCTAAACCGACACCAGGCTACGAAGATGCCGGTAGATCCTAATCAACCGATTGCGAACGCATCATCGACATTAGCGATAATGAATTCGGAGAATGCAAAAAGTAATACGGCTGATAAAGGGAAACCGATGAAATCTAAAAATAAACTAGCTATCGAAGGGACTTCTGCGGTAAATACCACGAATACAGAAGACCCCGATAATACATTAGTATATAATGAGAATCCGAGTAGACCTACGTCGGTAGCGAGTTCGCACAGAGTATCGGTTCATGATGACGGTAGTGAAAGTGAGGAATTCAGTGATGAAGAAAACCACACTCATACACCGAAACAAATCAGGAATATCGATACGAACGTGAATACGAACTCAAAGACCACCTATACAGCTGGTGGAAGTAACGTGAATTTGACCCCTGGTCAAAATTTTTCAGGTTTCCTAAATCAACCCCAAGGGTGGCAAATACCCGGCTACGACATGCTCGGGATGCTGCAACAACAGCAAGCAAGTCAGACAGCCTTTATGGCGGGGTATTCTGACGTTGCTAAGCAATGGCAAGCATCCATTGAGCAACAGCAAAAACTGCTGGCTGATTTGTCCGAGTTGAGAAAGCAAGACCAGGCCAAAATCAATACCTTGGAATCCCAATTGAACTCACAGAGCTCAAGGTTCGAAGAATTGACAAAGCGCATGGGGGTAATGCCGACGCCGTCAGCGCCGATTCCAACGATGCCTATGCCATCGGTAACGGTGCCGTCGATGCCGAACATTCCCATGCCGCCTCCGTTCAATTTCGCTTTCCCTCCTCCGCCCCCAGTAGTTGTCCAGACTCAGCACCCACCCCCCTCTGCAGCGCAGGTGAGGGCGGCTGGTATAATCTACAGTGAAATGAACCGGTACCATCCGAATGATTTTCTCGATGCCTTCGAAGAACACGTAAGGGATACATCGTTAAGAGACGGTAAAAAGTGTGTGATGTTCTTAAACTGTATAGATATACACGCTGACTGGAAAGCGAACACCAATCACGTAAAAGATTGGAATGTTATGAAACAGGAGTTTCTGCTAGAGTTCTGGGACAGACAAGATCAGAAGACAGCTCAGGAGTATTTCCTCACGCAGGTGACGCATGCTTCGAGTAATCGGATGATCGCCCAAACTATCCTGAGGTGGTATCGCACGATTCTCACGATGGAGGGTATCAACGAGTTTGAAAAGATAACTCTAATGTACGAGAAACTACCGGAATTTCAGCAGCATCTGATCACCGATCAGGAAAGAACTTGTATGAAAGCGTTTATCGCTCGCATCGAAGGCTTTGCTCGGCGTCCCGAATCCTCAAAGGTTGCTTCAAGGATGCGAACGCAACCGGCAAAACAGCTGTACGACCACAAGAAGCCGTCTGCGCCTTTCACGCAGAATCCGACTCTGGTCACCACCCAGCCGACGTATGCTCCTAAGAAGTATCCGTACTCGGCAGGATGGCAACAGAAACAAGATGCGGCCAAGAAATTCGATAATCGCACACCGAATCCAAATCCGAACGCTCCGAAGCCGAACGGACCGCGTATGGTTTTCAAAAAGGTGATGAAAGACGGAGACAAAGCGCCTCGCTATGTCCCCGTTCACAAAATTGAACAATGCGATTCTGGCTCGGAGTACGAGCTCGTGGAGGAGGACGACGACGTCACTCAGTCTCCCACGGACCCGAATTCGGGAAACGTGTAGAGCTAGGGGGCAAAGGACTACCCCCTAGCCAGCGAATATCGGAAAACGCTTACGAATACAAACAATGGATTTTTATTGGAGATGGACTATCGTATTTCATCAGACACGTAGAACTAGGTGATAACCTACCTAGTTATCTTACGCATCAGATAACGATTAGCAGTCTCATCAACGAAATTGTCAGCCACGAATTCGTAGAGAAGTACGCGTTTGTTTCGGCAGGGCTCTTAGAATTTAATTATTCTAGAAGAACCCAAGAACAGTGCGAAGAAGACTTGAAACGACTGATGAACGTATTGTTTATCAAGGGTTTTGAAAGAATCATTTTTCTATTCCCAGTAGTTTTACCGAGAGGAAAAAATGATCGACCAATTACCCTGAGACGATACAGAGCATTTAGAACCATCTGTCGCAAGCTTCAGAACGACGACCGAATACAAATATTTCGCGAACCGTCTCTACAATTCCTTCAACTCGAAAATCGAACGACAGAGAATGGTACTCCATACTCTGTACCAGCGACTAATAAACATCACAGTCTACTGGTGGCGAATGAGAAATTTACCAATCGCGCTAATAACGCGGGTAAATTTTTTATCAAGTCTTCCGAGTACAAAAATGTTATGAATGTGCTGTCTCAGCAATTCCAGAATTTCCTAACTAAGGCCTCACCGCCTCAGTGCACAGGAGAACTGAAAACATTTTACGAACCTGCACAGACGAAATTTGCCGGTGGGAAAGTTGTATCAACACCCAAACCGCCAAAAATCCCTGTTGAACAGATTCCAGTACAACAAATCACTACGAAAGTTCGACGTCGCCGCAAAAGACGACGAAAGGTCAGTGAACCTGAGAGTGAATCGGAGGATGAAGGTCCTTTCAAGCATCACCATAGACGTCGCATACGACATAAAAATTACACGGTAAAGATAGCCAATCTGTCAAACGTGGATACAGACGTCTGCGACGATTCTGCATACGAGTCTGGGAAACCCCACCCTCTATCAGACATCGAATCGGAAGACGAATCCAATCCTGATGTGAAAATTTTCAAAACAGATAGCAAGATCTTGGAAGGCCTTGACCTATCTAACGTACAGGTGATAGACGCAATCGACAACGCGAAGCCTCTTCGCAAAGTTTGCCCATCGGTACGTAGACAAATTGTCACAGAAGGGGCAGTAGACCCTACGTGTAATATTCCAGTGCTCATCGAAGGCGAAGTGGTAGCAGCGCAAATTGATACAGGAGCGCTCCCCAACGTCATTTCGAAAAAGTTACTGGATTGTATCTTACGAGACCACGAAGACAACGTCCACCCAGTCATTCTGAAGATGGCCAACGGCCAACTTGTAAGGACAATGACTCATCTGGTCCAACTGACTTTCAGTTTCGGCAATTTACTGATGACGATGCCATTTTACGTATTAGACATCTCTCACAAGGTATTCATTATTGGTAGATTATCGATGGTATGCCTTGGGATAGAGACGAGCCTACGTGGCAAATACGCTTGGTGTAAACCTCCCGGAGAAGTGGAGTCGCGGGTACCTTTCCTCAAGGAAGGTACATTCCAGCACACCGAGGTATTTAAGTTCGACGTAGAGCCAGTCTACTACTACGAAGTGGAACAGGATACCCGGACTCACACGGACTTCGCGCTTTGGACACCCTTGGCCGAAGATGAGCGTGATGACGGGCCTGAAGTCTTCGAAAAACGATTACGACAAGACCTTAAAGAGGCTGTTGATAATAAGTGGATAACTCAGCAGACCGCTGATGACACATACGCCGAAATGATCATTTTTAGCGATGTCTTCAGCAGGTATCCTGGAGAGTACAAAGGACCGAAGGTTGATTTCATGTTTGATAGCGAAGATCATTTGGACGAGTGGAGAGGGGAGAAGTATCGACCCTCCAACAAACTCAAATATCTGATCAGAAAACCTATCAAATTAATGATTAAATTACGCATCATTCGGCCCTCAAAATCCCGATTTATCAATACATTAGCACCGGTAGTGAAAAGTTCAGGTGAACTTCGCCTTTGCCTTGCTGCTGATGAGCTGAACAAATTTTTGCGACCTGTACCCACAGAAACGCGAGCAATTGAAGATATCATTCATGGTACCAATGCCGAATGGTATAGTACTTTGGACTTCGTTGCTGGTTTCTGGCAGTTGTTACTAACCGCTCGTTCACGCGCTTTTACCGCATTTCAGGTAGAGGGGCAAGTTTACGAGTTTTTACGCATGCCTTATGGAATTAAAATTGTATCGGCTGAATTCATTCACATGATGAATCGAATCATACCGATCGACATGGAGGGAGAAATGAAGCGTTTGCTTCATGCACTCTTCAACTCCGGTGTACGAAAGATCGTGACTCTCCCGCTCCCGCCGTTACCGACCGAGAACGAAATGAGGCAGGATTACAGTGATCTGTTGAATCAAGAGACCGAGTTGGCATGGGAATACACACATTATCGTGAGATTTTGAGTGCCGTACCAACCCGACCCCTTGTATTCCCAGACCGCATTTTGTACCTGCACCAGCAAACGAAGAAAATCGGTGATCTTCTCGCTAACTACCTTGTCCGACAAGCAGCGCGAGAGCCCGAGGCTCCGATGCAGCAAGAGTAGGATGTTTTTTCGGCGAGTTATAGAAATTACGATTCGAGAAAACAGTTTTAGCAATAGAAAGTTCGATCATAATAATTGCATTATGTAAAAATGTACTATGTCGTATTAGGTATGTTCTATTGTTAAAATTTGTAATTATCGTTAATACCATCATCGTAAAATTCGTTATTCCGTAAACATTATCATCGTACGTCGTCGTTATTATTCAAGAAGAAATCGTATTCGAAAAGTCGTCGAAGAAGTCGACCGATACCTTTAGTTTTAAGTATCGATTTATTTTTAAGAATTTGTTCGTTTTTCAAGACTACTTTTTTTTTTATTATTTTGATATTTTTGTACATGTATCGCAGTCATTTTTGTATCTTTATATTCTCTTGTACTTGTCTGTTAAAAAATTTAATAATAAACAAGTATTTGCCTTGCCTCGTATCATTCGGCTATCGCCGACTAGTTTACGTTATTCGCTATATGGCTACGCTGGAGTTGTGAAAGTTCATTTATGAGCATTTTTCGCAACTCCGAAAATTTTGAAAACTCTTTTCAGGAAGAAGTATTTTTTCAAATTTTTTAGATAACATGGAGGTTCTTAACGTTTCACTATGAACAGTACTCTATAAAATCAAGAAAACTGATCTGAGAACGGGTAAAAGTGCAAGCGATTACGCGACTCGCTCGTCCGGCAGACACCTACTTTCCTACGGTAAACCCGAGGGGGCAGGGGTCCGGGTGGGTTGTGGTCCCGTATGTGCTCGTGCTTCCCCCGGCAGTAGCTTGGTCCTGCCAGCTGCAAGCTCGAGGGGGCATGTGTCATAGGGGGACATGGCCCGTCCGTTCCCTGCCGTAGGGAGGGGAGGTTGAACGCCGAGTCGAGCCGATAGGTCACGTGATCGCTCGAACGTAGCTTGCCTACGTTCGAGGCACAAACCATCCGCTCAGACAGTTGCGCCGTAGCTTAGCCGTAAAGCGGACGTAACTAGGCAGTTATGCGTAACTGCAGGCGGTAGCCAGTTTTGGTACGTGGCTTCGGTCCGTACATCTGTTAGCTGTGTCTTATTCTCGTTGCTTACGCGTAGAGGTAAGATACACAGGGCGCTCTGTACAGGACGCCAGTTCTGTATATCGTATCGGGACTTGATCCCCTAGGGCCTCGCAAGGATGGAGTGGCATTTATGCCCAGGCGTCTCTCTTAACCCCCAGAAAGGGCAGTAGCCTAGCTAGCTCACTGTTCACCTTTCTCATAATTTTTCAATAATTTTTTTAATTTTTTCCATTTTATGTAAGAAGAAATGAAGAAGTGAAAAAATATATTTCAAATTCTTGTACAGTTGGTCAAAAGTCTTTTCATTTTTTCCGTCGCACAGTGGGAAATTTCAGGATTTGAGGTTGCAAAAATAGAATATGGGAAGTTTGGGAAAAATAAAGTGGTGAACAGGAATTTTTTAGGGTGCTGAATCCGATTTTGAATTTAATTTCACCCCTTATGCAAACCCATTCTCTCTATGAGGGGATGAAAACTGAAATTTTTGGAAAATATCATGTTGGGTGTTGATATGTATGTTTTTTGAGGCGCTGAATCTGATTTTAAACTTGGTTTTACCCTTCATGCAATCCCACCCCTATACAGGGGGATGAAAACTCAAATTTTCTAAAAATATCATGCGGGGTGTCAATATGTATGTTTTTTGAGGTGCTGAATCCAACTTTGAACCTAATTTCACCCTTTATGCTAAACCACTTCCTAAAAGATAGAATAAAAATTAATTCTTCAGAAATATTATGTTGGGTGCCAAAATCATATGTTTCATTGACATCTAAAATCCGATTTTGAACTTCTTTTACTCCTTCTGATAACCCACCCTATCAGATTTTTGAAATTTTATGTTGAGCGTTGAAAAATATTGAAAAAAATTGATAATGGTGCGAAACGAATTAAACAAGTTTGTTTTTCAGTGAAACTTCGTAAAAATTAGGAACTACATAAAACTATTAACATAAAATAAACATTCTACAAAAATGATCACAAATGCTGGTAATAAATTGATTAAAACAAGAGAAACAGCCAAATGTTACAAAAATAGGTACAAATTAATAAAATTGTCAGTTGAAAGTTGATAAATGTCGTAAAAATAATAAGAAAAAAAATCTCACAAAATGTTACCTAAACTTGCTCTTTTGAGTTTTTTTCGCATAATAAATTTAACACAGGATTTGTTAACCTTTCAAAAGAAAAATAATGATTAATTTTCTTCATTAAGAAATGATATTTTCCAATTTAAAATCGTATTTTGGAACTCAACGCGGCATTTTCAAAATGTTTCGTTTTCATCCCCCTCTCATGGGGTGAATTTTCAGAAGGGATCAAAACGAGTTCGAATACGAATTCAAAAACAAATTCAGGATAGCAAAATATATATTTTGACATAAAACACGATATTTTCCAGAATTCTGTTTTCATCCCCCCCCCCCAGTACAACCTCTGTACAAGGGGTGGGTTAACGAGTTCAGAAAGGAATTCAGCACCCAAAAAAACATTTATTGTGACATGTAGTATAAGAAATCGCGAATATATTGTTTGTAAACAGGAAGTAGGAAACGATTCGAGCGATGGCATAACCATCGACCGATCGTGAAGGAATGCGAGGCGCGAAGTGTAAATATATACAATAAAGCTAGCCGTAAGCATAATTTAAGTAAACTAGATTAAGACTATATATTAAACCTTGACATTAGGTTAAGGTGCATTGTGTTATCCAAGCTCTAACTGTACGTTTTACTGTGAATAAACCTATCGTGATTGCACCCGCGTATTCATTGTGTTTAACCAGAAGCAGCCGAAAAAGTATACGACAAGTGGCGTCCAACAGGCCTTCACGAGGAAAATTCTACAAAGCAGTATACCAACAGATGATAACCAAGGTAAATGCCTAGTGATAATAATATCTTAAACTCGTCTTTTCGCGAAACCAGTGTCGAAACCGAAACCGTCGCGACCGATAATATCGAAAGTTCAAACGTGACCGAAGTCGAGGATTCATCAACCGGTTGGATCAACGGAATATCTGCAAACAGACTAACCAGATATTTCGCGCTCTATAAAATACCAGCTCAGAAAAACCTAGATAGTTACCGAAAAACCTTGAAAAAGCTTCTTGAAGAAGGATACCCAGAAGCTAGAAGCGTTCGAGACCAGTATTTTACCGATAAATTTTACGAAATACACCGTACATTCAACCATAAAGCAGTCATGACTAACGATACAGTACCTCCGACACCAGCTCCCAGATACGGAAAAGATGGCTACAATCCACCAAAATTCTCAGGAATGGACGAAAGATTTTCCACATACCTAGCAACGTTCGAAATTTACGCGCATTTAAACAAATGGAAGGATCAAGACAAATTCGACCATTTTCCGATATACCTAACTGGCCTAGCACTTCAGACTTACAGAAATATCAAAACCCACTCGCCAACGTCAGTAGGCGACTGGAAAAGCCTAGTAAAAAAATTCATGGAAGAATTCGACGGTCCCACAGGACTCAAAGTTTTAGAACAGAAACTCCAAAACAGAAACCAGGAAGAAGACGAAAGTACGAAAGAGTACATAGCAGACGTACTCAACCTATGCCTTCAAATTAATAGTTCGATGCCAGACGCGGATATAGTGAAACACGTCATGAGAGGTATGAGAGAAGAAATTTATAAATCCATCATGGTACACAGCAACGATACCATGAGTGAAGTGAAGAGAAACGTCGAACGATACGAAGCTGGAATGATGAGAGTAGACCCAAAGAAAGACAAAGAAGCCATAAAAAACCTGCAGGATATCGTATTCAAACTGCAAGGACAGGTCAAAAACATGGAAGAAGAAAAAGTCAACAAAGTATCCGATAACGCGACAGGAGAAAGCCAACAATGTCAATACTGTGGAAGAAGAGGTCATATAGCCACAGGATGTTGGAAAATAAACGGCAGGCCCCAAACGAACCAACAGACCACAAGAGGAGGAGGTCCGCCGAAAACGTGTTCGTATTGCAAGAAAGTAGGACACGTCTACGCAGAGTGCTGGGAAGAAACATGGAAAACCACAATCTGACGCAGCACCGCGAGCAGCACCGGCAGCACGATCTGACAAACCGAAGGACAACGGGAAGTACTGCACGAACTGCAAGAAAAACAATCATACCATCGATGATTGTCACCATCTTCTCAAGAAGAAGCTGGAAGAGGCGTTGGCTTCAAAAAACTAGAAACATCCCGGCTCCAAGCAGAAACTCCAGAACCCGAAACAAGGCAAACGATCTTCTACATCCAAAACGGCAAACAAACAGAACATTTCCAAAGGTATGAACACTTTAATAAATTTTCGTTACTTAAAGATTTCGACATAGATGAAGTACAGGAAATTAGGAAAAAATTCCAAGAAACCGAAATCTTAAGACCAGCGAAAACTAAGAAAAACGCATCTAGGAAACCCGAGAAAGTCCATAGGATTAATCGAGGAAATTTGCGAATAGAAGTTCTTATCAATGGAAAAAGCCACGACGGAATCATCGATACAGGATGCAACCTGACCCTGGTGAACGATGCAATCCTACCGCAGGACGTCAAGCTCGGTACACCGGACGTTAAGTTGACATGCGCAAACGATTCAAAAATGACCGTCAAAGGAAAAATGAAGATGAAATTCCACATAAACCAGAACCAATATGATGCCGAGGTTTACGCCACTAAAGGATTAAACACCGACGTCATTCTGGGTGTGAATTTCCTACTCGAACATGCCGCCAATATAGATTTTCAAAAGAGGATCATTAGCCTTGGAGCCGAAAATAATCGTATCACCATAAAAATGGACAAAAACTGGCTTGAACATTTCAAAACAGAAGGTCAGGCTGTTCACCTAATAGGAAATCAGGTAATAGCCGGTGAAAAAATCGTATTAAAACCACACGAAGCCAAAACATTCGTGCTAGAAAGCAATAATATCGACAGAATAGGTCATCCAATAATCCCGAATCAGCAATTCCATTTCACAAGCGGAATCACAGCGCAAGGTACGTGTGATAATAGTAAACAAGCAACGGTAAAGTTATGGAATTACACCGCCGCAACGAAAACAATTTATGAATGCCAAAGAATTGCATACGTAAGGGAAACACGACCTGCCGCGACAAGTCAAGAAACCGTAACCCATACAATGTACGACATTGGGACCACACCCGATGACGACTCCGACTACAACGTAACCGACCTTGATGGAAATAAATTGGACATCAGCGAAAAATTAGAACCGGAACAACGACGCAAGGCCGTCCGATTATTAAAGCGATACCGCCATTTATTTACCATGAATGAGTCACAGCTAGGTAAAGCAAACGTCGAGCCGTATCAGTTACGAGTTAAAGACACCGAACCTGTTCAAATACGTCCATATAAACTTTCGCCAGTCGAACGAAGGGAAATATGGAGACAAATTAGGGAAAAAGAAAAAGTAGGAATTCTGAGAAGATCGAAATCTCAGTACAGCTCACCTGCCTTCCTACTAAAGAAAAATGACAAGTACCGTTTTCTCGTAAATTACAGCGAGTTAAACAAGAAGTTGATACAAGACAAGAACTCAGTACCGCGAATCGAGAATATTATCATGGCATTACAAGGAAATAAATACTTCGTCGTGCTTGACGCAAACAGCGGATTTCATCAATTCCCAATCACGGAAGATTCCATGCACCTTACAGCGATCAATGTAGACAATCAGTTATTTGAATATGCAGTGCTCCCACAAGGGATGGCTAACTCACCAGCAGCATTCTCAAGAGCAGTGAACACAGAATTCGCCGACCTATTATATGCCATAATGGTTGCCTACATGGACGACATGTGCACGTATGGAAAAGACTTCGAAGAAACGTTAAGGAATTTAGAGACCGTATTACAGCGAATCGAAAAAATCAATTTAAAATTGAAGACCACTAAGTGTAAATTTTTCTACGATGAAATTGAAATGTTGGGACACAACGTAAGTGGAGAGGAAATTAAGCCTCTGGACAAGAACACGAAAGCCATTACGCAGTTCCCACAACCGAAAACAGTAGGTGATGTGATGTCATTCGTAGGAATGTGCGGACATTACCGAAAATTCATATCAGGATTTGCAAAGAAAACAGCATGCCTAACGGATCTTACGAAGGGGAATGTGAAACCCTCAACGAAAGTCAAATGGGAAGAACAGCACGAAGAAGCATTCCAAGTAATGAAAACAGCCATGACGACGGAACCAGTGCTACAGATCTACAAGGAAGGAAGAAAAACGATCGTAGAGACAGACGCTTCGAAAATCGCAGTAGGAGGAGTACTGTCTCAAGAAAATGAGATAACTGGAAAAATACACCCCGTGGCCTACTTCAGTAGAAAACTACAGGGTGCGCAGACAAAGTACTGTGCGTACGACCTCGAGCTCACCGCGCTTGTGGACACAATTACGCACTTTCGAGAATATCTGTATGGAATACCATTCACGGTATATACGGACCATGCAGCGCTAGTCAGTTATCGAAAAATGAAAGAGCCAAACGCAAGGATGGCTCGTCTCGTTTTAAAACTTTCTGAATACGACTTTGAGATCAAGCACAAACCAGGAAAAACCAACGTGGTTCCGGATATTTTAAGTAGAACGGAAATTAATTACGAAATAACCGACAACATGGACTTTCGGAAAGAACAAGAAATGGACGAATTTTGTAAAAATATCATCCTTATCAAGGAGAACAAGCCGGATACACAACATCCGCAGTACAGGAATTTTAGAGAGCCAGTCGAAGATACGTAATTAATGAGAACGGAATTTTAACGATCATGTCAAGCAACAACAGACCGATAGTTGTCCCCCGACAACTAATCAAGGATGTACTCCACGCATATCACGACTTACCGCTTTCAGGTGGACATTTCGGCTCAAACAAGACGATGAGTAAAATCCAAACGAAGTACTACTGGTGTGGAATAGCTCAGGACGTAAAAGATTACGTAAATAGCTGCCATGAATGCCAGATAAGGAAACGTAAATATGGAAAGAAACCTGGATTACTCCAACCTATAGAAATTCCAGCCTGCGAAATTTTGGCCCATTTGGAACTAGACTTCGTAGGTAAATTACCAAAGAGTGAAGGAAAGGAATATATACTCGTCGGGACATGTCGAGCTACACGCTTCGCCGTGGCAAAAGCCGTAAGTTCCGCGTCAGCAGAAAGCGTGATAAAATTCCTATACGAACTCATCACAACGTATGGAACGCCGAAGAAAATCTCCACCGACAACGGAACGCATTTCAAAAATATTGATCTGACAACGGTATGCAAAAGTCTAGGTGCGCAATTAGTGCATAGCTCTAGTTATTCACCGACCAGTCAAGGCGGGGTCGAGAAACTCAACTCAACTTTGACCAAGACTCTAGCCTATTACGTCAACGAGAAGCGTACAAATTGGGCAGACTACATAAAATTCGTAGTCTTTGCATACAATACCACACCTCTTGTCAGATTCAATGGACTTAGCCCGTATTACATCCTCTACGGACAACTACCAAATATGCCTATCGAAAACAAACTCGCGATCAACACCAAAGCGAGGCAGGACCGATTGCTTGAGATCGAAGAACTCAATCGCATTCGAAAAACCATCCCTGGTATAATATACGAAAACCAGATGAAGGACAAAGAGCAGTACGACAAGAAGCATGAGGAAGTCATTCTCGAAGAAGGTGACCAAGTGTTGCTTGAAGTACCGTATAAACATATAGGTAAACTCCTACCTAAATATACAGGACCGTATAAAGTCCTTAAAAAGGTATCGGATTTGAATTATGAAATTGAGCTTGAGAATAAAAAAGAAACGGTGCATGTACGCCGTCTTAAGAAATATATCGTACGAAATTAGAATGGATAAACAAAAATTGCTGATGACACTAGAAATTAAGCCTAATATGATTACAATTAAAACACGTAAGAAAAATATTGTTATAAACATTAGACTAAGCAAGGAACTTGAGACGTCGAGTATCCGTATTATTAAGGAACCTATATTTATAAACAGAAGAAATTATGCATTAAGACTAGAAATATGTGAAAAATCGCGCGTAGTCATCAGTAATCGGCCATATAACCATAAACAATGCAGTAGGTACGAGTGTGTGTTAGCTTACGACAAGCGAAAAACTGCCTCGATAACCGCTGACAAGAAAGAATTCGTAATAAACGCTCGGGAAACCATCGTAGTTGTCTTGCACAACGACAATGATGATTTCCAAAACAAAAAACATAATTCAAAAACAAAATCCCTACCAAAGTATGGAAAATCGATCAAGAAAGAGGTAAACGACGACAAGGTACCTCATTCGGTAAAAAACTGTTCTACAGTAAACGTGAATCAAAGTTCAGTGCGAAAAATCGTCAATATCATGGAAGACATACCGAAAGCCGATGAAAACAACGCAGAAGCAGAACAAGGAATTCCAGAACCAGATCAGGACATTCGAGATGGACATCTGATGCATGACTGGTTCGAAAGGATGTTCGAAAACGATGTTCAATACTATTTACCAGGAAGACTACCCATCCCACCATGGAGGAGGCAGAGGTTAATCCGAAGATTGGGGTATTCACTTCAGTTTCCGGATTCCTTCCCATGGGGATATACAAGAGAAGCGATAGAAGCAGAGTACGACAGGCTGTGTGCGGATCATGTGGCAGCTGGAAACAGTCTACCTAGGATTCCACCACCACCACAACCTGTATACCCAGAGCCAGAGATCGAATATGACCCAGAAATGCCTGAATGGCCGGAAGCAGATGTAGATGCAGACGACGAACAAGACGACGAAATAAATGACAATCTACAAGCGGAAGGATTACGCTTAGGAGTCCGTGAGCCAAATCCAGCAGATCCACCACCTCCACCGGAAGAGTGTGAAATCTGTTACAACGATAAGATGCAAGTGAGACTACAGTGCAGCCACGGAATGTGTCTGAAATGTCTCGCAAAAATCACTACAAGGGACACCAGATGCCCAATGTGCAGAGCACAGATGGACCATGTACAATTTATCAATAGGAACATAAGTTAAAATATAAGATGTACAAAATATAAATATGTAATTGCACTTAAAAGAGGCAAAAGCCCAGTATTAAATATATGCACTTTTTCAGCAAAATAAAAAACACAAAAAAAAGAGAGAGAGAAAAAAGGCGATACGCCAACAACAAAAAAAAAAAAAAAAAAAAAAAAACAAAAAACAAAAAAAAAACAAAAACAAAAACAAAAAGACTAGAAGTATAAGACGGCGAGACACTCGTAGCGTATCACAACGCAACGAGCTATCGTCATAAGTTAATGACCTAGATATAAGTGTACATTTCACATTATACTAGGCGTAGAATAAGTTGCATACCCTGTACAATGAAGGAGTAAATATAAGAATGTAAATATTTTAATTTTCAGATGTTCCGAGTAGTCGTAACAGTATTAATCTCTTCAGTAATCGCCGATGATTTAAAAATCGAAATCGTGCCAGGATCATATCTCTCAGAAATCCAGGATATCACCTTATACGACAGATCAGTTCCGATAAAATACCTCATAAATCACGACATCAATTCCCGATCAAGATCAATAGACATATGCGAAAATTCAGCCTTATGCGACTCTGGAATAGGACTCGCATTACAAAACGTTAAGAAAACAATCGCTCATCACATGAAAGACATCCGTTTTGACATAGAGAAAACACTCCAGTCAAGACGGCCCAAACGAGGAATCCAGTTCATGGGGGATTTCCTCAACTTTTGCTGCAACGCCATAACGAAAAAAGAAGTATATCCGCTCTATGAAAATGAACAGAAGATAAAAAGTAACTACGAAAATATAAGAGAATCGATCCTGGACGACCATGCTGACCTCATATCCATAACCACGAAGTTAAACCAGTTCGCAACAAATACGTATCAAAATTTTGGAAACATAACCTCAGTACTCACGGAAGTAGGAAAACAACTCGACAAGATAGGAGATAACCAAAATAATGTTGAAAAAATACATTATCTCATAACAGAAACAGTTACAGAAATGTCTCACGCAATGTATTATAACGATATATATACTCATTGCGCAGCCCATAAAATTCCAATTTCAGTCTTGCCAGTTCGAGAGCTCGAGAGAGATCTTAAGACCTTGGATTTGCAGCTGAAGAAGAAACATTTAACAATAGCAATAACGACAGCAGATATACTCCAGTACTATACTAAAGAATTAACTCATTGCCAATTTTCAAATTCAAAAATCCATTTAGAAATCCGAATTCCAGTAAGAAAAATAAATGCTGAGTGGAAACTTTTTCAGTACATACCGATATTTTTCAAGCATGATACATCACTATGTATCTTAAATACCGACGAAATGCTAATAGCATTCGATAAGAATAATGACATTTTCAGAACCATAGCAGGTACAGCTAAGAAAAATTGTGACATAAACACCGGATTATGCTACGTTGAATATTTTGACTACTCTGACGAGGCACCGGAATGTGCTAAGTATCTATTTTTAAGCCGTAGTTATAATGAATTAAACCAGGTTTGCCATTTTAAGTGTGAACCAGCGCATAAGCGTACTTTAGTCCGTAAGCTAAATACTAATGAATATCTTATATCCAACATTCAGCAAAAAACTTTTTACGTACGAATCAACTAATGGAACAAGAAAGCCATTAGAGATCAATTATAACCTGCCAGGAGCAATATACATACAAATACCGTGCGACACCACTCTGTTCCAATCAGATGGGAGAAGTACGATAACCCTAATTCCTGAAACATTTCCGTGTTCAAAGAACAGCAAAAACGACATATCAATGCAACGTGTTATTCCGTTACAATGGTCACTGATGGATTCAGCGTCATTGGAAATCAACACTGTTAGCTCCGTGAAATTTAACAATATGACGAAAGTTTTCAACCAAAACTGGAAGGAAACTACGCCGCATTTCGAAATCAAAACCAGTCAGAAAAATCTTGAGGATAAACTGCAAAAACTCGAACTGATGCAACCTCCCGCATCATTTTTTGGAATCGATTATTTAGCTGATATTATATACGTAAGTTGGTTAGGGGTTATTTCTATAATGATTGCATATATTATAAGATTATTCTGCCAGCTTAACCGTAAAAATGTAGAAAATAGTACTAAGATAGATTTAATTGCTGAGCGCAAGAAAGGAATTGACGAGGCAAAGAAAGAGTTGAACAACCCCACTGTATATAAACCATGCCCAGAACCGTAAGTTATGAATGAAAGAGAAAACGAGGACGTTTTCACTTTTTAGAGGGAGAGTAGATGTAGTATAAGAAATCGCGAATATATTGTTTGTAAACAGGAAGTAGGAAACGATTCGAGCGATGGCATAACCATCGACCGATCGTGAAGGAATGCGAGGCGCGAAGTGTAAATATATACAATAAAGCTAGCCGTAAGCATAATTTAAGTAAACTAGATTAAGACTATATATTAAACCTTGACATTAGGTTAAGGTGCATGTGTTATCCAAGCTCTAACTGTACGTTTTACTGTGAATAAACCTATCGTGATTGCACCCCGCGTATACATTGTGTTTAACCAGAAGCAGCCGAAAAAAGTAATACGACATGACACCAAACACAAATTTTCCTGAAAATTTGATTTTACCACCCCTTTTCCTTTTGAAAAAGTCGATTTTTGCAGTTGGGGCGGGTGGTGGCAAAATGTGCTTAATGATTCTTGAAGCACTACTTAATTACACCAAATTAATGGCATTGGAACCATTTCTGGATATTGCTGGAGTTAAAACTACTAGACCAATTTATTATGAAATTTTTTTCAAAAATGTACTTTCTTTATCTTCATTTCCTATAGAAGTGCTGCCTTGAACCTCAAAAACAAATACACCCCAAGAAAGATGAATAATTTATCTTTAAAAACTGTATAAGAACTTTCCTATATTGCCTTAAGCACGTCTGAGTTATTCCACTTTGAAAAGTGCAATGCGTAGCTTGTTTACTTTGTTGCATACCTATATCGTTAACTTCATTGTGGCGCCATGACAATCAAATGACCAGCCACGAAAAAAAAAAACTGCGTAGATCTTATCACAAAAACCTACACAGATTCATCGCATCATTTGGAGAACTTCGAATTTTCGATTTTTGTACCCTCAAATCCAGAAATCTCCCAATGTGGTTGCTGATTTTCGAAGACTGATAGAAATTAAGACGGAAATATCGAAAAAATGTTTATCGGAATACATGCCAAATGAAAATTAATTTCAAGGTCATTTCAGTAAACAGCTGATCATAAAAGTTGGAAATATTTGATATGTCAAATCACTCAACTTGTTATCAAAGTGGATCATTTTGAATAGAATCATGTAAAAAAACATCACAATTATTCCAACTTTTTTTTTTTTTGAAATTTAGCGAATGGAGCCGAGGGAACTACCGAAGTAAAAAATCCCGATTCACAGGCGAGTTCAAAAAATGCCACAGCCATAGCTTTGCAAAGTAAGTTTCAGCTGACATTTTCAAGGATCAATAAAGACTGGAGTAAAGTCATATAGCTAAAGCATTTGTATTCTCAATTTTACATGGATAAATATTTGTATTTTAATATTAATCCAGAAACGTATTTAAATTGTTTAGATTGCGAAAAATATGTCGAATATCGACATGTAAAGAAATGGATCCCGGCAATGGCCGATAAGCCAGGATACTGGTACAATACAACTGACTGTGTGAACGTGTTACCATTAATCGTTGGAGGAATAGCCACGAAACCTAAAGAATACCCTCACTAGGGTGGATCGCTAAAAAAAAACATATCTCAGATTTCAACCAAATTCGCTGGAGTTGTTGGGTCATCATCGGAGACTATCCAAAAAAATTTTGAGCCCCCTAGGTGAAGAGGGAGGGGAGCTAGGGGCTCTTAAAGGGCACCTCCTTTTGAAAAAAACGCGGTTTTTTGTGTTTTTTAGCTCGAAAATATGGCGTACGATTCACGAAAGAGCACTAAAAAGGTGCGATTTGAGTTTCTACACCCCCCTGAGCAATTGCCGCCCCTCGAAAATGAAAACCCATTCTGCTACCCGGGGGTCCAAAAGTTGCAGATCGCGAAATTTCAATGTTGTGAAATTGTATTTGGCCTCGAATTGATTACTTTGACACCGGACAATTTTATAATTTTTTTTTCTAATTTTTGAAGAAAATTTTGAAAATTTTTTTCGATCAGTGTGACCAACCGCAAATTGTAATATTCAAATATATGGGATTCGCGTTGATCTGATCATGTATATCTAATAGGGTGGATCGAAAAAAAAAACATATCTTGGATTTTGACCAAATTTGGTGGGGTGGTTTACTTTGAGTGGGAGACTTCACAAAAAAATTTTGAGCCTCCGGGGGGCAGGGGGAGGGGAGCAGGAGGTGCTCAAAGTGCACCTCTTTTTGAAAAAAACACCGTTTTTTGCGTTTTTTAGCCAATCAAAATTGTATGAGAAGCCCTAGTAAGACTTAAAAGATGCGATTCGAGTTTCTACATCTCCCTGAACCATCGCCGTCCTCCTCCGATCAAAATTCTGACTGCTACCAGGGGGTTGAAAAGTTGCAGATTGCAATATTTCAATAATATGAAATTATCACTAAGCTGGAATGATTTTTTTTTGTCATCGAGTAAGTGAACAAAAAATTTTTTCAACCACTAAAAGTGAATTTTGAAAAAAAAAATTGAAAATTTTGTACCCCAGTGCAGCCAACAGCAAATCATAAAATTCCAAAATACGGAATTTATATCGACTTTGAATTGATTATTTTTTCGCCTGAAAATATTATGTATTTTTTTTCAATCACTGAAAGTATATTTCGAAAATTTTTTTCAAAAATTTTGTATGTCAGTGCAGCCAGTTGCAAATCGTGACATACTACACACCTATGGGGTTTACGTTGACCTCAAATTAATTTTTTTGTCGTTTGAAAAATACACAATAATTTTGTTTTCAATCATCAGAAATTAAAAATTAAAAATTTTTCTTTGAACATTTTGTACGTCAGTGCAACCAGTTGCTAATTGTGATATTCTAATATTATGAACTCGAATCCATTATTTTTTCGTCAAGTGATTGGACAAATTTTTTCTCCCAATCAATAGAAATACGTTTCGAATTTGAGGACTTACTCGATGACAAAAAAAATCATTCCAGCTTAGTGATAATTTCATATTATTGAAATATTGCAATCTGCAACTTTTCAACCCCCTGGTAACAGTCAGAATTTTGATCGGAGGAGGACGGCGATGGTTCAGGGAGATGTAGAAACTCGAATCGCATCTTTTAAGTCTTACTAAGGCTTCTCACACAATTTTGATTGGCTAAAAAACGCAAAAAACGGCGTTTTTTTCAAAAAGAGGTGCACTTTGAGCACCTCCTGCTCCCCTCCCCCTGCCCCCCGGAGGCTCAAAATTTTTTTGTGAAGTCTCCCACTCAAAGTAAACCACCCCACCAAATTTGGTCAAAATTCAAGATATGTTTTTTTTTTCGATCCACCCTATTAGATATACATGATCAGATCAACGCGAATCCCATATATTTGAATATTACAATTTGCGGTTGGTCACACTGATCGAAAAAAATTTTCAAAATTTTCTTCAAAAATTAGAAAAAAAAATTATAAAATTGTCCGGTGTCAAAGTAATCAATTCGAGGCCAAATACAATTTCACAACATTGAAATTTCGCGATCTGCAACTTTTGGACCCCCGGGTAGCAGAATGGGTTTTCATTTTCGAGGGGCGGCAATTGCTCAGGGGGGTGTAGAAACTCAAATCGCACCTTTTTAGTGCTCTTTCGTGAATCGTACGCCATATTTTCGAGCTAAAAAACACAAAAAACCGCGTTTTTTTCAAAAGGAGGTGCCCTTTAAGAGCCCCTAGCTCCCCTCCCTCTTCACCTAGGGGGCTCAAAATTTTTTTGGGTAGTCTCCGATGATGACCCAACAACTCCAGCGAATTTGGTTGAAATCTGAGATATGTTTTTTTTTAGCGATCCACCCTAACCCTCACATGGTAAATTATACTGACCAATGGACGTTGAAAACGTTTCAATTATATTCATATTTGTAGCTAGGTATTATATCGACATGATTTAATTATGAATGTTATCCCAAATATACCTTTTCCAATGTGTAGGCTTGCATCGGATATTCGAAAGATAATGACATCAAAAATGTTCAGTGGAACTGCGGTGGCTCCCTGATCAGTGAAAAATTCATTTTGAGTACGGCGGTATGTGGCACGGGCAGTTCTTCGTAAGTTGCAATCCACATTTTTGCAATATCACCATTGATTACTCATTTTTCAAATTTACAAATAATGTACAGCGTCTGACTTTCTTTTATTCCAGACTTAAACCGCGATGGGTTTTGTTGGGCGAACTAAACGTGAGCTCGACGAGCGATGACGCCAAGCCAGCAATTTACGACATTGTAAAAGTCTACAATCACCCAAATTTCGATCCGAAAAAAACACAAAATGACATTTCTCTATTCGAATTGAACGCTACTGTTGTCATGAGTCCATACGTAAGACCAGCTTGCTTATTTACTTCGACATCCAGTCTAGTAAATACCAGAGGAAGCATCACCGGATGGGGACTTGAAACTTTCCGTAAGACAACCGCATGAAAATCAAAAAATTTCATTTCCTCCTTTTCCAAATTTAACAATTTCAGAATAAATTTTGTTTCGCAGGTGGAAATTCAAGCGATCATTTATCAAAAGCGACCATTACAGTTTTAGACGACAAACTGTGTAGTGCAGTGTACGACACATCCTCCAATAAATCTCGTTACGATCCTAATTCAATGATATGCGCTGGAGATTTGAAAGATGGCAACGATTCGTGTCAGGTAAGTCACCAAGATGAAAAGGTAAATGTAAATAGACAGTTGAAATGTAAAGAGAAAACTTGTGGATTTTCTGACCAAATTCACAAAGAAGATTCAGTTTCGGTTGAAAATCTTTTACATTGGTGGAGTTCTGGTTTCTCGCCTTGAAGGAATTTAGCACGACGCTCTCGAAGTTGGTCATATTTTGAATTGTTTTTTGTCCCAACATATCTCAAGAAAATTTCATAAAATTTTTCAACAGCATTCAGCAATGCTCTATGGCTCAATTTTTCACGCAATTTCGCCACACTGGCATCCGAATTTGACATCAATAAAAATCAAATGTAAAAATTATTTGAAAAAAATTACATCAAAAAGGACATAAAAATAAACCTCACGAAAAAACGATATGGTTGACTCTATTGATTTTTAAACTTGGCATCTCAATTAGGTAGTTGGGTTGAGCGAGGGGAAAAAATAAATTTTACAAACTGACAGGTATAGTGTTTTGAGATTGGAGACATTGTAATAGGTATTTTCGTTTTCAAAATTTATCAAATAAAAATATTTTACCAAGGAAATTAATTCTAGAATACGAAAAATTCGAAAATCCATTCGCATTCTTTATGTGGTGTTTCAATTTTTAACATTTTTCTCGAAAAAATTAATTCAAAATGAAGGATATCTTAGCCCTAAAATGTCATTCATACCCCCTTTAAAAAAAGCGTGACCACGAAAAATTGGCTAAAAATAGAAGAAAATTCGAAAAATAACCAACTTTGAAGATTCGAAGTTACAATTCACTTTGAGATTAAGAGCTAAAATCTAGTAAGTACATACGTATATGGATAATTTTCGACTTGAATTCATATTTATCACCTACCCAAATTTGGTCGAAAGATGATATTTTTTTTACTCCAGATGGTCATTTTCTTCGAATACAGTCGATCTTCTTTGAAATTGTTCACCAATTACAATTTTATAAATCACGATTTTGTAAATAACTCGTACAATTTCGAATCACCTAGTTAAAAAATTTTCAATAGGGTGACTCGGGTGGACCGTTACAAATGCCAATAAAAGACCAAACTTGCATGTGGAATATCTTTGGACTCGTCTCTTTTGGCAGACAATGTGGAGATCCAAAGTATCCGGGAGTATATACCAAAGTATCAAAATACGTAGATTGGATCCAGAGTATAGTGTTGTAACGATTGATTGGCAACCCTGACGTTGCCAGGTATACGTTCCGGGTACACGTTATCCAGTGGCCCTGTTTTTTCATTCGTGTTATCGTTTTTAGATGATGCAATTTGTATTCAATATTTGTAATTCGTTTTTATGTGTAATTAAAAGATCGAAAATGTAGTTTTGTTTAATTTAAAACAATACGCGAATCACTACAACTGGCGACGAGGATTCGTTTTACCTTCGTGTGTGTTATTAGCAGTGGTGTAAGTGCGTTTGTCTAGTTCGTTGCCCTGTATGATCGCGAAATTATCTCGCCTATGATCTATATGGCGGCGGCGCGTTTTGAGAATTATGATTCGACTCGCGAAGTATTTATCAACTGGTTCGAACGTTTCACTGCCCACGTAGCTGCCGAATCAATCTTAGAAGCAGACAAGGTAAATTATTTAATATCTTGTATTGGAGCAGAGACATATGGCACTCTGAAACGCTTATCTCTACCTAAAATACCATCACAAAGGAGCTTTGCTGAAATTCAACGATTATTAGAAACGCATTTTAATCCGCAACCATTGGTCAGCATTTAAGCATCTCCTACATACATGTTAGCAACGTTCAATTTTTCTGCTTTCTGATTGGCTCTACGGTTCACGTGATTGTGCCGCCGAACTCTTATCAAAACTGAACACTTAAAAAATTATTTAATTTCAACTTTTCAACTTACGAACTTAGAAAAATTTTTAAATATACTTTGCCATTGGTCATCGTGCAAAGGTTTAATTTTCGGCGGCGTTTCCAGGCAGATAATGAAAATTTCAATTCTTATCTAGCTGCTCTACGTGAATTGGCGGCAACGTGTGATTTCACAACACCAGCTCCAGTACCGGCTGCAGCTGGTGCTGCCGCAGCAGCTCATGATCCCGATTTACGCCTAAATGAAGAGCTAAGAGACCAAATTATTCTTGGAATTCGTGATAAAGAGGCTCAGAATTATTATTTACGTACTCCGAATCTCACGTTACAGCAAGTTATTGATAAGGCTATCGGAAATGAGTTAACAGGTCAGGGTCTAAGCAACTTGAGCTCAACCACTTCGACCACTGCTCCAGTGTTACCACAGGCTTCAAAAGAAAATGTTAATAAGGTTAATGAACGTGTTCAACGAAAACAACCAAAACCATCTTTTAGTAAATCGAAGTCAAATCGTCCTACTACTTCAAAAGATGATAAAGAATCGAATAAAGAGGTCGATGTGTGCTATCGCTGTGGTAGAAAAAATCATAGGGTTCCGGACTGTCGTTTTAAGGATCCTAAATGTAATAAATGTCAGAAAAATGGTCATTTTGCTAACGTTTGTGGGAAACCCCATGAACAAATTCGTGAAGCAGTGATGGTACTACGGAGTCGTGTTAAGCAGATTGACGTTGCATCTGACCAAGTTATCGTTGATATTCATCAAGTTAGATGTATCCAAACTGGTTTTTCGGACACAGAGACCCCTCCCCCCAAAGTTATGATACCGATTATGGTAGAGGGGAAGAAAGTGGTTTTTGAAGCTGACTCCGGATCACCGTTTACTTTCATGTCATTCGAGAATTGTAAACTACTTGGCTTAGAGAAGAAAATTCGAAAGGCGACCAGGACTTTCCAGTCATATACCCAGTCAACATTTGAATTAGCCGGTATTTTAGCGGTCCAAGTAACTTTTCAAGGTCGTTCTTATCGTAAGTGTATTCGGGTTGTTCTTGGCGATTATGACACTATTATGGGTCGTGATTGGATTTACCCTCTCAACATCGATACACGCAAATTTGTTCAGAAATCAGTCGACGATACGGTTAATCAGACTTCAGTTGGCAGTAATTTACTCACTGAAGTTATGAAGTTGGTCGATGAGTTTCCTGAAATTTTCGCCGAAGGAATTGGCTGCGTTCCTAACGTCGAAGTTTCAATTACGCTGAAACCGAACGCGAAGCCAATTTTCTGCAATCCACGTTCTGTACCTTACGCAATTCGAGATGATGTAAATTCTGCGATCGACTATTTGGTGGAAGAAGGAATTTGGATTCCAACGGATTCTTCTGAATGGGCTACTCCAATCGTTCCTGTCAAAAAGGCGAATGGATCGTATCGTTTGGCTGGCGATTACAGTGTCACGGTAAACCGCGAAGCCATACCAAAATTTTACCCAATTCCGCCGATTCCGGATATCATCAATGATTTTAACGATTGTATTCATTTCTCTAAATTTGATATTAGAGACGCATACCTGCATTTAAAGGTTACTCCGGCGACTTCAAAGATTCTTACGTTGAATACACTAAAAGGATTATTCCTTTGCTCACGTTTATATTTCGGCCCACAAGCAGCTCCAGCGGAATGGCAACGTTTTATCGATCAGTTACTCCGGTGTATTCCTGGTTGCAAAGCTTTTTACGATGACATCAAGATATCATCGCGTACAGCGGCTGAACATCTCGCAAGAATTCGAAAATTTTTTGAAATTTGCAAAGAAAATAATATCCGGTTAAATAAGGATAAATGCCAATTTCTCACAGACAAATTGAAATACCTTGGCTATCTTATTAATGCGAAAGGTATTCATAAAACGACCGAGAAAGTAGATGCAATTTTAAAAGTTCCCCGACCTAAGAACATCACGGAATTAAAGTCATTTACAGGTCTGGTTGGCTATTATGGCCGTTTTTTCCCCAACTTATCGGAGGTCTGTCGTCCTTTCAATTTATTGTCAAGAAAAGGAGTGAAATTTGAATGGAACAACGATTGTGAACGTGCTTTCCAGTTCATCAAGGCAGAAATTGCGTCTGAAAGAGTTTTAATACCGTTTGATCCAGCGAAGAAGGTTATTTTGGCAACTGATGCCTCACCTTTTGCTATTGGAGCTGTGCTAAGTCACATTGATGCAACCGGAGAACATCCAATTGCGTTTGCATCGAGAACTTTAACAGCGACTGAAGAACGTTATTCGCAATTGGATAAAGAGGCTTTAGGAATTTATTGGGGCGTAAGGAAATTTTTTGACTTCCTTTATGGTAGACATTTTATTCTACAGATAGACTGCAAACCTCTGCAGTCCATTCTAGCAGCCCACTCAGCCAAGCCTTCTCTCAGCGCAACACGATTACTACACTACGCCTTATTTCTACAGGACTTTTCATATACAATCAAAGTCCGCAAATCCGTAGATCATGCCAACGCTGATTTTTGCTCGCGTTTTCCGGTTACGGTAGCAAATTCAAACCAGATTGATGTACCAACGAGAATTTGCCAAATTCAATTGGAAGCATTACCAGTTACAAGTAAAGAAATCGCTTTAGCGACATTACAAGATCCGGAATTATCAAAGTTGTTTCGAGACTTATCAACCGGAACTGACCACCCTAATTGTCATGAATTTTCTCTACATGATAATTGTATTTTTCGGGGTGAAAGCGTATGCATTCCAAAATCGTTACGTAAGCAAATCCTAGGTGAACTACATCGAGGCCATTTAGGCATTGAAAAAACGAAAGCATTGGCTCGTAGTTATGTCTATTGGTTTAAACTCGACAAAGATATTTCGGATATGATTAAAAGTTGCTCAACTTGTCAAGATAACGCTAGAAACCCATCGAAAGTTGTTTTGTGTCCTTGGACAAAACCGAAGGAAGCGTGGGAAAGACTCCATATGGATTTTGCTCAACATGGAAGCAACAATCTACTTATTATCGTCGATGCATTCTCCAAATGGATCGAAGTTTTTCCAGTAAAATCTATGACATCGTCCATCGTTATCGAATGTTTGAGCACTTGTTTCGCTCGTTTTGGCTACCCGGCGACCATTGTTTCGGATAATGGCCCGCAATTTGTGTCAACTGAAACCGAAGATTTTTTAAAGAAGTTGGGAATCAGACATCCCACTTCTCCAGCCTTCTTTCCAGCCAGTAACGGTCAAGCGGAATGGGCTGTGCAGATTGTTAAACGTGGACTTAATGCTGAAGTCCAGGGTACTATTACCCAACGCCTTAATCGTTTCTTATTGGCGTATCATCGTGCTCCGCACACTATCACAAGGAAATCGCCGGCAGAACTTTTCCTGAAGCGAAAGATACGGACGCCCTTAAGTTTAGTCTTACCTTCGACAAATTACGAACCCGAACAGAAGGAGATTAATCGCAGTTTTTCAAGCGGCCAATCGGTTCAGTTTCGCATGTATCACAGTTCCGAACGTTGGCGTAAGGGAAGGATTAGTAAACACCTTGGTGATGTGGTGTACGAGATTCTGGATGAGACTGGGAGAACTCATAAACGCCATGCGAATCAGATCATTTCGATTCCGGAGCCTACTCAACAACCGGTCACGACTTTCTCGCCGAATTCCATTATTTCTCCGGTGACACCATCTGTGGTTTCTACGCCACTTCCAGTGACCACTCCAGCTGTTGACAATGCGAACTCCCAGGTCAACAATCCGACCATCGAACTTGCTCGAACTCCGCGACCTGTTCGCGATCGTCGAGCCCCTAACCGTTACTCCCCTTAGGGGGGAAGAGTTGTAACGATTGATTGGCAACCCTGACGTTGCCAGGTATACGTTCCGGGTACACGTTATCCAGTGGCCCTGTTTTTTCATTCGTGTTATCGTTTTTAGATGATGCAATTTGTATTCAATATTTGTAATTCGTTTTTATGTGTAATTAAAAGATCGAAAATGTAGTTTTGTTTAATTTAAAACAATACGCGAATCACTACAAGTGTGGCCTTGATTTTCACTGGGTAAGTAAGTACAGCTAACAGAGAAACCCACGCAAATATGATATAATGTACTTAAAAATCTCTAAAAATGTAAAAATTTTACTTTCGCTCAATATAATATCTCGAGAATAATGATGTGACGATTTTATTCTTTATATCAAGTCCAATGTTTAATAAATGCAACATTTGAGAACTTTTCTGCTCATTAATAATTTTTTTTATCGATTAAAATCAGAAACACGGCAAAAACTGAAAGAAAAACTACTATTTTTCAACATTTCAACGTATTGCATTCACATACAGTGGCGTAGACAGGGGGGGTCGAAGGGGTCTGGACCTCCCCTTGAGGCCAAGAATTTACGTGAAAAAATGCTTATTTTGGACATTAAAAAAAAAATTCTCAAAGCTTCGGCCTCGCTTCGCTCGGGCATTAACGTAATCATATAATTATAGTAATCTTTTTGCTGTGACTGCAAAAAGTCTCTCATTTTCTCCTATTTTGGCATTCCGTGTCTTTATATCAACTTTATACTTTCTAAAAAAAGCTTCATTTTTGGAAGAAGAAGGCAAAAAAGAGTCATTTTTCACAATATTGCCTCAAATAGTTCATAATAATTGTAATTTTGTTCATGTTCAAGCAAAGCGAGTGCAAAGTATTTCAAAAAATTGGTCTTTTCAAAGCATTAAAACATTTAAAACAATGAAAAAAATGTATTTTTTGGGCATTAAATATCCACTTTTTCAGGACTTCGCCCTCGCTTCGCTCGGGAATGAATTAAATTACAAGCATATAAATTATTTAAGGCTGAAGTGCAAAAGAAGGCTCTCATACCCCCCCCCCCCTTCAGACGTATCTGACTACGCCACCTGTTCACATGGACTTCAACATATGAATGCCCCAAGCTCCACCATAAGATACGTATGTGCCTAAGTACTATAGGTAGGCAAAATATCAGTTCACTTTGACGGTACATACACAAGCCAATTTTTGGTGTATTTAAATACAGAGGCGAAGATCATGAACTCATGCCCCTCTCACCCTTCTCCCAGTGTATTAATGACAAAAAAAGATTTCAGATAAAATTTGTCAAAAATTACGATACAAGTACTTGATTGAAAAAATCAAAAACCAAAAACAAAGAAAGAGTCAAAATTCGGGTGACATTTTGAAAATTTGGATTATCCAAGATAAAGTTCGTATAAGTAATTTATTCAATTTGTTTCACTGTCTACAGGGTCTATATTTGATCTGGGCAATATGAGCGAGAAAATTCTCTTTCTTTTCCTCCCATTTTTCCCGTTTTGTGCATTGCATCACTGAAATTATTGCCGCATTACATCAGAATGCCGTAACTTCGAGTGTGAAATTATCAACTTATTTAATTTATAATATCAATTAATTGATAATTAGTCGCGATTAAGTGTTAAATTCATCACTAAAAATTAATTTCATCGAAATTACGATCTTTAGTACCAAAACCACTTTTCTTCAGCCTTTTTAAAGCCAAGAAATGAAAAATCTGAAATATCACTTTTTCAGACTGAGATTTTTGCGCTCATATTGCCCGAATCAAATATAGACCCTGTATTTACTTTCAGGGATTTACAAAAGAATCCATGGTACGAATAAAATTATCAATTTCATTTTTATATTTTTTCACCAAAAAAATCAGATAAATATATTTTGCCAACAGATGATCGCGAAATTTTAGCATCATAATATTATAAAGTAACCAGTTTACCAGCATGATGCTGAAGAACAAGGTGAACATGGTATGATATAACATCTATATCCAAAACAAACCTTGGCGCATAATTTATGCAGAAAACCACCAGTTGGTACCATCTCTTATACTCTTTAAGCATACCAAATAACATATTTTTAGTCAAACTTCTTATGAAATTCTAGTCGATGTTTTACACCCGGGGACGAATAATTTTACTGATAATTTTTACATAATTGTAATGCTTTTAAATCTTTTTGTAATTCAAAATAAAGCTAAAATGAACAAAAAACTGGAATTAGTTGATGGTATTTTTTGTGTGTACTTGATTTGGTTAAATATCGCTGGTAAGTTGACTTGAAAAATATGTTTCATGAAATTTCTTAATTTTCACGCGTAGTTCAAAATGCAAGATGTCCACGAATGGTCTTTCGAATTTTAATGATTTATTCGTCTATCTTTTTTTTGTAATTAGTTTACGAGAAAAAATTTTTAAAAAAGATTATACGGAGAACTTTGAAAAAGAATACCTATTGTATTGAGAACTTTTCAAGAGCAGAAAACAATGACAAATCACTGTAGGTACCTAATAAGTCATTGAAAATTTTTCATGCACAAAAAGCATGCTTTTTTCCATCATTTGTGACTTGGCAATTCTATACTTAGATATGCAGAAATGACTTCAAAACCTGCGATCTGCAGAGAGAGGTAGAGGAGTTATCGTCCCCTTCATTCAAATGTCTAACTTTCCAAGTTTTCAGAATTATTTGTGAAACTGACAAAATGCGTTATAAAAAAATCGAGCGACAAATTGAAGCATACAATAATTTTTTTTTTAAATATTCATATTTTTGATTAAAAAGAGTTGGGCACAAATTTTCCCTACCTTTGAAGAAATCTTGATCATATCACTGTACAAATATTTCAAATCTATTGTATTGATTTATGTGCCTTGATTAAATTTTAATAATAATTTTCCTCCAACTTCGAGTAAAATCATTTAAATGCACATTTGGCACTATTTCAGCTTTGCATTCATTTTCTGTTGATTCAAAATTGGAAGCTATCGAAGAACAAATCGATGTTTGTGAAAAGTAAGAGCAATCAAATTTTTCTCTTTAATCTCAATAATTCACATGTGTTTAAGCTTTTTTAGATACCTATACGAGTGTATTGTGTATTCAAGTACAATTTCTGATGAGATCTTAATTTTTCAAAAATTTGATCAAATGGTTTAAAAAGTGGATAGGTAATAATATCTGTTCAAGTTATACATGTATCGATTTAAAAAAAAAATGTTTCAGTTCGGAATTTCAATGTAAAAATGGTCGATGCATCGCTAAATCATTCGTTTGTGATGGGTTACTAGATTGCTTAGATAATTCTGACGAAACGCACGATTTATGCCGAAATCAAACGTGAGTAAGCAATTATTTAACATAATGTACAATTGTACATAAGCTGAAGAAAAATTTAAATTACTAAAGAACCATTTGCTTTGCAATCAAGATGTGGTATGCAATATTTTCAATGCCATTATGGAGCCTGTATCAACAAAGCATATCGATGCGATGGTTTAAAACAATGCGTCGATGGATCTGATGAATTGGCTGAAATATGTGATACAGAAACTCAAACATTAGTCAGAAATACCCGAGCAATTGAGTAAGTTGGAAAAAGGAAATATTTTTTTAGCCTAATAACATCAAAGATAGATGAGAAGCATAAAAAACAAATTTTTAACTTAATTTTTGATCAGCTGGATTAGCTATTCGAACTTTCATGAAACGATTTGGATAAACTGTTTTTCACGATTATTTTTTTCGAAATTTCGATTTGGCATATCTACCTATGGATAAATTTGAGTCATTCATATCAAAACTCGTGACTTTTCAGAAAAAAATTTATAACTTCAATTACCTTTTATGACCGGAAGATGTCTTGTATATTATCTACTCAAACACACAAATGTCAGTATTATGAGAAAGCAAGAGAGGAAAAAGGCTCTTATACTATCCACATTCGTGCGGACAGTGCACAGTTTTACAAAAATTCTAAAAACTTCCAACTATTCATTTGAAATTATTGCAGAAACAGAAAATCATGCGCTATCCCAGCACTATCTGCTGAAAAAACAGAATATTATCTTTGTGCTGATAATACATCACTGGTTTGCAACGCGACAAATGGATTGGTCCCCGATTTAACCATCGCCGTAATCGAATGTACTTCCGGTTACGATAAAGATAAACAATACGAAGACGATGAAAATACCGAATATATCTGTCGTAATGGAAAATGGCGACCAAAGATCGATCAGTGTTTGAGTAAGAATATCCAATTCGTTATCTTATGTATCAAAGTAAAAATAATTGATCAAATATTTTAAGTAATTTGTTTTTGAAAATTGGGAAGATTATTCCAAGCCTTGACACTTTTCAGGAATATGTGACAAACTGAATCCAGTCAATGTGGACCTAAGATGTTCTCGCAATGGAATAAACATACCTTACGATGAGAAAACTGTACTGCTTCAAGGTACCACAATACGTCCATCGTGTAAACCATCGCATAAATATAGCACCGATTCTCCTCCGGCGTATTTGGAAATGACATGCAAAAGAGATGGAAAATGGGATAATGCTCTTTTTTCGTGCATCCCTGGTATAAAAATTCATCAAAGCGAGTAGAAAATACATCGACATTGTAATTTAATTCTATTCACGTGTCTCCAGAATGTGGGCGAACGTACTCAAATCCAAAACTTTTGGTCAAAGGAGGAATTCCGGAACGATTTGGTGATTCTCCGTGGCATGTAGCGATTTACAATCAGAAGAAAATATTGATTTGCGGTGGTACAATTATCACTCCGTACTTAGTAATATCAGGTAGATGATTATAATTTCAGTGATTCTTCAGACCAATTTTAATCATTTGATATGCAACTACCTGTTTGTTATACCTACTGGATATTTGTGATTTTTTCGATTTACGTAATTCGAGACGAAAATTATCACATTGGATGAAAATTTAAATAAAAACGTTAAGTATTTGTGTATTAGGGTGGTTAGTTTGCACTTTTTCAAAAAAGTAGAATAGATGGGAGAAATTACTTAGACCTCACAAATACTTTGCCAAAATAAAAATGTTCTCAAAAATTTAAAAAAAGTACCTACTACTGAACTTGAATTTTCACCATTATCCTATTTTTCACGAATAAATATAATTGAAAATCACAAATTTCTTCACATTTCCAAAAAAATAGAAATGAATAGTTATTGAAAAATGTTTTTGATTAAAAAATATTCGGTGTGGAGTTTGCACTGTTTTTACTACAATTATGGAAAAAACAAAGATGTTCATCTAAGATGCAGGTTTTTTCCTCTATGTTTACGCCAAAAATCACCAAAATGGAGGTAAAAGCCGAACATCGCTATGGAAACAACGATTTTGTTCTAAATAAAATCATGCATGAAAACATTTCAAGAAAAATTCACCCATTTTTTTTTTAATTTTTCATAGGAAAATTGAATAATTTTTTTTCACGATTATTTTAAAAATTTCTGATTAATTTTATAAGAATAAATTTCAGTAGTTTCATAAATGTCATCGATTTTTACAGAATGATTCGACCCTGAATACTTTTTCCCCATACTGATTAAAAATTTTCAATCGATTTATAAGCTTCATAACGTTCTCCGATTATTATGCAAATTACATTTCTACAATACGGAGCGGCTATACGATTTTTGAAAAATAAGAAAAATCATTTTTTTTCCGAGTAGGTACCTTAAAAAAGTGGGCTAAAAGTGAAAACTGTAGTTTAATTTTCAAATTCCACCAAAATTCGAAGAAAATTTTGCAATGGTATAAGGTTTGAGTGAGAGAGGTTTTTTTAATGAATGTTTTTGAAAGCTACAGAAACACAATTTCCAGGTTACTTCTTATTAATTTTCCATCGTATTGGGTCCCGAGGAAAAAACTCAACTCATTATAATTTTTTTATAGCTGCACATTGTTTCCACGATGAAGGGGAATCCGTAAAAACCAGCAACGCCAATAACTACGAAGTTGTTGTTGGAAAAGTTACCAGAAATTATGACAAAATTGATAGTAACGTTCAAAAAGTGCACAAGGTATTAAAAAAAAGTAAAATTTTTGTCTACAAAACATTGTAATAGAAGTACCTACTTGAGTTGCAATCACTTAATCAAAATTTTGAAAAATTCCAGATTAAAAAAATACGTTTTTCTGAGAAAGGTTACTACGGCGCAACCAATAATTACCAAGCTGACATAGCGATTTTAGTTCTTGAAGAGAAACTCAACATAAGCGCGACCATTTTGCCCGCTTGTTTGGATTGGGTGGCTTTGAGAGATGGTATCTACCCTGAAGAAAATTCACCTGGAAAAGTAACTACATAATTTACGAGTAAATACTTTTTCAATATTTTGAATCAAGTTTTATTTATTTATTTTTCATTTTATAGGTCGTAGGGTGGGGTATAAATGATAATGGAAGTTACAGCGATGCGCTGGTAACAGTCGATTTGCCATTTTTAAGCCATCAAAGATGTTTGGAAACCGTGCCTGAGAATTTCAAATCATTCGTCACATTTGATAAGTTTTGCGCTGGTTCCGAAAATGGTATCGACGCAATATACTCATACATCGCAAAGAATTGAGATGAGAGACTAGACTTCAATTAATTTTTTTTAAGGTCCTGGTGTGCTCCAAGGAGATAGTGGCGGTGGGCTGCTGTTCAAGAAAAATAATTATCACTATCTTCACGGAATCGTTAGTATTAAAGATACCACCACGACTAGCATAGCAGCCTTCACCGACATTGCCGAACACGTCGGATGGATCTCGAAAGTGCGTAATGAAGTTGAAGAGGAGGTGAAAAACATTACAACTCAAATTACGACTGCGACCAAAGCCACCACACGTGATGACAGCGTTAAATTTCCTGAGGTCAGTGAGCATTTGAACATATCAGAGCAGTTGAAAATATGTTCTAAATAAAAAAATCGTATTTTACAAAACGCAAAAACTTGAATCCACTGACATGATCTATTCAATGTTCAAAAATATCAACGACATTCGTGACATTTCCATTAATTTCATCAATAATAGTTACCTATTTCGATCACTTTGGAGATTTTTCGAGTCATTTTCATAGATTTTTTTCTACGTACCTGCGCTACTTTTCATCTCAGAACATAAAAAAAAAATCACTATCATTGAATTTTTTTTCAACTAACAATTTTAAGAAGTTTCTTTAACCGCTTTAGTATCGTTTTCAATGTTTACAATACTTGATAAGTACCTACTTAGCATTTACGTTGTATCATTTTGGATACCTATCATAAGTATAATGTACGTATCATTTCAAAACTGATGAAATTTGATCCACAACACTTATCCAACTCTAATGTCTATTATTTGTAGGATTTTGCAACATCACCAAGACCAACAGCAAAAACACCACCGCCAATGAAGAAGTCTGCGACTATAGCTTTGGAAAGTAAGAGCGAACCCAACTATTGTGAAATCATCAACTTTTCACAAGCTTCGACTGACAAGATAATGAATCATAATATGAAATTTTATATTCACATATAATCGACTTCAAAGTGTGCAAAAAATATGCTGAGTATCGAAACACAAGAAAATGGCAGCCTGCGATGGCTAATCAAGCGGGATATTTCCGAAACGTAACTGACTGCGTAAACGTGTTACCATTAATCGTCGGAGGAACGGAAACGAAACCGAAAGAATATCCTCATATGGTACATAAATTATACTAAAATATGAACCATAAAATGAATTGAGAAAAAATTAAATCTTAAATAAGTACCTACTCACGATAATAGGTGAAATAATCTAATTTGAATAGACCTTTTAAAAAAATGTTCAGCACCATGCCCAAAAGGAAACTTGACTAAAAGATCTCATAATCAGACGCAAAAAAAAACTTGGTTTTCAGCCTTTATTGGTAATAGCAATGGCACTTGCTGTTAACTTCGATCGTCGCCTAACAAGTTCTGATTAGACTTTTTACTCTTTTCGAGTCATCGACCTTAAACCTGAATTTCATTTTTTCCTTCTATAAGAAAGTTGAAATGTTTCAGGTCAATATTTTCAAGACTTTCCGACTGTCAACAAATAATTTGAGCCAATTTATTTGTTTATTTATGAAAATTGGGTAGTAAATCGTTGTGTAGTCCTCAGCATTTCGACGAAAATAATTTGCAAAATACAATCAAAAATTATTTTAGGTGATCAAAAAAATTCTACTGTAATTTTGCAGTTATTCAATAATGAATAACTTTTTTATTTCGAAACAATAAAAAACTCTTCAAATTCACGATCTACAACATTTCGATCTTTTTTAGAGCAAAAGTGATGTGATATCTAATTCGAGTCAGTATAGTTCAGGAAGTGTAATACTCCAAACAGATTTTTTTAAAGAAGGGTGGTCAAGGATTGTAGCAAACGATACTACCCATAAGCGGCAAAATAGTATATTATGCAATTAGGGAGGTAAAGTGATTTTCGACGAATTTTGAGGTTTATTGCCCGAGCGAAGCGAGGGAAGAGCTTAAGCACTCGAGCGATTCGCGAGAGGAAGTAAAAGTGCACTTTTACTCACACTACAACGAAAATCATGTTTTTTCGAACATGACCTCACTTCGAGGTTCTTCAACTGTACCTATGTATACAAAAATTTACCCACCTACTTTCTTGGATCGCCATGACTCTTCAAGACGAATAATATCACGATTCATTTTTCAACATTTACCTAGGCTCGTATCGGATATTCGAAGGATAATGACATCAAAAATGTTAAGTGGGCCTGTGGAGGCTCCTTAATCAGTGAAAACTTCATTTTGAGTACGGTAGTATGTGCTAGGTAAGTAAGTAGAAATTCACATTATTGTAATATCATAATTTACCTACCTATTATTCATTTTTCAAATTTACGAATAACTAATATATGTGACCCGTGCAGGGACAGGGTACCTAAAGTCGGAAAACATAATTTTGAGTTAGAGACAAAAATATGAAAAATGGGCAATTTTTTTCAAACATTTTTTTTTCGCTTTTTTAGGTAGTTAAGACCTCTACGCAGCTTTAAACGTGTTTTTTCCATTATTTTTTTTTTGAAAGTCATGATTTTTTCTAATTTTTAAATGTCTCTATCTCACCGAAAAATTGACTTAGGATGCTCATCCAGGTCTTAAAATGTTCCGCATAGTCTCCCCTATCATTTAAGCCAAAAAACTCATTTTTGAAAAATCCGACTTTAGGTACCTTTTCCCTGCACGGGTCACATATGTAATTATGTAAATGTCTGATTTTCCTTCATTCTAGATTACAACCACGATGGGTTATGTTAGGCGAACTAAACGTGAGCTCGACGAGCGATGACGCAAGGTCCGCAATTTACGATATTGTAAGAATCTTTACTCACCCGAATTACAGTTCTTCATGGAAAGGTCACGATATTTCACTTTTTGAATTGGATACCAATGTTGTCATGAGCCCATACGTAAGACCAGCTTGTTTATATACGTCGACATCCAGTCTCGTAAATACAAAAGGAAGCATCACTGGATGGGGATTAACAGCTTTTGGTGAGAAAATCATAAAAATGGAAGTTTTTTTGTTCATCTCCGAATTTAATATCCGAATAAATTTCGATTTTGTAATAGGAGGAAAGTCAAGCGATCATCTACTGAAAGCGACAATTACAGTTCTAGACGACAAGCATTGTAGTACGCTGTATAAGGCAGCCAATAAAGGTGTTCGTTACGATTACGATACACAATCAATGATATGTGCCGCAGACTTGAAAGGTGGAAAGGATTCCTGCCAAGTAAAGCATCAATCAATAAAATTTACATTTAGTGAACACTTGGCGTATTTCCATCCTTTCCCGCAAAAAAAATACAGGACCCAAATTCTGCCTTCTGATTGGTCGTTGCGCTTATCAACACTTCTTCCATCACTGTCTGTGTTCAGAGTTCAGTATATTTAAAAAAAAATTAATTAATTCAATTGTAATATTCGTATTCGTATTAGTTTCGTCTTTGAAATAAAGTCATGCTCAAGCCCAACAATCAGAAGTAACTTCATGAACACTGAATTCAAATCGCTGTTTGTACAATGTACATATATCTGAAATCAGTGAAATCTAACATTCTGATAATCTTTCAAGGTAAACGTTCAATGACGCCAAATTATAACTTTTACCATTTCGCTACTCACGAAAATTCCATGGTTATTAGTACTTTTCAATTCATAGATCAACTTATTGAATATACCATTGAACTTTCGTGAAAGTTGAAATTGTGGTAAAAGTTATTATTAAGAAATAAGAATTTACGATCATTATCATTTGCGTTTACCTCGGATTTGATTTTCAGATAAATAAGTGACGATTTAAATGCATTACCTATTATTTCTAAAGTTACTTTTCATTGTTTGGAGTCATTTCTTTTCAAATATGAAATGTAAAAAGATCGCGATTAAGTATTAAAATATTAATAGCTTGAAATTATACTTGAAATACGAAGATAACACAGCGATTAGAGACGTGTTGATAAGTCCAACGACCAATCAGAAGGCAGAATTTGGGTCCTGTATTTTTTTTGCGGTAAAGGATGGAAATACGCGAAAAGTTGTGATACAACAAAAAGTGTTTCTAAATAACTTTTTTTTTCAACAGGGCGACGCAGGTGGACCGTTACAAATTCCAATAAAGGATCAAACGTGCATGTGGAATATAATTGGACTCACCTCGTATGGCTATAAATGCGCAGATCCAAATTATCCGTCAGTATACACCAAAGTAGAATATTACCTGGATTGGATCCAGGATATAGTGTTGTGGACTTAATAATTGTGATAATTAGGTGCAAAGATGATCCGTCGAAGTTCTATAGTCGAAAATAAACACCAGATTTTTCTATGTATTTCCCTTTATTTAATTACACTTTTGTCATGTTCTTATTGAGAAATTAGAAATTTTTACATGAATCTAAAAATTTTTGAACGGAATATCAAAACTAAATTGAGTAGGGCTACTCAATTTAGTTTTGATATTCCGTTCAAAATTAAAATGTATCAAAATGACCAGGGTTGACGCGAGTCCTTGAAAATTGCGACTCCGATGGGAAGGCGCGAGCCCCTTAAAAATTTGGGTACCCTCGAGTCGAAAACCCCCCCCCCCGCAAAGCCCTTTTCAAAAAAACCTGGGAGTCTTCAGCAGTCTTTTTCAGAGTCCCCCTTTTTTTTTTAAAATTGCAGTCAATGAATTTTTTCAGTGAATGAATGGTAAATGATGAATTCCATCTTCACGACTTCGGAAAGTTGAAAAAACCATTGAAAACCCCAAAAACTTCACTTTTTTTACTTTCAAAAATACAGTCAGATGAGAAAAAAATAAAACTGCGACTCGTAAAAAAGACTCGCTCGCATAGTATTTAGACTTTTTTAGAGTCGTTAAAAAACGAGTCTCAAAGAAAAAAGACTCCGAGTCTCATTCCGAGTCGACTCCGAGTCTTCGAGTCCTTTGCGAGTCCTTTTTCAGAGCAGACTCTGGTCAACCCTGAACATGACGTATGTATTTGACTAGGTACCTACTTATAGTTCGACTCGTATTTGGTTATCGGTGGGAGTTTTATCTCGATTCCGATTTCTACCTTTTATTTGTTCTCTTGTGTTCGAGAGTATTTCAATACATTAGTTGCTTGCTTGTGGATGGTTGTCTTTCTTTGAGCCAATATGCTCGTATGTCATTATGATAGTAGAACGTTGGTTTGATTTTTAATGCACGTTTTAGCGCGAATTTTTTTTCGAAATGTACGTTTTTTTCGTGAATTTTTGAATTTTTTTGAATTATTATGGCGCATTCGACTTTGTCCCTGGTTCCGTTAGTAGTCCTGGATGGCTCTAACTTCCAAGAATGGAGTTTTCGTGTAAAATTGGCCCTCCAAAGTCAAGGTTTGAGAGGCCACGTTGACGATCCCTTACCTGCTGCAGCTGACCAAAATGAAAATTGGAAGAAAAATGATGCTAACGCGGTACCTGGTAATGTCCAAAACGACTGCTAAGGATATGATGGATGAATTTTCGCGACTCTATGGTCAAGGTAATGCTTTGGAAGCTGTTTATATTCGCCGAAAACTTGGTTGCTTAAAATTCAACGAATCTGATGATATTGTGGCTCATTTAAGCAAATTTGAAAGCTTAGCTAACCAACTCAAGCTGTGTAGTAAACCTCTTAGCCTAGATGATGAGATTGCCTACTTAATTAGTTCGTTTCCGCCTACTTATGACACAGTCGTTTCCTACTTCGAAGCCCTGCCTCAAGATCAGCAAACAATTAAAGCTAAAAAGGCTAGGTATAAAAGTGAGCACCACAAGAATGTAAATCGAAGTGAAATGAAGGATAGCAACTCTACAGACTCTTCAGCATCGTTTTTAGCTGCAAATCGTGGTACTCAAAGTCGTGGACTCTCAAATTTTCATAATTTTTCTCGCCGACCTGATCAACGCCAAGGTTATCGTTCCAATGATGGGCAGATTCGTTCCTATGATAGGCGAAATCAGTATAATGGTCAAAATCATTCGAATGATCGTTACTTAAATGATAGGCGGCCTCAAGATGATAGATATGGATCCAATTATCAACACAGATCATATGGGAGTCAATATCGAGATCAACGTGACCAGAATAGGCATCAAGGTCCAGATAGGCGTAATGATAATCCATGCTTCATCTGTAACAAACCTGGACACTTGGCTATAAATTGTAATGCCTCAAATCGAAAAACTTTCTACACTGTGAGTCTACTTTCCAGTAATGATGTATCAGATTCCTCAATCAAGTTCTATTTTGACTCTGGAGCCACAGACCACATGGTGTCAACAAAGTACCTGAAGTATTTGACAAATACTGAAGAATTTAATCAACCTCTTTTGGTCCAAACGTCAAAGAAGAATATTCAACTCACTTGTAAGCATTATGGAAATTTAAATGTTATTTTTAATGGCGTTTCATATACAATCGAGAATGCTTTGTGTATTGAAGAACTAGGTGCTAATTTACTATCCATTAATAGGTTAGATAGGAAAGGTTTTAAAATCCAAATTAAGGATAGTAGTATTGACGTTTTTGATCAAGGTAATTTGGTAATTTATGGAAAAATGCATGCTAATTTATATGAGGTTACTTTTGGCTTAGATAATAACACAGCCTCTGCCTATTTGTCGGATAATCATACCTACTCGTTGACTAATTATACCTACTCGTTTAAGAATTCGAATAATCTGGAATTTAAATTATGGCATGAACGTTTTGGCCACTTAGATTATAATACTTTAAAAATTATGGAACAAAAAGAGGCTGTGACTGGTTTGGATAATTTTTCTGGCAATTTTGATACAGTAAATAAATGTGAAACTTGTGTACTTGCAAAGCAATGTGAGTTACCTTACAAGAAGGTAAATGAAGATAGATCTTAAAGGCCACTCCAGTTAGTTCATTCTGATTTAGTATGTGTTGATAAAAAGAGTGTTGGTTTTTATAGAGAAAAATGTATCCTCACGTTTATTGATGATTTTACCGAATTTAAAACTGCCTATTGCATCTCAAATAAAGGAGATGTCTTGAAAATGTTTAAGGAGTATGTGGCTTACGTGGAGAGTATTTCTGAATACAAAGTGAGTTCTATACGATGCGATAATGGAACTGAATACGTTAATGAAAATTTCAAGACTTTTTGTAGGGAACATGGTATTCACATGGCCACTATTGATGCTTATTCTCCTCAGTTAAATTCATGTGCAGAAAGAAACAATCGTACGATTTTAGATAGGGCTAGAGCCATGTTCATACAGTCGAATTTAGGAATCCATTTTTGGCCTTTTGCTGTAGAAGCAGCATGTTTTGTATTGAATAGGACATTGGTAGGTAATAATCATGTGACACCTATTGAAAAATTAACCAATAAGAAACCAGATTTGACTAGAGTAAGAATTTTTGGGTCTATTGCGTATCGATTTATTCCGAAACAATTCCGAGGGAAGTTTAATCACAAGAGTGAAAAAAGTATCATGATAGGTTACTCAGCAACTGGATATAGGCTCTGGGTACCAGGTAGTGGAAAGATTTTCTCATCTAGAAATGTGACGTTTAATGAAAGTTAGAATATTGCAGATTGGAAACCTGAAGATTGTAGAAAAAAGGATGAGAAATTTTTTGAGATAATTTGTGGCGAGAATCCAGTTCAAGTTGAGGTACTAGTGGTAAGAGAGCCGGAGAATTGTGAAGTTGAAAACAGGCCACTTGAAGTTGTAAATAGGCAACCTGTAGTCAAAGATAGGCAATTTGAAATTGAAAATAGGTCAAAATCTAGTAGAACAAAGACAGTGCCTAAATATTTTAGTGATTATGTGGTGAGTAGTTATATGGCAGAAATAGGTATTCAGTGTCCTAAAACCTATCAAGAGGCGATAACGAGTGAACATTCTGAGGAATGGAAGAAAGTGATGGATAAGGAGCATGGATTAATGATTGATAATGATGCTTGGACTGTAGTTGATATTGAGGAGGCTGAAGATAGTGAGAAAGTTTCAAGTGGTTGGATTTTTACGATAAAAGAGAAAAATGGAGAAACAATTTTTAAAGCGAGGATTGTAGCGAGAGGTAATATGCTGGAGGAACAGGGTGATGTATTTGCACCTGTAGCAAAAGCTACAACTTTTTGAACTTTGGTATCAGTCGCGAATTCTTGTGGAATAAAAGTTAGATTTTTTGATATCAACACTGCTTATCTTTATTCTGAGATTGACAAAACTAGAAAAATTTATATGACATTACCAAGTGGTTATAGGGAATCTGGTAAAATTGGGAGGTCGAATAAGTCTGTATATGGTTTACCTAAAAGTCCAAAAGAATGGAATTCTCACATTCATAAATTTTTATTATCGTTGGGTTTTGTTAGGTCAAAATATGATCAGTGCCTATATATTCGTGTTTGAAATGGGAAACGTACTTATGCGTTAATTTATGTCGACGATTTCTTTATTATGTCAGATTGTGAGGAAGAGTTGGACGAGTTTGAGGAAGAAATTAGTAATCGGTTCAAGGTTACTCGCTTGTCTGGTTCAAAATTTTTAGGAGTTAATATCGAATGGGGAGAAAGTACTGTTTCTTTGTCTCAGTCTGCCTATATTGAAAGTGTTTTGAAAAAATTCCGAATGTCTGAGTGTAAACCAAAGAGAACTCCTATGGAAACTGGTTTAAAGTAGTTGTTGAGGGTAAACCTCATACCAATAAACCTTATCGTGAGCTAATCGGATGTCTCAGCTATATTGCAAATATGACTAGACCAGATATTCTATATGCTGTCAATTTTCTAAGTCAATTTCAGAATACTCCGACTAAAGAAGTTTATAGTTATGCAAATCGTGTACTCAGGTATTTAAAAGGTACTATTGATATGAAACTGGTTTATGGTCGAATGAAAAAGTCTTATATAGGTATATCTGGGTATGCAGATGCTGATTTTGGCAGTGATGTATCTGATAGGAAGTCTAGATCAGGTTATTTATTCATGATTGGGAGGGGAATTTGAATAAAACCGTTAAGTAAAAGGGTGATGTTGTATCCTATTTTTCATCTTACAAAAGCAAAAGATTGTATCGTTATCGTCTAGTGAAAGCGGAATATATTTTGTTATCTACCTCTTGAGATCGAAGGAATTTGTTATCAATTCTGGCTAGAGATTAAATTTATCGGAGGTTGTTAAAAAATTTAAATTCGAGGATAAACCAAAATGGTATTAAACCTATATCGTATAACTGTGATAATAAAAAAGATCTAAGCATATTCGAATGTAAATATATAGATTTTATAAACGATGAAATTGAAAAAGTAACAATTTCTTTACATTTTGTTTTTCCATCTGGTAATCAAATAGGCTGATAATATTTTACCAAATCCCCGTTCGATTTTAAATAGTTTTGTAAGCATTAGAACCCATCATTGGCTTATGTTAAAATTTGCGGTTTTAGATGGCTAGTAATTTCGACTTGTAGGTACAAATTTTATATTTTCCTTGTACGATGTTTATTTGAGACGCAGCCAGGGATACCCGACCATATGTCGGAAAAGTAAATTTCGAGAAAAACAAACTTCTATGGTGGGGGTCTATTTTTTTCGACGCGTTACGCATAACCCTTAATGTCGCAGCGTCCGGTATAGCGGACATGGTCTTTAAAAAATTATTTCAATCTCAGAGGCTAAGTTGAGGAATTTTTTAAATCATAAATCTTAAATACCATGCTTCAAAAATATTATACTCAAATTTTAGAATTTTATCTCAACTTTTAATGGTTTTATGAGATTTTCAATTTTGATTTTTTCCCAATATTTTTCATTTATCAAACTACTCATAAATATAATTTTTGTACGAGTAGATAGAAATTAAATTTCAAAATTTTATGCATAAATTTTTTAAAAGAAAGAAAAAAAAAGGGGGGGCCCCTCTTTTGTTTCCCCTTTTTAAAATTTTAAAAATTTAAATGAAAAAAGTTTTTTTCGGGGAATTAAAGCTAAAAGTTCATGTTCGTTTATAACGGACATTTGCAACTTTTAGAGAAACTGATTTTGGTTACTAAGTCCCTATGGCGAACATTGCGAACGTTTGCCCATTTTAAAGACCATCTCACACTTGTACTAAATACTCAAATGAAATGTTTTTAAAGAGTACAAGCTTTAAATACTCACATTTTTGGAGTATTGAGAAAAAACCCACTTCGTATTTTTAAAAGGTTTGCAATGAGTATTTGAGTATAAATACTCAAAAATTTATATCCCTACTCAGAAAAACTTTTCCCTCTTGAGTATTGAGTATGGGTCTTAAAGTATCCACTCACAATTCCAAGTACTCAAATAATGGATTACAGAGTACTGTATTCTGTGTTTTGAGTACATATACCAAGTATTCTTGAGTATATGCAATAAGTATGTGCTGAGTATTGAGTAGATGGTGTTAATTTCTGTCCTGTTTACTTCCTCTGTAACATCTTTTTAAAAGTATTTCAATGTTTAAGTTACCTCAATTACCTCAAACTCAATTACAAAAAAGAATATTTGAGTATTTTACTCAAAATTTGAGTGTAAAATACTCAATTCATATTTTTGAAGTACTATACTCAAATTTTGTTTCCTAAACTCCACAATGAAAAACCTTGAATTGGAATTGTTAAAATATTTTTGAGAAATTACTCAATACTCAAAATCGGGTGAAAAGTACTGAGGAAGTATCGGTGAGGAGGGGGAAATTTTTTTAATACTGTAAGGATGGATTTTTTCATGTTTGATATCATCTTATTTGTAATTTTTGGTCATTTTTTTAAAATTTTTGGTGAAAAAAATCGTTTATGAGTAAATGATCAAATTCCCCTCTCCTCCCTCCCAGAAAACCAGTTTTTACTACATGGTAGGCTAATGAAAACAACAAATACTGCTCTGCTCATCGTTCGCAACGTCCGCTATAGCGAACACAAGTGAACAATACTGGTTTGCTGTGCACTTCGCAACGTCCGCTATAGCGGACATGCTGTAATTCCACCCCCAAGGGGCAGAAAATTTTGAAAAAAATATTTTTGTGATCTATGGACCCAAAATAACTGGAAAATATTTAAAAAAAGTTTTTTCGATCATTTCCGCGAACTTGCGAATTTAAGGGTTATACACGGTTGCCAACCACCAATTATACAGGAATATCATTTATCTAGGGAAATTTCCCACATTATATTACAAAAATATCATTTATCCAGGGAAATTTCTCACATTATATTACAAAAATATCATTTATCCAGAAGTGAAAAAGGAAAATGTTGGCAGCACTGCTTTACCTTTTAAAAGTCATTAAAAAAATGTCACTCATTAAGTGTGACAAAAAGTCGAAATGTAATCTAAAAGAAAATAATTAAAAGTCAAAAAGAAAATTGTTGACAGCACTGCTTTACCTTTTAAAAGTCATTAAAAAAATGTCACTCGTTAAGTGTGACAAAAAGTCAAAATGTAATCTAAAAGAAAATTATTAAAAGTCAAAAAGAAAATTGTTGACAGCACTGCTTTACCTTTTAAAAGTCATTAAAAAAATGTCACTCGTTAAGTGTGACAAAAAGTCACAGCACTGCTTTACCTTTTAAAAGTCATTAAAAAAATGTCACTCATAAAGTGTGACAAAAAGTCAAAATGTAATCTAAAAGAAAATTATTAAAAGTCAAAAAGAAAATTGTTGACAGCACTGCTTTACCTTTTAAAAGTCATTAAAAAAATGTCACTCGTTAAGTGTGACAAAAAGTCACAGCACTGCTTTACCTTTTAAAAGTCATTAAAAAAATGTCACTCATTAAGTGTGACAAAAAGTCGAAATGTAATCTAAAAGAAAATTATTAAAAGTCAAAAAGAAAATTGTTGACAGCACTGCTTTACCTTTTAAAAGTCATTAAAAAAATGTCACTCGTTAAGTGTGACAAAAAGTCAAAATGTAATCTAAAAGAAAATTATCAAAAGTCAAAAAGAAAATTGTTGACAGCACTGCTTTACCTTTTAAAAGTCATTAAAAAAATGTCACTCGTTAAGTGTGACAAAAAGTCACAGCACTGCTTTACCTTTTAAAAGTCATTTAAAAAATGCCACTCGTTAAGTGTGACAAAAAGTCAAAATGTAATCTAAAAGAAAATTATTAAAAGTCAAAAAGAAATTTGTTGACAGCACTGCTTTACCTTTTAAGAGTCATGAAAAAATGTCACTCGTCAAGTGTGACAAAACGTCAAAAAAATTATCAGACTTTTTATCAAATAAGTAATCTAAAAGAAAATTATAAAAAGTAAAAAATAAAAAAAAATTAAGTCACTAAAAAATGTTTATAAAAAGTCTAAAAGAAAAATGTTGGCAGCACTGCTTTACTTTTTAAAAGTCATAAAAAAATGTCATTAGAGTCAATTAAGTAATTTAGAAGAGAAGTATAAAAAGAAAAAAAAATTGTCATTAGAATTTTTATCAATTAAAGTCATAAAAAAATGTCATTAGACTTTTTATCAAATAAGTAATTTAAAAAAAAATTATAAAAAGTCATGAAAAAATGTTGGTAGCACTGCTTTACTTTTTAAGAGTCATAAACAATGTCACTTGTTAAGTGTGACAAAAAGTCAGAAAAAAATTTTCAGACTTTTTACCAAATAAGTAATCTAATTGTTTTTGAGTGGAAAATATATTTCAGTCGTTTATAGCACATTTTTTTCGCGTTTTTCTCACTTATATGTCCTAGATTACTAATCCTGAAATTTTCATTTGTTATAAATGACATTTATATGTTCTAGATTACTATTCCTGAAATTTTGTTAAGACCATATCCTGTTACTTATTTATTGTACAAACAACTACACACGTCTTTCCGTTCTCACTTTTTCAATTATTCATTCTCCATTCCTTTGTTTTCAAAACCTTAATATATTGTTCTCTTATTCTAAAATTCTTCATTCGTTTGCACCATATTGCATATGTTTTGTTACCTATCTATTACATAAAAACTTTAACTAAGTTTCTCATAATCTATACAGGTAATGTGATTTGTTTAACTTTTATCATTTGTTCCAAATGACATTTCCTTTTTTACAAAAAAATATTATCTATTCACCCACCTCTTATTATAGATTTCAAAATAAAAGAGCGAAACCTCTAATATACAAATCAAAAATTCAGAAACAAGTTTTCACTTCTGAGGTACGTCCCATGACGCACCCATTTTTTTTTATCAATTTGTATACTATGAACCCTCTACTTTCATATGAGAATAGGTTCAGGTCCCAAAAGTGTCATCTTCTTGGTTAAAAAACGAATTTTGCTGAAGGCCTCTGGGAAATTAAAACCATACCATATGTCGGAATTTTATAAAAATATGTTAAAATTTACAACTTTCATTATTATTGAAACGTAGTAGTGTTCAACAAATATCCGGATATCCAAATACCAAATACTATTTGGGTTATCCGGATATCACACGGAAATTGCAGAACAGCTCCGAAAACATCCCGAAACGGTTGAACTTTTCCGAGAGTTCCCGAATTCTTTCACTAACCCTCACAAAATTTAAAGGTCGATTATCGAAATTGAAAAATCGAAATTGAAAAATCGATTATCGAAATTGAAAAATTGATTATCGAAATTGAAAAATTGATTATCGAAATTGAAAAATCGATTATCGAAATTGAAAAATCGATTATCGAAATTGAAAAATCGATTATCTAAATTGAAAAATCGATTATCGAAATTGAAAAATCGATTATCAAAATTGAAAAATCGATTATCGAAATTGAAAATTCAATTTTTTCCCGTTGAAACTCTTCATTTTGATTATCCGGATATTTGTTGAACACTAATTTTCAAAGCATGATTTTCACCGTTTGGTTTGTAAAGTTGTTTGACTTGCACTATGATTTCATTTCTCAATGCACGTAATTTCAGGTTCGTTTTAATGAACTACAGTGGTGTACGATTATTAAGAAAACAAATTTTGTACCAAAAATGTCATTATTTCTTGAAAAAAGATGATTCCCGACATATGGTATGGTTTCGATTTTCAATGCAGGCAACTTCTGGAAGGGGTCAATGACCTAAAGTGATGTAAGAGGACGTAAATAAACCATTTCCGATGAGAAAAGTCGTTTACAGAACATAATTTTTTTTTTATTCATTGAAAAAGTTCTAAATTTTGTTTTGCGTTTTTTCTCAAAACTTTGATTTTTGAAAATAATTTTTTGGTAAACTTTGAAAAATCATAGAAAATTCATTTCTCAACCTTTTTTTATGCGGTTTGCGCTATTCGAAAGGTACAAGTCTGTACTATTTAAAGAGTCAAAAAAACGAAAAAAAAATTTCCGACATATGGTCGGGTATCCCTGGCTGCGTCTCACTTTATGTGTACATACTGTTATTAAATTGTAATTTAAAAAAAAAAAAATGTAGAGAAATATCAACACGACGTATGTATTTGACTAGGTACCTACTTATAGTTCGACTCGTATTCGGTTATCGGTGGGAGTTTTATCTCGATTCCGATTTCTACCTTTTATTTGTTCTCTTGTGTTCGAGAGTATTTCAATACATTAGTTGCTTGCTTGTTGGATGGTTGTCTTTCTTTGAGCCAATATGCTCGTATGTCATTAAAATGTCGCACCTCCAGTGCAATAACAACACATCTCAAAAAAAATGAACTTCTTTATTTTTGATGTAAATTGAAAACTGATCAAAGATGAGCACGTTTCAGGAAAAAATACGAAGGTCAAATTTTTTTGAGATGTGTTGTTATTGCACTGGAGGTGCGATGTGGAGGAGGGCGATGAGATACCTATTGTTAAAGATATTTCATAATAAATCAGAATGGTTTGTTTGTTTGTTTAAGCCTTTTCTTTCTGACGCGATTTCTCTTTCGACTTTAAAGCTCATTTTTGGTACATGCCTTTCTGACGCGATAACTCGCGTTAGAGTTGACCAATCGACTTACAGTTTTTATGGTTGCTAGAAAGTGAATAAGAGAAGAGCTGATTAAATTTTGAAGGCAATCTGTGCATTGAAAGTCGAGCTTTTCGATTTCAAAGTTTATTCAGTTTTTTGAAAATATCTCGTAAACGGTGCATCGTAGTGAAAAACGGAGGCCAGAAAAATAGTCAGAAATTTCATGCTCTACAACTTTGCTTCTTATGAATTTTTCTCGAAAGCTCACCGTTTTCGAGATAATTGAGTTCAAAGTTTAAAGGCTTGTGATTGGCCAATTCTTATTACTATACGTTTTCCTAATCAAACTGATTTTTCGAAAATATCTCGCAAATTGTACATCATAGAGAAAAATAGAGGCCAGAAGGATAGTCAAGAATTTCACGCTCTATAATTTTGGTTCTTATGAATTTTTCTCAAAAGCTCACCGTTCACAAGAAAATTGAGTTCTAAGTTTGAAGGCTTGTGATTGGTCAATTCTTATCATTATGTGTTTTTTCTAATCAAACAGTTTTGCGAAAATATCTCTTGAACGGTGAATCATAGTGAAAAACAGAGGCCAAAAGGATAGTCAGAAATTTCAAGCACTACAACTTTGGTTCTCATGTAATTTTCTTAAAAGCCCACAGTTTTTGAGAAAATTGAGTTCAAAGTTCGAAGGCCTAGTGAACAAAAACCTTTGCTCAGCGCTGCACATCGCTGTCAACAAACAATTTCGTCAATGTGCTCGAACCCTTTTGCGATTTCAATGCGATCCAAACCTACAAGTAAGTCCTCTACAAATTCCAAAAAATAAAAAAATCGTATAAAATCTCTCTAACGCCTCTTTCATTTTTCAGGATTCTTTTGGCGACACCGCTCTTCACGACGCAGTGGGCAAAGGGGACACAGACTTGGTTAATCTACTTTGCAACGAAAGCAACATCGATTACACTCTAACCAATAATCAAGGATTCAATGTACTTCATACCTGCGCTCTAAAAGGCCACGCTGGGTAAGTCTCGAAACCTTCTCTAATCCATACTCTTGTTCTCTAATCTCATTTCGGAATGATTCCAGCATCATGGAGAAGCTTTTGCAAAAAGCCAAACATTTGGTAGACGTTAAAAAGGACGACGGTTTTGCCGCCATCCACCTATCCTCTTTAAACGGTTACAAAGCTGACACCAAAATCCTAATTATAAAAGATCATTCGGATATAAATTTGAAAAACGATCGTCTACAGACGCCTTTGCACTTGGCCGCTTCACAGGTATACTAGATTACCCCCCCCCCCCCCCAAAAAAAAAAAAATCCATATTAATAATCTGGGTACTTATTTTCTATTATAGAAACGCTACAGCGTCGTCGAATTACTCGTCAAACTGGGAGCTGACGTGAACGCTGTGGACGAAAACGGAGATACCCCTTTACACTTGGCACTGACTAATAAAAAATCTCAATCTCCTGCCGTCGATTTCGATCCGGAAGAAGCTCCGAGTATTTTTAGCGTAAGTACACACCAGCACCAACTTAAATCTAACCACATACCTTTGATTCTGGCGTGGATCTCGCTTACTCCGACCACACCTGCAACAAAACAAAACCAAAAATTAATCTTTTTGCAGATCTCTAACAAGCTGCAAACCGCGAATACGAATTCGGAAAACCTGCTTCTAGTCGCTATGATATGCTACCTTTTGCAAAACGGTTGTAATATTTCGATACTTAACAAAAATGGTAATTCTTGCTCGAGTTTGATCAAAAAAAGCCAAATGATCGATATCCTAAAAGGTATTCCGGCATTACTGCCTCGTCTAGAAACCAGGTAAGTGCTCCCCCCCCCCCCCCCCGAAAATCTTATCAATCAGGATTTCTTAATTTAACCCTCATTTTTTTGGGTATAGTTCCGAAGGCGAAGGAACCTCTGATCACCAGACCGGAGAATACAGCGGCGAATTCGAGCTACGTCAGGTTCGTTCGGACTCCGACGACCAAGATTCGGAAAACGACCCAGATCACCAAAGATCGGTTCCTGTAGAATGTCTAATCTGCTCCGAATTGGCCGATGATAACGTGATCCTTGAACCTTGCAAGCATAAGATTGCCTGCGAAGAATGCAGCTCCAGGATGAAGAAATGCATCAAATGCGGCGCCGTTATTAGCAAAATAGTGGCCTTAAGAGTATCGATATATATCGATAATATCGATACTTCGCAGTATCGATAAGTATCGATACTCAAACGTGGTATCGAATGAATATCGATATTTTTTGATTTTTTATTATTACATTTTGACTCGTTTTTGTGCCAAAACCCTAATCGTCAAATGTGAAGTCGTGAATGTGAAAGGAAAATAGGAGACACGAGAATACGAGATTCGAAATCGATCGAAAATGAACTAAATTTTCATCTACACCATGCTATTTACGTCATAAATACGAGTATTTTGAGGGGTCAGACGTACGTTATTATTCGGTTTTATTGTACTGGAAAAAATATCGATATTTATCGATATTATCGATACTGGCTTCAAAAATATCGATATATATCGATACCAAAAATTCTTTCGATATAAGGCCACTAGCAAAAGGGTTACTCGCGGTAAGATTCTTTGTCCTCCTCCCCTTCAAATATCAACAACTTAGTTTTTCCAGAGCAGCCCCTCCCCAAAAAAGTACCTCAGGATTTTGGAATAAAAGTACACCATTATTTTTACGAAGGAAACCATTTGAAATTTTGAAAAAATTATGTTGCTCCGAATGAAAATTACTTTCTTTGGCGTCTGGCAAACGGTCAAAGTTCCAAAATTTCAAATTGTTTATTGTTGATCGTTAATCGCATCCAGTCTTTTGAGGGTATTACACAATAATTTTTAAAACAGGCCTAAATATCAAATTTCGAAAAAAGGTGATTTTGAAAAAATTTTGTTAGTTCTGATCCATTTTTATTTTTTTGACCGATTTTGGAAGATCGATTTTCATTGTGGATGGACGTAAAACGACCCAGACCCATTTTTGGGGCTTTCTATTTTTCACATTTAATTCTGAAAAAAAATTAATCACAAAAAACGTCATTTTTTGTCCATTGACAAAACAGTTGAATATCTTGAAAAAATTCAAAAAAAAGAGGAACTTTTTTACTGAGTCGTCGTAATATTTTTTTCTCAAATCAGTGTTACCAACCAAAAAATGAAAATTTAATTCAATTTTTTTCAATTTTGAATTTTTTGACGGGAAAACGCTGTAAAATGGAGTAGGATGACATAAAATAGGTCTCCAGCTTGCATTAATTACTTTTTTATACCTTCAAACGTCTAAATTCAATCCTATGAGTTGATTTTTCCATCTGTGCAATGGTAAAAACTGCAATATGTAACTCATCCAAAAATGACCAGATTAAGCTGAAAATTGGTACATAGACATTAAACGAGATACCCTTCAACATACAAAAAAATCAAATTTTTTGAAGAATTTCTCTAGTTTCTCTAAAAAAATTGACCCTCTATTAACAACGAAATGAATCGCTCGCGAACGTTTTCAAAATCACCAATGAATTCAACACGTCAAGAACAATCAATTACCGTAAAAATCTTCTTTTTAAATTTTTGGATCTTGACCTGATTTTCTTATGACAGGTTTTTTTCTGTTTTTATAATTATTACTAAGAAAACGAAACACTCATATTTTTTTTTTTTTTGAAAAATGTACAATTTTGAGGATCTTAGCTTTTGCTGGGGAAGACTGGGAAGAGGGTTAAACATGAACCAAAAAATATCAAATTTTTACCACGTCTTTTTCAGACCTTTACAAATAATTTTGGGACAGACCCATTACATTATTTCCAAAAAAATTGAGAAACACTCCGCCTTACCTACAGACTTACATATCTATTTTTAAAAATTTTGGACTTTCGACCAACTTGATATTTGAAATTATACCAAAAATTTTTTTAAAGAAAAATACAAAAACAAACCAAAGTTGAATTGAAGATATCTGACTCAAAAAATTTTTTTTCAGGAAGTCCGATCAAAAGACAATTTTAAAAAATTCCAATTTAAACTGGAAATTTTCTCTTAAAGCCATCAATTTTGCTGCAATTCTGACTGTTTATCAGTGATTTTTCACTGATCCGGAATGAGAGAGTACCTATTATTCGAGCACTATACCAATATGTGTAATTGTACCTAAACCTACTACAATGGTGACTTAGTCTATTTCATTTATGATTTTAGTAGTTGCAATATTTATGTTTTACGTGTTTAAAAAAAATATAACGTATGATTATTGAAAAAAAAAAACGAGCCCATTATTACAATTCATTTCTCATTCGTTGAGTTATTTTTACTCCATCTTTGTCATATAATTATGCAATTACTAATGTGTACATTTTGAGTAGACGCGAGAAGAATTTTAATCGAGTTTTTCCAACGACCGTTCGAGTCCCCTTGCCCCTCATCCCAGAACCGAAAAAACCCAACTCGTTGAAACGAGCTGCTCGTGCAATTGTAGCTTGTGATATTTTTGTGAAAAAAACATCGTCGAAAAACGTTTTATATTTAAATTCCCTTATGCAAAGAACTAGTAGTAAACTAGTAGTTTTTTCAAAAAACTAGTAGGTAGTAAACTAGTAGTTTTTTCAAAAAAACTAGTGGTAAACTAGTAGTTTTTCAAAAAACTAGTAGTACACTAGTAGTTTTTTCAAAAAACTAGTAGTGAACTAGTAGTATTTTCAAAGAAACTAGTAGTTTTTTTAAAAGAACTACTAGTTTTTTAAAGCAACTAGTAGTTTTAAAAAAAAACTAGTAGTGAACTAGTAGTGTTTTCAAAAAAACTACTAGTTTTTTTCAAACTACTACTAGTTTTCTTAAAAAGTACTACTCGTCAATGTGAACGGACGTGTTTTGCTGCTACGTGCAGCTCTGTTAAGATAGTGTATAATCTATAAGGTATGCTTGAAAATATGTGCGTAACTGAACTGAGTGTAAATTGAACGTGTTTTTTTCGGTTGTTTCTGCGTTTTTTTTTCTTTTTTTCGCTCACGAAATTTTCTCGGGTACCAAAATGACTGGATTCACAGCGTGCGGAAAGTGCGGAAAACAGGTATTGAAAGATGGAACCAGAAAAGCGACTTGCTCGCTGTGCGCGAAAGAATATCACCTCACCGCCTGTTCTGGACTCTCCGAAAGTACCTGGAGCACGATGGCAGCATCGAAGAAGAACACGTGGAAATGCCCAGGTTGCCGAGGCGAAGGAAAGAGTCAAAGTGCAAATGCGGGTAAGAAGAGAAAAATTTCGGGTGAGGACGCGGATGAAATTACATATATGATCGATTTGAGGAATTGCTATCAAGCTACCCCGGTATGCAAAAAAAGCAGACAAATGGGCAGAAAAGAGCAGAAATTCTCATTTGTCTGCTCTTTTGGACCCCCGTTGCGCGATAAACGACCTTTTTTGACTACCTGTTGCTCGTTAAACGACTCTTTTTCACCCCCCGTTGGCATCGAGAGCAGATAAGAGCAGAAAAAAGAGCAGAAAGGAACAGAAAGGAGCAGACAAGAGCAGAAAAGAGCAGAAAAGAGAGCAGAAAAGAGAGCAGAAAAGAGAGCAGAAAAGAGCAGAAATTTGCATACCGGGACGTTAGTCCGATTAATAGTTCAATGGTTAAACTCGAAGAAAGCATAGGCTCAGCTTTAGAAAAAATTGAAAACTTGGAACGAAAGGTTAAAGTGTTATCTGGTGAAAATGTTTTGATATGTAACGAGTTGGAAGAGATTAATCAGTATAGCAGAAGAAACAACGTAATATTCAGAGGTATACCGTTCTCGAAAGATGAGAAGATCATCGATATTATTTCGTGTATTAGCGGTATCGTTGACATAGAAATTAGCATACGCGACATCGATGCAGTACATAGGCTACAATCCAAAACCGTCCCGCCGCCCTTAATTCTGAATTTCTGCTCCCGAATTTTAAGGAATGATGTTGTCAAGGCATGGAAAGCTGCGAAGCCAAACCAAGTGATGTTTGGTGGTAAAGAGGATGTACCTGTTTATGTAGATAGTCATTTAACTACATAGATACACTTCGGAGATTTACAAAGCAGCTAAAACGCTCAGACCTACATGGAAGTACGTTTGGGAGAGTGAGGGGAATATATTCGTACATCGTAGCGATAACAGCTGATCGGTGAGAGTTCGAAGTATTGAACAGGTAGGAAAGCTTCGTGCTGGTTATCAGTCGGAGTAACGTGTGTAATTTAACATGTTTCGTGTGTCACTGACAGTGTAGATTGACTGACCCAAAATGTAATATGGATATCTCAGTATATTTTTGAAATAAGAGCAGGTGGCAATTGAAATAGATAATCGTGAAAAGAATTTTTTTATTGATGAAATGCCTATCCCAAAATGTACATTGTATGATTGAAATGGGATACTGCGCCGTGATACGTGAAACTAAACCTACTGCAGATTGCTGTGTCTTTTTGGTTAGGTCGAACTTTGCAATATGTTGTCTGGAAATTAATTCTATATTTGCGGGTCAGTCAGGTTACATAGCTAACTCTTTTTGTGATTTATCGATTTTGTAATCCCACTGTTCTCAGTAAGGATCAATTCACGGGAGAACTAGAGAGCGAGATTGAACAGGTGAGAGAGTCGCTGCTAATAGTGGGTGATATGAATATCAATATACTGAAACCGGTAGAGTGTGGAACATATATTACAATGCTAAATTCGTGTGGGCTAAGCTCGTATAACAATTTGCCTACTAGATCCCATGCTGGAGGCTCCACATGTATTGATCATGCATTTGGAAGGGGATTAGGTGATCTGACAGGAAATAAGGATAAGGTTAATGTCGAGGTAAAAATGGTGCCCTACTCTGACCATTGTGTACTGCAACTGCAGATCACGCTCTTTAGTGGTCAGAATGCGAAAACACCCCAAACACAAGAGTCAATTACTGCAATTGATTACAAAAAACTTAAAGAGGCCTTAAACTCTGTGGATTGGGAGGTGCTACCAATGGAAAGTGGAATTGACCAGGCTTTTAATTACTTTCTGGATGTAATGGGTGACAGAATCCAGACATGTACTTACAAGTTTAAACCTAAGAATAAAGGGAAGAAAAAAACTCCTTGGGCATCTAAAGAATTAATAGCTCTATCTGAGGCGAAAAATAAAATCTACAGACTATTCAGAAAGTATCCCACAAACCCAATTTATAGGAAGGAATATTCGGCTATATCAAAATTGGTTAAACAGCGATCTCGGTGTGATCGACTAAAATTTAATTCAGAAAAAATTGATAAGTTAGGTAATAATTCAAAGAAATATTGGGATTATATGAAAAAATCATCTAGCTATGAGAAGGAAAAAATGGATAGGATTATCATAGATGAGAACGAAACTGTGGTTGCTGAGGATGAGATTACTGTTGCTGACTGCTTCAATAGCTACTTCGTGGGTATTGGCCCAGAAATAGGTAGGAAGGTGGGCTATTCTTTGGGTGAATGTCCAATGGGTAAAAATGTGGTCAATTCCATTTCCTTATTCAAAATCTCGGAATCTGAAGTTAAAAGTGTAATTAGGGAACTCCCAAATAAGCCTAGCTCTGGATTTGATGGCGTCCCTTCCAAGGCAGTTAAAGATAATATTGATACACTTGCCCCTCCACTGACTAAATTGTTTAATCTTTCAATAGATCAGGAAAAATTCCCCTCTGCACTCAAAAAATCAATCGTGGTCCCAGTATACAAGTCAGGTGAAAAAAATAGAATGAATAATTACAGACCCATCTCCCTACTCTGTCTTCTCAAAAATTTTTGAAAAAATAATAAAAAAGAGATTCTTGAAATTCCTAGTAAAATTTAATATTCTGAGCCGTCGGCAATTTGGATTTATGCCTAAAAAATCAATTGAAGATACCCTGCTGGATCATGTGGCTGAGATTGCCAAATGCCTTGAAAGAAGAGCCAAAACAGCAGCTGTTTACCTAGACCTGCAAAAGGCGTTTGATACTGTTAATCATGAACTGCTACTACAAAAACTCTCAAATATTGGAATAAGTGGTAAAGTGGGCAATTGGATAAAATCATACTTAACTGGGAGACAACAAGCGGTGAAAATCAATGGAATAATAGGTAATACATTGGAAATTATATGCGGGGTGCCACAGGGCAGTACTTTAGGGCCACTTTTGTTCTTGATCTACATAAATGATCTATTGGAGTGTGGGTTTGAGGGTACAATGTACGCATTTGCTGACAATATGGCATTAGTCTAGGGAGCTGGTACTGAAGAGGAGCTCATTAACATAATTAACACGGATTTGGCTTTGTTATCTAAATTATTCACAGCTCACCAGCTTATACCAAACCTAGCTAAGTCTAAAATCATGTGTTTTGCTCTAAAGGTTAACTGCACATTAGACAATAAAATTTGGTTACATGTAAACTCAAAATGCAGCGAAAACTGTGCATGTCCTCCCCTACAGGTCGTTGATGAATTTAAATACTTAGGAGTTGTTAGTGATGGCATGGAGATTCTGCATGCGCGCAGAATCTGAGAATATTCGCAAATATTCGCGAATATTCTCGAGGCTCTGGAGAATATTCTCTCAGTCAAAAATTTTAAATAGCATGTGACATATCAAAATACTCATATTGACACGGTAATTACTGTTATTGCATCAGAAATGAAATAAATATTCATTGGAGCAGTCTATTGCCTCACTCATTAATCAATTATGAAATTTCATTTTTTTTCTCCACTATTTTCTCAATTATGAATCAGTGAAAATTATCGAAAATCACTGAAAAAAAGTCAGAATAGCAGCACAGGAGAAAATCAGTGAAATTTTTTTTCAAAAAACAAATCAGAGAGAATAATCACTAGAAAATCAGTGAATATTCACTAAAAGATCAGTAAACTTTATGAAATTGGCTGAAAAATTAGTGAAAATCTTTGAAAAATCAGCGAAAATTCGTGACTTTTCGCTGATTTTTCTGGTGTTGCAATTCTGACTATTTATCAATGACTTTTCACTAATTCAGAATGAGAGAGTATAAAAATATCTTCCCCGCACTCCCTCTCTTTTATTATGAAATTTTCTTAATCTTGTATTCTATACCACTACAGCACTCGATTATACATATGTTTACTCAATTTTTTGGGATAGTTAGGTACTGGAAACTGAATTATCTGTGTTTTAAAGGGTCTCATGGCCCAGTGTCCATTTCTGCGTTCCCATGATTCATCAATAAAGTGTTATTTTCAATTTCTTGATTTTCTTCATGATTTTCTCAAGTTCTTGTTGTACGAGGAAATGTCCTACAAAAAGGTATATGAAAAAGTATAACTCTCGAATCGGTACTCAACTCGATATTCGACACGGTACTCGATAAGGAGTATTTAATTATGAACTTTCAGAGAATATAAAATAAATTAAAATCAATTAAAACACGAGAGGTATTTTGGTTATGTTGTATTATAGAAAAAGTATAAAGGTGCATGGTATAAACGAACTGAGAGGCGATTAAAAATAGGGTAGTATATATAGTATGATATGGGTACATATTTTATGGTTATTTCATCATATAGGTGCTTTACATTACTTATAATGTTTCATCACATTATTTCGTCAGCTTATGGATTACGCTTATTTTACATAGCCCATCGCCTAATTAGTTTAATATATTTCATCATTTTCCCTTGTTCCATGTCTCCTTAAACGGATACACGTGAACGTGGTTTTATTCTAGGAATTATATTTACCTTACAGAATATCTTACGACATTTACCCTGCTCTTAAAAATAAAGCTTCCTAGCTTTATATTTATTTAGATACACTTCTATATTTATGTCCATTTGCTGATGTTATAGAGACAGAGTCAGTTTGGGGTATAGTTTGAGTATTTACATTTCTTAATGGAAATGAAATCTTAGCATAGTGCTGGTTATCTAATAGATTTAATTTTATCTTATTTTTAACATTTGTTTCACGTATTTTGAATCCTATATATAGTAATAGTATGTTACTTAATGTTAATAGTATCAACCAAGTTATATAAATTATGTCAGTTATAAATAAACTACCAAAAAATGATTTAGGGGATTCTTTTAGTTCTAATTTAGTTAATCGTTTTTCAATAGTTTTTTTGGGATGTTTTAATTTCAAAGTGTGGTGTATTTTCTCTCCAGTTATGGTTGAAAATTTTGGTCAGGTTATGGAATTTCATAGTATTAGTTGTGCTAAAGTCTAAAGATGCTGAATCCATAGTGGTCCATTGCAAAGGTATAATTCGTTCGAGTATTATGTCTTCCAATTCGTATTTTAGGCATGGAAATTTATCGGGTATTAATAACATTTCTTCTGTTGGTGAGGATTGATATAATGAAATTTTGCATGGTAGATGCAAAGAAATTGCACCTGGCATGTTATAATTTATCATGATAGGTTTTTTTGTTTGATTGGTCGTATTTAATAATATCAAAGTTGGTTGTAGGTTGGATATTAAATAGTTATTGTTGTTTAGTTTTCTGATTATAGTTTGGTTATGAGAAGGTTCACATTTAAAGTGGCATACGTCGTTAAGTTCTTCATAATTTTTGCTTTGAAATAGGTACTTTGCACATTCAGGGGCTTCATTAGAATAATCAAAATATTCAACGAAACAAAGTCCTGTGTTTATATCACAATTTTTTAGGGCTGTTCCAGCTACTGTTCGAAATATGTCATTATTTTTATCGGAAGCTATTAACATTTCATCTGTGTTTAATAAACATAGCTGGTAGTCGTGTTTAAAGAAAATGGGTATGTATTGATATAATTTCCAATTTGAATTTAATTTTTTAACGGGAATTCTACATTCGATTAAAATTTTAGAATCGGAAATCTGACAATGTGTTATCTCTTTTACATAGTATTGGAGTATATCATGAATAGGTATGGCAATAGTTAGTTTCTTTTTGCTGAGTTTTGCTTTTAATTGTATTAAATCTTTTCGTAATCGTTTAACGGGTATCAGGGAAATAGGCAATTGATGATCAGAACAGTGTGTGTAGATATCATTGTAACATATCGAGTTTGTTAATTCAGCTAATATTTGAACGATCATCCTAATGCGGATTCCGTCGGAAATCTGTTTTGGTCATAATTGCTTGCTAGGCAGGTGGTCCATTCGTCTGTTAAGTTTCTATTTGTAGAGTTATCCGTAATTTATCAGTGATCCATGATCGTATTAAGTTAGCATGTTCCTCTAATATCGTTTCTCGTATGTAATCGTAGTTTTCTCGTATTTTTTGTTCGTTTTCGTATAGGGGATATATTTCTTTTTTCGTGATGGCATTATAGCAAAAGTTTAAAAAATCTCCGAGAAATTGTATACCGCGTTTGTGTTGTGTTGTTAAAGTGTGTGAAATGTTTTAATCCGGTCTGGCATTTAATGCTATGATCGCAAAATGGAAGTTCTACGGGCTGTTCATCAACGTAGTTGGGTATCAAATATTTCAAAGGTATCGATCGGTCATATATGATAGCGTCTTGGATTTCAGTTAGATAAGAGCCGGGTATGATTTTGATATGTAAGTCATCCGCATTACATTAATATATTCCCACGATAAGTAATAGTAATGTTGCGTAAATCTGTAAATAATTATAGTTATAATAAAAAAATTTTCTAAAAATTAGTTCCTATTTTAATACTAGTTCCCTATTTCGTTATGTTCCTATAACGCTAGGTAATTATTAATTAATTACTTCGCGTTCGTTACCTCCCCGCATGTTAAACGGAGTTCCTATGACTGTAACAGCAGCGCCGTTAGTCGTCACAAGTTAGGCAACTTATATAACTAGTTCAGAGTTCATATCCAAACGTAAGTTATATACGCAAGCTAAACTTAATATAATATGTTTTTTTTTTGTTTTTTTTTTTTTTTGTTGGTGGATCAGTGATCTCACCTTTTTAAATTATTTTTTAGGGCCGAAAATGTGTGGCTTTTTATTTTTTCGCCATCTTTTCCTGAAAAGAGTTTTACATCACATAATATAATATTTATTTATAATAATAATAAAAGATAAGAAAGAAAGAGATAAATAAAAAAAAATAAAGGGAGTTAAAAGGTTTATAAGAAAAGAAAATTATAGAGAAGTATAGGAGTCTTTGTGTTCATCTTCGAAGTTGTCTTTGGTATCTTCGGCTAGGGGGTTATTTGCATGTGTGTTATTTCCGGATGAAGTCGATGACGGAACTACTTCGGTCGATTCTTTTTCTTTAAGTTTCTGTTTTTCTTCTGGGTCGTGGGGTAAAATGTATAAGGTTTTTGGTATGTTTCTGCACAACGGATATGTTCGATTTCGCGTGCACCACTGTGCGTAGCAAGCGACACACGCACCGTGGCCACATTCGAACATGGCCGTTGGTTCTTTTGCATAACAAATGAAGCAATCCCACTCGCTTATCAACCTGGGCCAAGTGGATACATCTTCATTATCGCTTAATCTTTGTCGTTTGTTTCCACTTGGCCCCGGTTGGGGTTCTACTTCATTTGCTGGTGGTGTTATGGTTCCTATCGGCGGTGTATCTTCGGTTACATTATCTTCTGTCGTTTGGGTTGAGGCGTTGTAAGTTACTGGTCGTAAGTAATAGCGGAATTTTGCTCGAATTTGTTCAATTTCTTTTTCTTCGTTAATTCGATCTTGTTCTGTCAGTGGTGGATATTGTAAGCGTACTGTCCATGGTCTTGGTATTATTGGTTCGTGTAATTCGTCAATAAATTCTTCTGTTTCGTCTTCGGAGTCTGATGAATTTTCCATTATAAAGTCATCGTCGATCGGGTTGTACAAAGGAGGTGTGGGTACTGGAGGGATTATCGGTATTTCATATCCTTCTGTTTGATGTATGTCAATTAAACGGTTCATTTCTTCTGCAATTAACGTCCTACTTTCCCACGGAATCATGTCGGCTAGCAGGAGACTATACGACATGCAAGCGATTAATTCCTGCCGTTGTAAGACTGGCAAGGCGTTAACCCTCGATCCGGGGAAATAGTAAGTCGGGCATGGTCCAATAAGAGTATCCAACCAGTTAAAGCTGTTTCCGTTTGTAATCTCGATCCTGAATCTCCAGGGAGGATGAGATTTGTCCATCGGCATGTCGTTTAACTGGTTGATTCTATTATGTTGGATGTTAGTATTTGTAGTTGGTCGTGTGGTTTGAGTTTCAGTCAATTGGATTTGTCTTGGGTTATTTGTTGTTGTATTGAATGTTATTTGTAAGTCGTTATCGGTTATGGTTGGAAGTTCGTTGTCTATTTCAGAATACGGTCGTTTTCTAGTCTCGTCAGTTACCATGAATCGACTGAAGTAACGATCTATCGTCGTTACCATCGCATCATCGTCTTCATCGGATTCTGTAGGGGTGTCTAGGTAGGTATCGGCGGGTCTGATTATGATTTTCGATGTGGATTCTGCATTATGACATTCGATTGGTAGATGATTCGTTGCAAAGGACGTGGATGGTTGAGGATCATTATTTTCTATGGAACGTCGTACTCGGGATTCGTAGTTATTGAGGGCGGTGTTGTATATCTCTTCGATTTCGATGTCCGAGTCCGAAAGTACTTGAAACGTATTGGCATCGGTAATGATTGATTGAAGAAGTAAGTCGTCGAGATATGGCGATGTTAGATTAGCGTTTTCCATTGAAGTTATTGTTTGGTCTAAGTTCTGGATATTTTCTTCTGTATTCTCAGGTTGTTCTGCTGTCACCATGTGGTTTTCGGTGTGTCTAGTTTCGTTATGGTTTTCTTCCGAATAATTTTGAACGGTTTTTTCGTTATTAGACGACATGATTTTTGGATTTTTTGACGTAACGTATCAAAAAATAAAAAGGTATTCAAAAAAAATTAGAGATGTATGAAAGATGAAGTGTTCGAAAAATAAGAGATTATTTGACGATTTTATCGCACGTAAGAAAGGCAAAATTAGACTTGTGTCACAATATACAAAAGGCAAGTGGTTTAATTATACGATTTGTGGGAGTATATATTCAAAATAAATGTATTAATGTGCAGTTTTTGCACGCGTGTATTTCATAAAAGTGCGATATTTTTTGGCAAGTTTGGTTCTCGTATTGTTATTACTCAGCTCATTCATGGGTGAATTATTTGCTGTAAAATGAATTTACCTACAATTACACCCATGAATGAGGTGGTGTCTTATTTCTGCATATGGTTTTCATTCTAGCATATGGCCTTACATTGACAAATCCCCGGGAAATTTTAATAAATTTACTGTTATTATCTAAATAGCATAATCGTATTATTTCATATTTTATACGAAGTGGACGTCTCCATTCGTTGTAATTTGATATCATTATTTAATGCATACGTTTTTAGGTTAATTCATAGGTATGTTATAAATGTAATAGTTAACGTAAGCATAAAGGAGGGCTGGATTTGTCAATGTATTGTATCAGTCTCTTATTATATATTTTTTCAGTCTTCTAACGTGCACGATTTCTTTTTTATCCTCCATCTGAATCTCATAGTTCAGTGGGTTTATTTTTCACAGTATTTTGTATGGGCCTGTGTATTTTTCTGACATCTTACCTATATATTTAGGCGGTATTTCTACAAGAACCAAATCACCTTGTTTTATATCAGATTCTTTTCGATTTTTATCGTATTGTTGTTTATCTGTCTTTTGATTTTCGTATATAATCGCAGGTATAGATTTTCGTATTCGGTTTAGTTCTTCTATCTCATCAAGACGTGATTTTTTGGCTTTTGTATTAATTGAGAGTTTGTTTTCGAGTGGCATATTAGGGTGTTGTCCATATAGTATGAAATACGGGCTTAATCTGTTAAATCTAACTAGGGGTGTCGTGTTATAGGCAAATATGACAAATTTTATATATTCTGACCAATTAGTCCTGTTCTCGTTTACGTAATGTGATAGGGTTTTGACGAAAATGGCATTGAATCGTTCAACTGACCCCTGCGATTGTGGGGTATATGAAGAACTGGTCCCTAATTCAATCCCTAATTCCTTACATACTACTTCTATATCTGAATTCTTAAAATGGGAACCGTTATCTGTTGTCAGTTTTTTAGGTACGCCGTATTGTGTCACTATTTCGTAAAGAAATTGAGTGACAGTATCTCCTAATGTGGTTGTTAAGGCTTTTGCCATCACAAATCTTGTTGATTTGCACGTTCCTACTAAAATCATCTTTTTTCCATTGCTTGGGGGTAACGGTCCCACGAAATCAAGTTCCAGATGAGAAAGAATTTCGCAAACTGGCACTTTTATCGGGTGCAATAGGCCTAGTTGTTTTCCGTGTAATCGTTTTCTGAATTGGCATTTATGACAGCTTTTTATGTAATCACGGATATCTCGAACCATACCTGCCCAAAAGTATTTTGTTTGGATCTTGCTTAGGGTCTTGTCGGTGCCAAGATGAGCACCTGCTATGGGAGAATCGTGGAAAAATTCCAGGATGTCTCTTACGAGATGTTTAGGTATAATTATTAAAAGTTTTCGTCCGTGTTTAAGTTTTAATAATCCATCTTCAAGTTCATATCTTCTGCTTGTACGGTATAATTTTTTATAATCAGGATGGTTCGTATCAAATGCATCTTTTTTATATAATATTATATTTTTGCAAAATTCATCTTTATTCTGTTCATTGATCATGTTCATACAGTTTTTTATTTCAAATAAGGTTTCCTGTTCTTGATTTTCTGTGAGGACGTAGTTAATCTCTGTTCTACTTAGGACGTCTGGTACAATATTTGTTTTTCCAGGTTTATGTTTTATTTCGAATTCATATTCAGATAATTTTAAGATCATTCTGGCCATTCTCGCGTTTGGTTCTTTCATTTTCTTATAGGCTAGTAGTGGTGCATGATCAGTGTAAACTGTAAAAGGTATTCCAAATAGGTATTCTCTGAAATGTAGGATCGTTTCCACTAGAGCGGTTAACTCTAGGTCGTATGCGCAGTATTTTTGTTGAGGGGGTTGCAATTTTCTGCTGAAGAATGCAACTGGATGTGTCCGTCCTGTAGATTCATTTATCTGAGATAAAACACCACCGATCGCTATCTTGGATGCGTCAGTTTCGACTATGGTTTTTCGTCCTTTATAAATTGCCAAAATTGGTGCTGATGTAAGTAACGTTTTCACTTGTTGAAATGCATTTTCATGTTCGTCCTTCCAATTAACTTTCATTGTTGGTTGAACATCGCCTTTGGTTAGATCACTAAGACAGGCTGTTATTTTAGCAAAATCTTTAATAAATTTTTGATAATGCCCTACCATTCCTACAAAGGATTGGACATCTCGTACTGTTCGTGGTCTATTAAATTTCTGTATAGCTTCGGTATTTTTACTAATAGGCTCAATTTTTTCTCCGTTTACTTTATGTCCAAGCATTTCTATTTTGGTGTAAAAGAATTTGCATTTTGTGGTTTTCAATTTCAAGTTTAAACGATGTAATCGTTGAAGGATTTTTTCTAGGTTTTGTAAAGCTTGTTCAAATGTTTCTGCATAAACGCACATATCATCTCTGTACGCTACCATGATTTCATAGAGGAATTCTGCAAATTCAGTACTTATTACTTTTGTAAATGCAGCAGGTGAATTTGTTAAGCCTTGTGGTAAAACGGTATATTGATATAGCTGATTTTCTACATTTATAGCAGTTAGATAACGGCTGTTTTCTGAAATCGGTATTTGATGAAATCCACTATTTGCGTCTTGTAAGCAGAAAAAAGTTTTACCTTCAATGGCCATAATAATGGTATCTATCCGAGGTACTGAATTACGGTCTTGAATTAATTTTTCATTTAATTTGATGAAGTTGCATAAGAAACGGTATTTATCGTGTTGTTTTAATAGAAACGCCGGTGAACTGTAATTTGATCGTGATCGTTCGATGATATTATTCTTTAGTTTTGATTCTATTTGTCGTCGCATTTCTCGTCTTTCAACGGGTGATAATTTGTATGGACGTAGGCATACAGGTTCGTGGTCTTTTACTTTGAGTTCGTATGGTTCAATGTTCGCTTTTCCTAATTGATCTTCGCTCATTGTAAACAAATGACGGAATTTGTATAGTAAGCTAATTGCTTTCTTACGTTGTGATGGTGTTAACATAGGTGAGATATCAAGTTTATTTCCATCTTGATCGGTAACGTAATCTAGGTCGTATGTATCATCGGTGTCCGATATCAAAGATATGTGCTCTTCATAGTTGTTATCACGTAACGGTTTATCGGTTATATAAGCGATTTGTTGATGTTTATACACACGTCGTGGTATGTTCATATAATTTCATAATCGTAGTGTATATGTATCGTTTTCAGCGTGAAGTGCAGTTGCCATTATACCGCTTTTCTTGACGAATAGGTCATTAGCAAGTTTTAGCTTTTGTGTACTTACGCCAACTGGTATTTTTATATCGTTTTTTGCCGGTATTATCATGTCTGCACCTGATACTATTTCATTGTTAATAGTATTCAAGGTGTCATCTCGTATCTGGAGTTGTCGCAGCCATGATTTTTTCATAGGTATTTGTATTGTTTTCGATCCTTTCCCAATAATAACATGTCTGTTATTGAAATCCACAACTGCATAATGTTGTAATAGAAAATTTGTTCCTATTACAATGTTTGTATTTAGTCCTGTCACTACATGAGTTTCGATATCGTATGATTGGTCAAGTATGGTGAAGGTGGATTGAATTTTTCCCAAAACTGTGAGTTTTGAATCATTTGCACAGGATAATTTTAAAGTTGATTTTTCGAGCGTTGCGTTATCAGGTTTTATTTTCATATTGATTATTGTCAGGTTGCATCCGGTATCAATCAGTCCATTGTATACTTGATTATTGTAGGTTATCTCGATATCTAGATTTTTTGATGATACGTTTCGTATGGCTTCGTGTTTTTTATTTTTATACCAAATTTTCGGGTCATGTTGTATGAGGTTGATTTGTTCTGCGTCATGAGTGTCAAAGTATTGATTTAAAAGTGTGAATTTGTTGAAGTCTGAATATTTTGAAAAATATTCTGTGCTTTTTCCATTTTGAATATAAAACAAGGGTTGTGGATCGTCTTGAGAAAGGATGTTTAGAAGTTTTTTGTCTGATCATTTGGTTTTGGTTTGAAGTTACATTCATCCACATTATGATTTGTCATTTTGCACCGTGTGCAGTACATTCCGGTTCCTTCTTTATAGTTATTTGGATTTCTTTGTTTTTTGTTGCTAAAACATTGGTCTGCTGTATGTCCTATTTTTTGACAAATGTTGCACCGTGGTGAATTATAATTTCTGTTGTTATTGTTAGTGCGTCTGTCGTTTTGGTTATTGTTCTGGTTATTATTCTGATTTTGGTTTTAGTTGTTGGTTCCTTGGAGTCTTCCGATGACTCGATAACATGCTTGAGCGGTATGTCCATTTTTGTTGCAATATGGACAATATAAAGGTATTGGGGGGGGGGGCTTGAGGATAACCATATGGTGCCTGAGCAGGAGGTTGTGTATATGGTGTTTGAGGATTTTGAGTGTTTTGGATTGGAGGGGTTTGTGCATAAATTTGTTGAGGTGGTTGTATTTGTTGTTGTTGTTGTGGTGGGATTGGTTGTTGGTATGTTTTCGGTGATTCCATAATTCTATTAATAGTTTCTTTCTGGATTTCTTCTACGTTGGTTTTATTTGTCACAAGGAAAAGGGTTTGTTCTAATTTTTGTATTCTTTCTCTATTCGGGACTGACACGGAAACGTAAAATGGACGTAGCGGCGTTAGTGGAGTGAAGAGGGGCCAACTTGAAAACGGTGTAGAAAATAATTTTTACATATCGTTTATATGGGAACGTTCTATTATTTTACATATTTCTCCAGAACGGTGGCAGATGCGTAATTTTTTGTAAGAACTGAATTTAAAGTGAATTAAATTATCTTTAAATGCTATTCAAACAAAAAATTACACAAATGTCTCGTTTTTGAGAAATTTTGTAAAAACAAAACGTTCCTGTACAAACCTTATGGTGACGATTTCTTCTACACCATTTTCAAACGAGCGCACACTAGCGCTACCTGGACGGATGTCAGTCCCGAATTGAGATTTGCTTTTATTTTGTTTTGTGTTTTATTAAACATGTGAATGTTCACTTCGATTTCGCTTATGAAGTTATGTGGTAATACTCCGATTTTATCCATAACTGTGTTATTAAGTCCATTCATAATAAATTCACAAACGTTCTTTTCTGGCATTTTGGGATCGATTTGATGGCATAGTTCTACTATTTCGGATAAAAATTCCATAGGTGTTTCGTCTACACACTGCTTATGTTCTAGTAGCTGCGATTGAAACGTGGAAATTGTTACGTCTTGGTTAAATGCTTCGGTTAATTTTTTGACCATTCCTTTCCAGTTGTCAATAACTCCTATTTGTCCACCAAATCTTCTTAAAGTTCGTGTGTGTGTATTCTTTGCTAGTCCGGATAAATGGTATGGTAATACTAATAATTTTTTCTCGTCATCCCAATTATTAATTTTTGCGCAGGCTTCAAATTCTTCCAGATAATGTGTGAATAAATCATTTTTACCAGTATAAGTTCTAGGAGGAAAAACTACTTTAGTTACCCTTGGAGGAGGATTAATTGTTTCATTGCCTGCCATTGTTGATTGATTTTTTGTTGATATCTGAACGGTTTGAATTTTCTTATCTGCGACTTCTAATAATTTATCGATTTTTTCCGTAAGAAATAATTTTTCAATAAAAAGAGCTGTTCTTGATCCTTGTAATATGAGGTCGCGTAAAACTGATCGGTATTCAGCAACTGTTTTTTGTTTTGGCAATTTCGCTAATGGAAAATAGTGTTCAAATTGATCTTTATGTAATCCAATGATCCAACTGGTTTTTTCGATTTCAGTTTCTTCAGAATTTTCAGAAGTTAAAAATTCTGAAAAAGGTGTTAAAGGTACTTTGGGAATTGGTTGCTGAGTTTTTGGAGGTGTGATTTCTGTAATTGGAATAGGTTTCGATGTTGATGGTTCTGAATGATTTGGCGAGGCTTCGTTATCGGTCAGCGTTTTGAAAAATTCATTTTCTGGGCTGGTCTCTTCTTCACTGGAATCGAAGTATGGACGTAATAAAGCTTCTCGTGAAGATGGAGATAACTCTATGGGCATACATGAAAATCACGCACTATACACTAATCACACTGTTCAATTTTGTAAAATACGAAAAAAAAATTATAAAGGGAAATTTTTGAAATAAAATTTTGAAACACCGTTTTTGATATAAAATTTTAGAGCACTGTTGGGCGCCAGTTGTCGTACGAGGAAATGTCCTACAAAAAGGTATATGAAAAAGTATAACTCTCGAATCGGTACTCAACTCGATATTCAACACGGTACTCGATAAGGAGTATTTAATTATGAACTTTCAGAGAATATAAAATAAATTAAAATCAATTAAAACACGAGAGGTATTTTGGTTATGTTGTATTATAGAAAAAGTATAAAGGTGCATGGTATAAACGAACGAACTGAGAGGCGATTAAAAATTGTAAACAAGTCATGCTGTAAATACTTAAATGCATCTAGCGAGCTGGAGTTGCCAAAAATAAAAACTTTGAATAATTGGTCTTACTATAATAAAAAACTTCGGGTTCTTGGTGACAGCTGTGAAAAAAATTTCGCGATGAAAAAAACATATCAAATTTTGATTTTCACACAATCTACCTAATCTTCAAAATTCGAGAAAAAATAGAAAAAAGTAAAAAAGTTGGTGTTTGATGCATTAATTTAGTTCTACGGACATTCAAAAATGATGAAATTCAATTCTTATGATTTTTGAAGCTGGGAAATTAATTTTCTGCAGCATTCACAAATACCCATCAAATTTTTCAGGTGTGGGGTAATTGTAAACACGTGTTATTTAAATGCGATTCAAATTTAAACACAAAAAATATATTTTTTTTGTTTTGATTTGTTTTGATTTTTTTTACAAGTTAGTTTTTCTACGCGTTTAAATATTTAATTTGTATAATTTTTTTCCAAATTATGCAAAAAAAAAACGAGGGATACGTTTTTTATGGGGCACAATGTATGCGTTTACATTTACCCCATCATTGTGGGGTAAATGTAAATATTCTTGTCCAATTGTAAACGAAGTCCACAATTTCGGAATGAATAATTGAATCGATGAAAACAAACCGCCATATTACTCCTCATACATTCATTGATACATGGTAAAAATTTCAATCACTTTGCTTTCTTACTTACAGAGTAAAACGAAAAAGAGTATCACAAAATCGGTTCAATTTTCCGAAAAATTTACAATTACCCCAATTGACCTTATATATAGTATGATATGGGTACATATTTTATGGTTATTTCATCATATAGGTGCTTTACATTACTTATAATGTTTCATCACATTATTTCGTCAGCTTATGGATTACGCTTATTTTACATAGCCCATCGCCTAATTAGTTTAATATATTTCATCATTTTCCCTCGTTCCATGTCTCCTTAAACGGATACACGTGAACGTGGTTTTATTCTAGGAATTATATTTACCTTACAGAATATCTTACAACAGTTCTATAAAGGCTAGAGGTATTGGTGTACCTATTCCAGCCTTGTATCAGAAAATGCGTGAATGTGTGCGCATATGCGCGAATATTCTCAAGAATATTCTCTCAAAAAGATTCTGAGCGCATTTGACCATCACCTCGATTCCAAGCTCTCTTGGTCATCACATGTCACATACCTTGAAAAAAAAACTAAAAAGTCTAAATTATTTCTGCTATACTATCTAAGTAAAAAATTTAAATGGTACCACTTAAGGAAAATTTATCTAGTAATATTTGAATCTGTCATGAAATTCGGAATTATGACCTGGGGAAGGGCTGTGCAAGTCCATCTCGATAAAATCAAAGTTATGCAAAATAAAGCAGTTAGAAGGATCGTTGGTACTCATCCTAGAACTCATGTTGATGATTTGCTATTAAATCTAGGTCTTCTAAATGTGGATAAACTGTATCTATATGCTGCCTCTACCTATGTTAGTAAAAATAAGATTAAATTTGGAATTGATGGTCATAATGTTACTGTTGAGAAAGTAAAAAATAAATATGCTCTGAGGCAATCTCTTTGGTCTGCACCAACTGTCTTTAATGATCTCCCACTAAATCTGAAATTAGTCTCTGGCAAACCTATCTTTAAAAAAAGATTGAAGGAATATTTGCTGGGGAGTGAACTGTCTGGAGATACGTGATATTGATGAGCCACACTCTGCTGTTGTTTCACCTATCTCTATTCTAATCCAGGCCACTCACTGTTGTGTTATGTGTTATACCCATCTTACACTGTATGTTTGTTTCTGTTTGTTGTTTTTTTCCCCGCTCTTTATGACTATTTCTAAGTGATCTTCTCTGTATTTTTACCCCATGTATCCCCCCCACCATGTTATTCGATACCTCATAGGTTTTGTTTGTTTTTTATATGGGTAATTACTGTCGTGATATGCGAAAGTCATTTACACAAAATATTTATTTGTTGTTTAATGTTATTCTGCTCTGCATTTTATTTTAGTTTTTGTTACACTGTGCTTTACTCGTGCATTACTGATCTGTTGTTCTGTTCACTCTCTGTTCACATTCTCACTGTTCTGTTCACATTCTTTCATGTTATTAATAGTTTTCACAAAGTAGTAGTCCGCACCACGCCTATCGGGCACGTGATTGTTACTCTAAATGTACTTTATACTTTATGCTTTATACTCCAAATATACTTTCCCTCATAGAAAAATACTACTAGTATTTTGTAAAAACTACTACAAGTTTTACGAAAATACTACTAATTTTTTACAAACTACTAGTTTTTGTACCACTAGTTTTCAAAAACACTACTAGTTTTTTACACATCAGTAGTACCATTACTACTAGTTTTTAAGAATACCACTAATATTCTATAAACTACTAGTATCTTACAACAAGTTTTCAAACACTATCAGTTTTTTACACATCAGTAGTACTATTACTACTAGTTTTTAAAAATACCACTAATATTTTATAAACCACTAGTACAAATCTGTACCACAAGTTTTCAAACACACTATCAGTTTTTTATACAGTACCTAGTAAGTTACCATAGTTTTTTGTATACCCACTAATATTTTTTGAGTAGTGATATTTTCAAAAATATTTCTCCATTTATTATGAACTCATAGTTTTTGAAATTTGTTAATTTTTCCATCATATTTCTTTGTAATATTTAAGATATGGATGCAATGCAATGGGCAATGAGAAATGATCATTATATTTTTCATATTACCTAGGTATTTGAAAATTTTTTTCAATTTTTTTAAAAATATAAAAAAGTTGTTTTTCAAAAGAACTGCTGAAAGTGACATATAGATATGAAAAATGGATGTCAATGGTATTTTTTAGATGAAAAGTCCATATTATTACTCAGACCATTTTTGAAAATACCTTTTTAATCACATAAATATTTAAATAATTTTTTAAAAACTCTTTGATGTTTAAAATTTTTTTCAAAATTAAATGGCATTGTAGGTAGGTAGTTGAATTTTAATTCTGAATGAGAGTGGTCGTTTTAGATAAATATGAAAAAACATGTTTTTTTGTTTTTATTTCTTTCTTAATATCAAGACAATTTTCATAAAGTAGCAATTAAAATTAAGTTTTTTTTAAAATGGAAACTTCTCTTTTTTAAAAACTACAAAAATATTGTTTTTTCTTTCTATTGAAATAAAACATAATTCTAAATTTGAAAAAAAATTAAAATCATTACTCCAAATCGGCTCACAATGGAATTAAAAAACAGTTTTACAACCATTTAAAAAATTCAGGCTTTACCTTCTTCTTTTCATCTCCCTTTATGGTAAACCCCTTCATCCTTTAAAAAAATACTGTTAAATTCTTATTTTTCGCCCTCAAAAACATAGATTTTGATATTACTCAAAAAAATTATAAAATTCAAATTTCTCAAGGTCTTATCTCCTCCCCCCAACTCTCAACCCAACCTGTCATTTCCAAGTAAAAAACAAAAAGTATTGCCGAATTTAATTTATTGTATAACCTCAAAAAAATTGATTTAGATATGTCCCCCCAAAATTGTAATTTTTCAATTTTTCAGATAATTCTTAAATTATTTTGAATTTCAAGGCCCCATCCCCTAAAGGGTGGAATAGAACTTCGTTAAATGTGTCCTCTAACTTTATATTTATTGTAACATACAAAAAAAAATGAAAAATCTCTCCATTTTAATCAAAATTGATGAAAAAATTTTTTTCCAACTTCGAGCTTAAATATCACTTTTAGTACCTAACGTATAACCTAACATGGTGGCGTGCTCCTCTAAACCTTGGAAATTGGGAAGCAAAGTTCTAAGTAGTGGTAAGTATGAATAATACCCAAATACACCTATGCAACCAGTGGTGGTACTAATACACTAATAGTGTTGAATTAATAATTTTTCAAAATAAGTAATATTCTCGTATCTGTAGTATTTTACTTCTAGGTTAAAACTTGTAGTGAATAACTACAAGTAAAAACTAGTAGTGAAAAAACTAGTAATACGAAAACACTACATAGTAAAAATAACTAGTAGTATTTTTCTATGAGGGTTACTTTTAGTTTTCTTAAAACTACTACTAGTTTTTCATAGTGACTATAGTAGTTCTTTAAAAAATAACTAGTAGTTTTTTCAAAAATACTACTACTTTTTCAAAGCAACTAGTAGTTTTTTTTAATAGAATACTATTTTTTCAAAAAGATTAGGTAGTGGTTTTTATCAAAACCAAATATTACCAGTTTTATAAGACTTGTCAACAAACAAATTTTTGACAAATTAGTTTATTCAAATAATGTAATTTATTTATGGTACATGTGAAAACATCTACACATATTGATAAGTTAAAACCCTTATACCAAGAAGTAGTAGTTTTTTCGAAAAACTAGTAGTAAAATTAGTAGTTTTTCAAAAAACTAGTAGTGAAACTAGGTAGTAGTTTTTCGAAAAACTACTAGTTTTTTCCAAACTACTGCTGGGTCTGAAGAGTAGCGAAAATCGAATTTTTCAAATTTCCCTTGTATCCCTACCTCTCTGGCCACCCTTCATTACGAAAAAATGCTAAATTCGCATTCTACGCTCTTGAAAACATGGATTTCGATATATTATTCAAAAAAATTTCAAAACTCAAAATTTTGCAGGTATTTCTCTCTGCTCACCTCAACCCTTCATCTCTAATAGAAAATTATTACTAAATTTGTATTCCACGACCACAAAAACATAAAGTCAAAAAATATTAGGTACTCGGAAAAATCACATAATTCAAATTTTTCAAGGTCTTACCCATCTCTCACCCAAACTATTCATTTCAAAGCCATAAAAACATTCCCAATCCGCATTCTAAGCCCTCGAAAACATAGATTATGATATTACTAGAAAAATTTACAAAATTCAAATTTTGTTTTATCCCCTCCAACCTTTCCTCTTTTTTCCTCAACCCTTCATCCTTAAGAAAAAAATATTGTCAAATTGGTATTCTACGCCCTCGAAAACGTAGATTTCGACATATTACACTCAAAAATTACAAAACTCGGTTTTTTATAGGTTTCACCCCCTTCTTTACCTCCTTTTCACCCCAAACCTTAATCTCTAAGCAAAAAATATTGTCAAATTCGTATTCTACGCCCTCAAAAACATAGATTTTGACATATTACTTGAAAAAAATTGCAAAATCTCAATTTTTCTAAGCCTCACCCCTCATTTTCCTCCTTTTCACCCCAACCCTCAACCCCTAACCAAACAATATTGTCAAATTCGTATTCTACGCCCTCAAAAACATAGATTTTGACATGCTTTCAACCATCCCCTCTCAAGATACCACGTATTAAAAATGATTACGGTACATTTACCCGAATCCAAGTGCAATTGGGCAGTGTCTTGAAAAGAGATGAATTAGTATTAGGTCAAAAAAATTTGATACAGGGGAAATTACAAACCCTTTGAAGTTCACGGGTAAACGTTTAAGCACTTGACTAGAAAGAGAAAACTCTCATTTTCGAGACAATGTTTAATAAAATTTCCCAATGAAATTGATTAGATAGTATAAACGTTGCTTTATACGTCACCTTAAAATGCCTTTTATGGTTCAATAAAGGTTTTACTTAATATCTTTACAGATTATATTCTTATTCGTGCAGACGTGAAACCTTCAAACCAAGTACCTACATTAGTAGTTAGCGAGTTAATACACCTACGCTGTAGTTCCTTGGCTTATGCACGAGCATGGGTGGATAATTATCGGTAAAGTATGATAATCGTTGATTTTTTATCACATAATGCATATTCATGAGTAACAAATGCCGTTTCGAGTATCTGGTTTGTTTAAAGAGGTGAGTACCCAAGCTCTTATATGCACTACCTATTTACTTAATTGAAATTTTCCAGAAAATCAGAGATAATTCACAAACTAACATACCTACCTACCTAGGTATTATTGAATTTTTTAAATCACTAATATAATTATCAAATTCCAAATTTCGTATACTTACTTAAAATATTTCAATAGGTATTTACAATTTTAGGGGATCGGAAAGGAGGGTGATGGAAATCCCTTCCCAGGTCAAAAATATCAATGCTTCAAAAAATAAGTAGGCCTAATTATTTTTTGGGGTTTCAAAAATAATTGTTTAATAATTTTCATTCGGTAATATTTTAGGCTTTATTTGCATGTAATTTATTTATATTTTTGAACCTTCTTTCAAAAAATCAGTAATTTTCTTTTTCGATCCCAAAAACGATGTTTTTTTTAAAAAATTGCTGGGATCAAAATTGTAACCTAAATATGATCCTTTCCCCGGGTAGAAAAAAAAACCTACATCCAAAAATAATCTCTCCGCTTAAAAATCTTCTAGTTTTAATTCGCGCCTGTCGCCTGATCTGAATGTGATGTTTTATAGGTGTTTTATACACTTCTAGTAGGCCAAGTTTTCTTATCTATTGGAGTTGGGAGAAGCTACGTTGTCTATTTATTTCATCAACTGGATCTGCCTGGTTCTCAGATTACCATCGACGATGAACAGAAATCTCGTATCGGTGAGTGGAACCCTTTTTATCGTATTTTTATACTCTCGCATTTAATCTTCTTTTCTCACTCCCATTTTTTTTTTCTATCGCAGCTAGTTCGATAGGAATCCTTTCTCCATTAGGATGTATTTTATCTGGAACCCTGATGGATATGTTTGGAAGAAAATTGTACTTCATTGTTACATTCATTCCACAAATCATCTCATGGATCATGATTGCTTTAGCGACCACCTACGAAATGCTCATGTATGGCATGATTATCCAAGGAATTAATCTAGGTGAGTAATACAGAAATTCGAGAAACAACGCAGTTCCTAAATGAGCTCATTACAGTGAAGTTTCGAAAACAGTATGCCCCCCTCCCCGAGGGGAGGCTAAAATCTGTGAAAATTCCAACTCCGATTTTCAATTTTCCCAATTATAGTACTTGATATCTTCATCTTTAAGACTTTTATTTACCCTCCCACAATATTTCTTTTTTACTGGGTCCCTATCCCGGTTTTAACCCAACTTAATTCTATTTTGAAGGTATCCAACGTTGGGGGGAGGGGGTGACAAATATACCCACCGAACTAAATTTCAAAGAAGTTGAGTTCCTACCTTCTTATACACTTCATTGCTTAAATCGATGACTAATTTCATCGTAGGTACCTATAGATGAAAAAATCTACGAAATTGTCTGTTTTTCCCCAGCAAAACGAGGACGAAATTTTTTTAAATAGAAATTATAGGTAATTATACTTATAAATAAAATTTCTTGGTTTCAATGTAAATATGAATGAAATAGTTTTGGACCGAGCACAGCGAGGGCGAAAATTTTGAAAAACCTCAAACTTAAGGTGCAATAAAATAATGTTTTAGATTGATAAACTTGAATAAAAAATTGGCCACTTCTACTTTGGAACTATCGCACGAAAAATACGATAAGGTCGAGCGTAGCGAGGAAAAAACTTGTAAAAAAATTTCATTTTCAAACATTAAAAATAAGGTTCAAAGCAAAAAAATGCAATAAAATTATTTTAAAAATTTTGAGGAAAAATACCAAAAAAAAAACATTTTTGTGAATTTAGATTATTTAAAAACTATGGAAGGAAGAAAAACATAAAGTAGAACGGAGCAAAGCAGAACTTTTTGAAAAATTTGATTACTTTTTCAATTTTTTAAAAAAAGTAGGTACGAACAAAATTTTTCAATTTTTCCAACTTGGTAAAATATGGATCCCAATGATAAATTTTCCTGTAATTCTGCTTTTTCATTTTAAAAAATCGTAAAAATATAAAATTCCAACTTTTTCAATTTGGAAAAATATGAGTAGGTATAAGTACAGACGGTAAATTTTCCCAACTTGGGAAAATATAAACATTTTTTTAACCTAGAAAAATAAGAGTAAAATAACAAATTTTTCCAACTTGTTAAAATATGAGTACAAACAGTAAATTTTTCCAACTCATGGGTAGAAAAATGGTGAATTTTCTCAACTGAATATTGAAAAATCTCATGGGTGGAGAAGGGCAAGTCACCTCCTTTCCCTCCCAACCCCTATCGGTACGTACCTGATTCGCCATACCTAATTATTAGGGCGGAGTGAAAAAAAAACATATCTTGAATTTTAACCAAATTTGGCGGGGTGGTTTACTTTGAGTGGAAGACCTCCCAAAAAATTTTGAGCCTTCTATCTAGACAAAGGTAGGGGAGCAGATGGTGCTCAAAGTGCACCTTCTTTTGAAAAAACGCTGTTTTTTGTGTTTTTTAGTCAATCAAAATTGTGTGATGAACTCAAATCCATTATTTTTTCGTCAAGTGATTGGACCAATTTTTTCTCCCAATCAATAGAAGTAGGGACTGTATGTTTCGAATTTGAAGACATCAGAATATCACAATTGGCAACTAACTGCACAGACGTACAAAATTTTCAAAGAAAAATTTTAAATTTTTTATTTTTGATGATTGAAAACAAAATTATTGGGAATTTTTCAAAATATAAAAAAATTAATTCGAAGTCAACGTAAATTCCATAGTGCAGCATGTCACGATTTGTAACTAGCTGCTTTGGCATACAAAATTTTCCAAAAAAATTTCCAAAATATACTTCTAGTGATTGAAAAAAAAACACAAAATATTTTTAGGCTAAAAAATAATCAATTCAAAGTCGACATGAATTCTGTATTTTGGAATTTTATGATTTGCTGTTGGCTGCACTGTTGTATAAAATTTTCAATTTTTTTTCAAAATTCATTTTTAGTGATGGTTGAAAAAATTTTCTGTTCTATTACTCGATAAAAAAAAATCATTCCAGCTTAGTGAAAATTTCATATTATTGGAATATTGCAATCTGCAACTTTTCAACCCCCTGGTAGCAGTCTGAGTTTTAATCGGAGAAGAATGGCGATGGTTTAGGGAGATGTAGAAATTCAAATTGCATCTCTCAAGTGCTAAGAAGGCTTCTCAGGCAATTTTGATTGATTAAAAAACACAAAAAAACGCGTTTTTTTCTAAATGTGGTACATGTTGAGCATCTCCTGTTCCCCTTTCCTTACCCATAGGAGGCTCAAAATTTTTTTGGGAGGTCTCTTACTCAATGTAAACCACCCCACCAAATTTGATTAAAATTCAAAATATGTTTTTTTTTTCAATCCACTCTACTAATCATATGAAATTTTCAGGAATGGGCTTCATTGGCAACACCTACATATCCGAGATCGCACTGCCATCGCGTAGAGGAGCTCTACTGGCCTCGGTTTCGGCAATTTTCAATTTAGGAGTTATGACATGCAACACCCTTATGTATTATGTATCATGGAACACCGCAGCTGGGATTTACGCCATATATTCGTTATTTGGTATGCTCAGCATGTTACTGCTATGCGAATCTCCATTATGGCTCTTCAGTAAAAGCAAAGACGAGGCTGCCGTTCGAGCCCTGAGCCATCTGAGGAGCTCAAATATCGACGACATCGAGCACGAAATAGAAGATATGAAAAAATCCACCCTCAAAAAAAGCTCAACATCTTTCATAGGAGTAATGAAAGATATCTTGGGTGCTCGGAAGCCATGCTTGATTGCTGTAGGGTTACAATTCGTATTCCAAATGACTGGATACACTGCGATCTTCGGGTATACTATTTTATTCTTCGATCGATTACGATTGCCAATCGACAGCTCGAAATTCGCCATTTTATATACGTTGGCAGGTATGATCGGTGTTTTATGCGCGCCTGTTCTAATGCAAAGAATGAACCGTCGAGCTCATTTAATGTTGATGGCGTCGGTGATGGCGATATGTACCATTGTGGTGGGAGTTTACGAAGAAATTTTTTACAATCGTAGTGATCAATCGTTCCCCTATGTTGTACCGGTTGCATTTTATGTGTTTTCGTTCGCCAGCAATGCCGGTGTGATGCCTATTTCGTATTCGGTAGGGACTGAATTGTATCCGAGTGAAGTTCGAGGTATTATGAATGGTATTTTTGGAGTCTTTTGGTACGTAAGTTGGGCTGGTATTTTGAAACTGTTTCCCAACGTGTTGAATTGCTTCGATATAAGAGTCATTTTATCCTTTTTTACTGCTTTTTGCGTGGCAGTGATTTTATTCGCTATGTTCATTTTGCCAGAGACGAAAGGAAAAACTTTGAACCAAGTGCAGCAACAATATTTTCAAAAAAAACAAGAAGTAGGAAAAAACGAGAATTCAGAGCTTATATTAGCATAAAAAGAGACCTTGAGGAATGTAAAAATCTAAATAAATAGAGGGAGGAGGCAGAATGAAAAATTTAATTTGATGGAGTTCTTTCCAGAGCCTTTATTTATTGAGTATGACTTTGATTTCGGATGAAAACTTCTTTAAAATGAGAAGAATATTTTAACTGCTGTATTTTGAAAGATTATTTTCAAAAAAGCTTATTCATTTTGTAATTTCAATCGCACAAACCTAGTTTTATTTCCTTTCTAGATATTTTTCGACCCCTTCTGAGAAAGTCCAAAAAAAAAAAATGATTACCTGCCTATAAGTAAAAAATTTTACATTCCTTTTTCATTCATTTCGGTAACCTAACAATCGAATTTATCTTAAAGATCGAATAATCAAATTTATTTCGATGTTAGTGAGTCACTCGATAAAATTCGTTACAGAATAACTCAATGATAGAATTTATTTCATATCAGTGAAAAAAATGGTGATTGTAAAAATTAAAGAACTGAAAACGTACCTAATCCAAAAAATATTTGATGAAGCACTAATCAATTTGATTTTTGAAAATGTTAATTTCACAGGCATTTTCGATTACCAATATCAAAATCCAAGTGGACATCTAATCGATTCCTAAAACATACTTACCTACCTAGGCAATTTAAAGGAAAAGAAAGAGGTGTGTTTAAAATCGAATGGTTGGATTTAGGTAAGTCAGCAAATAATATTGGATTGAGAATTCATTATTTTTACGTACACTTCAATAGGTACCTATAATAATAAACTGATCATATTTTTCGATTTTACTTTTTTTTTTTTAAACTGGGTAATCAAATTTTGTTTTAAAATATAACCTATTTGAAAAACCAAATTTACTTCGGTATTTAAAACATCAAAATAAATTTATTATGCAATTGTGCACTATGAATGATTGCTTTGTACTTCTTTTCGAAATTTAAATAGGAAATGGTCAGGAAGTTGTACCTGGACCTCAACACAACAAGAAAACATTTTACCTTCCCCCCATTCTTGATCCACACTTACATTTGAAAAAAATCGTGTTTGTTTTCAAAAATTATCAATATGGATATTCTCACTCAGAAATACCAACGACGCCCATTTTTCACATTTTCAATATTTTTCAAATGGATTTTAAAAAATATCAATTTTTTATGTTTTTTAATATTCAGTAAAAAATGAAAAAAAAATTTGAGACGATTTTTCTTGGAAGTTTTTTAACCGATAAACCCTAATCCAACAAACTTCAAACAGCATTTTCCACGTCGACCTGTGTTATGTTTTTCGCTTTAGATCTCATTTCGTTAACGTTAAAAATCAACAAACTCCAAAATCATTTTAAAGCAAAAGGTATTTCGAAGATCCAAGTCCAAATTCACTCTCCATTCAAAATTTCAACTCTAGGTATATTTTCAAAAAATAGAAATACCAAGATTACGAACAAAATTTCCCAAAATTACAAAGGAATACAAAAATTAGAAAATGATCTTTTTGATTTTTTGAAAAAAAAAAGATCTAGATCAGATCAAGATAAAAAAATAAAATACGATCTAGATCAAGATCAAGATCATTTTGACACAATAATCTTTGATCTTAAGATCAAATGATGTAGATCATGCCCAGCTCTGGTCTATACCCAGCTACAATTCATTTTTCTTCATTTTGAAAAAATTACCCAAAATCGCCGCTGATGTTTTTCATGGGATAAAATGCTTATTCGTACTAACATCATTTTAGAAAAAAAATTTTAAATAATTTTTTCTCGATTTTTTACAAAATAATAAGAGAACATAAAAAAGTGATATTTTTTAGGTAAGTATAGGTACCCCGAAAAGTAAAAAATAACGTAAATATGTAAAATGGGTGCCAATAATATTTTTGGGAAAAGACATCCATAAATATTGAAACTATTTTTGAAAAAAACTGAATTTTTCCAATTCTTAAACATTTTTGACCGTGCAGAAGAAAAGGGACTAGCCTTCAAAAACATGAAAAATGGTTTTTTTTCGGATTTAGGTATTCAAAATTCTCAAAGTTCATTAAAAACTGCCCGGAACCCTTTCTCCAATTTTAACATGTACGTACAAAAAAATGATTTTCATAAGATGAAAAAAAATTAACTGTAAGAATTTTACTTCACGAATTTTTTGCACGCAATTTAAAATTTAATTTCTCATAAAAACCTTGACCAATTAGGCTGAAATTTTCAGGAAAAGTAGAGGAAAGTTGGGGGATTTCACTGTAAAAATTCCAGGTAAATCGGTTGAGATGGGTGAGCTCCAAGGCTGCTCAAATCTCACAAACAACGTTTTTAAATTCATAGCCGAACTTCGGTTGCATGCAGCTCAAAAACTAAGCTTTAACGTGAAAAAATAATAGTTCTTGGCAGAAAGTGAATTTAATTCTTTAGAATTTCCTTCCGTGAATATTTTCCAAAGGATGCTTCCTTTGCCCAGAAAATCGACAATGTGTTTCAGTTCAGATAAGGAAACAAATGTTGGAATTTTTGAATAAAATTGAAGAGCTGTTTTCCAAAGTGGCCTAAGTCAATTTTTGAAAAAAATTACTTAGTCAATTTTGAAGGGTCATAACTCTTAAAGATCAAATTTTTGGAGATCGAGACTTTCGTCACATTTTTGGTAAACCACTGTACAATATATTTACTTTGGTAGCAGAAAAAATGCCTCAAAGGCATACAGTATACACGTATTTTTCGTTTTCTGAAAAAAATTTCTATTGTTTTGACTTAGGCCACTTTGGAAAACAGCTCTTCAATTCGATTGTTTAGGAAAAGGAATCGGATTTTTCTAGCCTAGATGCTTTAAATATAAATAATTTGATACCTAAAAAATTTTAAAAACTAGATAACAAATTTTGCCTTCATAATTTGTTGATAAGTACATTAAATTTTTTTATCAAAATTTTACACTCATTTTTCTCAAAAAGTAGATTTTTTACAGATGATCCTTTTTCTCCTGGATAGTCAAATTTTTTGAATACAGTGACATTTTAAGGCCAGGTGGGAAGATAAACATGATTGGGGAGGGGAGTGAAATTTTCAACACATCGATTCTAACCACAGCTTTCTGTTTCTATCCGCGCCTTCTTCAAATTTCGAAAAGAAATACAATACGATCATCTTTATTACACAAACGTCAACATAGACGGAGATAGGGGGGATGGGGGCTGAAGTCCCTCAAATCATATTCGTGTATATGTTTCACTCAAAAAAAAATCGCAAACACCTAATTTTCAAAGGATAAACTATCAATAAGGTATGTGACGAATTTCCTGCTTTTTTTCAAGTTACTAAAATAAAATATTCTTTTTGATGAAGAAAATAATTAGATGCTTACTAGTAATCGATCAAAAACGACGTACAATTATCGATTGTAGAAACAGAAATTTATTCAACAATTTTGTAAATCTGGTTTTACCATGTAAAAGTAGCAAAAAAATACGAAATTTTGTAAAAAAAAACTTCTAAAATCACGAAATTTCTACACCAACGAAATTAAATTTTTTTCAAACAATAATAAACTATTAAAAAACGAATTACCTATTTACTTTCTGAAAATGATCAATTTTTCAAATTTTAGTCCTTGCTTCGTTCGGGCATATGAAAATGAAAATATATTGAAGAATAAACGGTTGAAAATTTTGTCTCCACTTTAATATGTACTTTTTTTTTTATTCAAGTAAAGAAATGAATAAATTTAGCTTTTTGATTCCTTTTTCTTCAAAGATTTTCGCCCTCGCTTCTCTCGGACTTGATAACTTGAATTTTACACAATTAATCCTCAAAATGATGATATGAACTCCTTTTCCTTCTATATTGATTCTTCATATTGAAAAAAGGTTGGGTAAAAATTTCGTAATGATAAGGATAGAAAAATTTTTGAGATGGGCGAAAATTAATTTTTTTTAAACCGGGGCTCAAGTTCCCCTCCCCCTCCAAAGTTACGGTCCACCTCCGCCTATAAACCTAAATCCAAAAAAATTGATCCATTCAAAACTCAAACATAAAATCGACTAGAATAAATTATCGTTAAATCGAATCAAAATTCGATTTTATCACACTCCAATTGAAAAACACCCAACGAATAGACAATCTGTTTGCCATAGAGATGGAAAAAATAAAAAAATCAACGAAACCCCAGGTTAATTACTTATCGTACACCTTAGTCGAGTCACGTAAACTATTTTCAGAATTTCAGAAACATTTCATCTATCGAGCGCCAAACACCGAAATAGAAACCCACAATACAATCGACTTCGCTGGCAGAAAAACAATCAGCGGAAGGTCAAAAACACTCGAAGAAATTCAACCGTCTGGTCCATTTTTTTTTTACCAGCCGAAATAAAAAATTCCCCTACATCGTTGACGTCAATTTTCCATCTTTCATTCCGATACTTTTCATCCAATAGGAATTAATAACAAACAAAACAATTTCGCGTATCGCGTAATTATTCACGAAACTTTTTCGTGATTTTGGAACTGTCGCAAGCATACAACTCAAAACCCATGACCGTTAATAAAGAAGTTCATTCATTAACTGTGGCGTACGTAAATGTAAAATCGTCTCGTCTGCTCTCACACGCGTCACCATCTAGTCAGATGTTCCGAGAGTCGGGCGAAGAGAAGGGGCAGGGCAACTTACCCGCAACAATGCCAGCGATAATTCTTGATAAATCAGTAAAATTTCGTTATGATAACGTAAATCCTGCTGACAATACGTCTCGTGCTTTTTAATACCTGCGATGATTTTCTTCGAGTCGCGAATGTCGTCCGACGATAAGATAAAAGAATTATGAAGTCGTGCGAATAAAACGGGTAAAACGTGAAATGCACAAGCCTAAGGAAAAATCTTCGCGGTTATGAACTTACTCTAGCGAAATAAAAAGTTCAGTTTTGTGTCGAGTCAAATTTCGCTGAGTTTACGGAAATATTATCCATTATGAAGTTCAAGTATCGTAATTCCGGATTCGCCAAAGAGGTGAGTACCTATGCCAGTAGTTTTTCGAATGCTTAGAATGAAAAGTGATGAAAAAAAATCCATATTGGAATAATCACGTGATAAATCCTCAAACAAAATGTACGAAGTTCGAGGATTAATTGGTAAAACAAGAGGAACGTGGCAGGGTTTAAATCGTATCCTATTTGAATACCCTTAATCCAATCATAGCTTTACCACTTCAAGGAAAAATACATTTTTCCAAGAAGAAATTTTAACAATTTTTCGAATTATTGGCGACTAATCCTGCTCTAAAAATCAAAAATTTGATTATTTCCATTAATACTTTTTTTTTCAATTTTAAGATTAAAAAAAAATCATATTTAAAAATTTTTACTCAATGGAAATTTTTTCAACTGAAAATTCCCACTCAACGTTACAAAGAAAACGAGAAAAGAAATAATCATATTTCTCGATTCGATTACGAAATTCCTTCTTTTTCGTCAGATTTTGGCCTATAATCGGATACGTATTTCAGATTAGATGAAATTTTATTTCACTCTAACCGAAGCGTTTAAGTGTTTAGCTCAATTAATGGCTCGCTGAGCTCATACGAGGCGCGTAAAAATCGTTAAACTCGAATATTTTTACAAGATAACTGATAACAACTCACTCGAACCGTCGAATAAGTGCCTCGATTTATGGTTAACCAACGAGTTCTGTAAGGAAAAAAATCAAATCATAAAAATAATTTGAAAAAAAAACATGTTCGGCTACTAACAATTAAGGAACAAAATTATACAATTTACATAAATTAAATCAGATTATGGAATGTTGATTATAAAATAGGAACATAAATAAAACCAAGATGTAGATTTCTGTCTTTCGAGATACTCGTAAAGGAAAAAAATGACCATTCGTAAAGCAGAGAATTTTTTACAACAACTTTTAATTATTACTGTAATTCAACGTTCGAAATGGTCGAAGAAAAAAAAAAAGGTGCTCAATAAAAAAAAAAACGTCGCTGCATCAAACGTAACCAATCAAGAGACTCCCTAACGATACAGAATTAAAACTCGATATTTCAAAATAGTTCTATGCAGTTTTACTTGCAAGAAGATAAATATATAATTATTAATTTTTCATTATTAGGTGACCTTTGTCATGATAACCTTGACCATCTACATTTTCGAAGGAATCGGTCGCAGTTATATCGTATTTCTGTTCAAACAATTAAAGCAAAATGGTTCGCCAATTCCTTTGAATGAAGAACAACAATCGTGGATCGGTGAGTATCAATTGGAATTTTCGTCTATCAACAGATTAGATAATGGGTAAAATTGAAAGAATTCTGCAACATGTCGAATAGGAACAATTTAGATACCTACCTGCGGAATTTAAATTCCTATAAGCAGTATTGAGGCATTAGAAAAAAAAAAGATCATGGGGAACCTTCGAATTGCCAGAAGCGTAGGTATGAATTCTGTAACAATATATTGCCCTAAAATACCTCGCGGTGATATTTTGTAATATGGTTAAACAATTACATAGGAAATTAAAAGTGCAAAGCAGATAATATAATTATGGCTGATGCGGTTGTGGAAATAAATACCTATTTGGAATGCAACAAATTGACACGTTTGTTATTAAATGTATGCAGAGTTTACACCTCGCGAGCTATTGTTTACTATGAAATAGATATCTATGGGCTCGTTGTACGAATTTTTTGCGATGTTGTACACGTTCATTTAATTGTCTTTCGTATAAAGAGCAATGTCATCCTATTGTGTTTTTGTTCGCCTTCGAGATGCAATTATTGGAATCGTTTATTAATCGTTTTTTGTCGGCAGAGGCGTGATTTGACAGAACTACGATTCCCTCTCGTGTTTTTTTTTCATTTTCGAATTGACTGCGTATTTTATTTAAAGATACGAGGAGTGAGTTTTTTTTTGGAAATTTTTATAAATTTTTTTCAGAAAAGTAAACGTTTTAATTTTTTGTAGGTATGGCTAAAAAATTAAAAAGATAAATTCAATTAAATTTTTATAAATTTTTGCTGAAACCTTCCCGAGAAGTTAAAGAAATGAGAATTTTTTTTCAAAATAATTCATCAAGATCAGAGAAAGAGAGAAAATATCAAAATATAAATTCTATAATATTCTGACTTTTTTTTTTGTTGAAAATGCAACAGACCTATTTCAAACTAATACTTCTACCTGCAATGGTAAAACTGATAATAAACTAAAATTAACTTCGTCTTGTGTAATTCGACACTATGCGATAGAAAAATCAAAGGTATAGGTTTCCTATATTGTTAACTTGATTTCTATTAATCCACTAGAAACTGGTTACACTATGAAGATTTTTCATATAGGGTACCCAATATCTTGTCATATTACAGACAAAAATGTACCAATTTATTTCTTATTTTCACAAAAAAAAATCAAACATGACTCACAAAATTTTTTAAATCTCGAGTTTCGTCCATTTTTCCTTTTCATTTTTTTCTTGTATTCTCTTTCCATTTTGTTTATTTTATGTCACGGAATAGATGGGGAAAAAAGAAGAAAAAAATCAGACGAATTTGTTATTATTCTGTTTTTGAGAGAGTGAGCTGAAAAATGGAAGTTCTGGAGTCGTGATTTTTTTCAATTCCTTTTGACTCAAACTGGAATTTTTTAATACCTATTTCTTTTTTAAAAATATAGTTGATGGTGAATTTTACAACTCTCTTAATTTTTTTCATTTGAAGAAACAATTTTTTTTATTTAAGAGGAGTAGTCTGCCCTTTGCTCTCATTTAACGAACTAGATGATCGAACTTTTCCATTCTGCATAATTTTCATTTTAAATATATATATATGACTTCAGAAGTAAACCGACTATCGGTCGAAAAAAAATTGAAAAAAAACGTTGCTAATCATCCAAACATGATTATCATGTTGATGATGAGAATTTATTTTAATTTTGACGAAGGTGTTTTCCGGTCCATTGAGATTGATTGAAAAATAGAAATGACGTTCAAAATTTACAAATATTTAAATTTGCTATGAGCTAAATTTTCCGAAATTTACATAATTTTACCAAAATAGATGAGAAAATAAGCACCGAACACTGGTTCAGTCGATTTGTTAAAAATTTTTAAATTTGGATTTTTACAAAATTGGCCTATACTATTACTACCATATGCGACCAAAATTATCATAAATTCTCAAAATTTTGCCAATTTTAACAAAAATTGAGTCTATTAGAGAAAAAAGTCATTTTTTTGATTTTTCTGCACATTAATTTTGTTATTTTTAGCTTTGAGGTACCTAGCACAAATTATCAACTTGGAGTAAAAAATTGGAATATATTTATGAACAGTAAATAAATTTGCGATTACATTGTACGGTGAGATAGTTTTAATCTTCAAGATCCACATAGAAAATTACATTTGTGATCCTCTATATGTGAGAATTGATATTGAGAAAAAAAATGGAAACTGGAAACGTGTTCAAAATTATCAAAATGATTTTAAATTTTTCTATAATTGACTAAAATGTTCCGAAATTTACAGAATTTTACCAAAATAGATGAGAAAATAAGCACCGAACACTGGTTCAGTCGATTTGTTTAAAATTTTTAAATTTGGATTTTTACAAAATTGGCCTATCCCATATCATACGTTGAAAAAATTGATTTCAACTTTTTTGGCCCATTTTATAGTTTTTTTTACCTTGCAAGCAAAAAAAAATTTGGAAAACGGTTGAAAACTCTTTCTGTACAATATGAATTTTAGAGTTGGAGCTTTTGTTACCTAGAAAAAAATTAGGAAAACAAGCTTTCTGCCAAAAAAACGAAAAATCGATTTCGATTTATTTGGATCATTGTATACTTACTTAATGTATTTTTTACCTTGCGAACAAAAGAAATAGGGAAATGGTTAAAAATTCGTTCTGTAAAAGAATTTTAAAGTTAGAGCTTTTGTTTACTAAGGAAAAAATTGAGAAAACAAGATTTCTGCAGAAAAAAGAAAAGAAAAATCGAATTCGACTTATTTGACTCATTGACTCATTGCATTAGTGTTTTTTTATCTTGTGAACAAAAAATTTTGGAAAATGGTTAAAAAAATCTTTCTGTAAAATTTTTTCAACGTTTGAGCTTTTGTTTACCTACCTAAAAAAACAAAAATTTCGAGAAAACAAGCTTTCTGCAAAAAAAACAAAAATTCAATTTCGATTTATTTGGCTCATTGTATACTTAGGTAAAGTTTTTTTTTACCTTGCGAACAAAAACAATTTTGGGAAATGGTTAAAAACTCGTTCTGTAAATGAATTTTAAAGTTTGAGCTTTTCCTTACCAAGAAAAACAAAAATTTCAAGAAAACGAGCTTTCTGTGAAAAAATATTTTCTGACATGGCATGGTATCGCTCAGAGAATCACATTTACAGAAACTTGAAAAATTGATTCTTCAGACCAAAACTTCGATGGATTTCTTTCATTCAAAAATTCAAATTTTTATGCATTTTAATTCGAGTTGGAAAAATCAGAAAAAATTTTGCTCGTATTTTAGTTGGAAATCATCAATTTTTTACCCTTCCAGCAAGCCAATTCCGGGTTGTCCTTGGAATTCAGATGTAGGTACTTAAGATTGAAGAAAAAATTGCTCAGGGTGGTTTTTTTTTGACGTAATTTGATATACCCACGTACTAGTATGTATCTGACTTATTTTCTCTATTGTTTTCAAACTCAAAAATCTGTGTCATTTCTCTATGAATTCTGAAAAATTTGAACATTTTGTACCTCCAAATAGGTATCTGAATGATCTCGAAATTTCAGCTCGAAGTGAAACGTTCCCATCGAATGTTAATTTTTTGGCAAAAAAAGTTTAATTGAAAAAACAATTTTTTTGGTGCATTCTACTTGATAATACAATTGTAGGTTTTCGTAATTTTCTCTGGAAATGTTGCGAGGATTTAAAAAAAAAAATCAAGAATTTTAATTCGGAATAAATAAGTAACATGAATTTTCGTTCTTAACAAAAATATCCACCAATAGTGCTTAAAAATTTGTGACGTCTCCTGAAAAAAAAAAATTATGACAATAAAACAAAAAATCAAATTTTGCATAAAACAGAAAAAGTTCTAAATAATTTTTGGATTTATTACTTATCTTTCATTAAACTAGGTACTTACTCACTTATTCAAAAAATTATGGGCAAAGATAATTCTATGATCAAATTTTGGCAAGACTTTTAAATACTTAATAATTTTTTCTAGAAAAATTTGAGAGTTTCTTCATTTTTTTAGGCCCTCTTAATTCTTTCTTTGAAATTTTTTCCAATTTGTCTAAAATTTGAAGATACAGCACAACTTCTGGAGTGAGATTCTACGAAAATTTCATTTTTTGGGGGAAAAATTGATGAAATTATCATGGAAAAACATTCTTTGAAAACATTTTTACGACTTGGAATTTGAAAATTTTGAAAAATGAAGACAACGTCGTGACTTCTCATTAAAATAGGTACCCGAAAAAGGAAACAATTTCAACGTTATTTTTATTTTGAAAAAAATGAAAACAAGAAAAAAAACAATCACAAATTCGAGAAAATCCAAGTTCAACGATTAAAAAAATTTTATACTCTAAAAATTTCATCAAGACCTATTCAAAAAACACCAAAGAAAATTGAAAATAAAAATTTTTATTCTGTGATGATGTTGAAAAAGTAGAATGCGGGTCGAAAAGAAGGGGGTGACGAGTTCATAACTTCGCTTTCATCCGAATTGTAAAAAACGATTCGTTTAAATAGGTACCTATTATTCAACATTTGACTTCTTGGTAAAAGGTCAATAAATTAAAGGATGTGAAACAAATGATTAGTATTTCGTGGCTTTTACGACTTTTTGTTTAAAAACCATAAACATATCCATTATTTCAAGCATTGCCCATTGTTCAAGTTAATTTCAATTATACTCGGACTTGTAACGTTAAAAGAAAATATTATTATTTAACCTCTCGTTTAATTCCGTTAGTATAATCAACAATATGTTTTTTTTTTCACAGCCAGCGCTTTTGGATTCCTGTCTCCGATCGGGTGTTTACTTTCGGGCACCGTTATGGATTTATTCGGACGAAAAACATATTTCTTCATAATGTACATACCGCTGATCATATCTTGGTTGATGATCGTGTTCGCGACTAGTTACGAAATGCTGTTTTATGGCATGATAATTCAAGGATTCGGCATAGGTGAGCAATTGACACCCCGGATCGAGAATGATCTTGCATTTTATTTTAAAATCGAGCAGGGGCGTACCCAGAGGGGCTCAGGGGGTTCGAGCCTCCCCTTAAACTCGGCAAGGAGGTTTTTTTATCATAAAAATGTCAAAGAAGAATATGATTTTTGAAAAAAAATTTGCCCGAGCGAACTATTTCTTAAATAAACATACCACTCTTCAAATTTGAATCAGTCGAATTTGCAAAATTTCTGTCTTTTTTAATCAGTAAAATAATTTTCATTGAAAATTAGTGATTTTTCACTGATTTTTCGATCAAAAATTACTAATTTCTCAGTCAATGTCCCATTTATCAGAAAAAACCCCAGTAATTTTGACTAAAAAAAAATCATTAAATCTCCCCATTTTTCAATTTTTCTTCGCTGAAATCTGTAGTTATATATCATTTTCCTACTGAAATCACCCCCAGTCCCACTGAAATAACTCGGTACTTCATTTTTTCAATAAATTTTGACCCTCCCCCATTTTTACTCAAATTCTGAGCCCCCTGCACAATTTCTGGGTTCGCCTATGAAATCGAGTAAATTTGATTTAATTTTGATATTTTTTCACCCAGGCATGTCATTTTGCGCATCCACCTACATCTCGGAGATCTCAACAACTCAAAACCGAGGCGCGTACTTGGGCCTAATACAAATAGCTTACTGCGTCGGTATCCTCATCTGTAACGTATTGATGTATTACCTGAGATGGGACACTGTGGCAATAATTTGCGCAGGATTCGCCATCGTCAGTACACTACTCATGTTAATTCTGATAGAATCTCCGACATGGTTATACAGCAAAGGACGAATAGAAAAAGCCATCCAGGCTCTCAGCGCATTAAGATGCCTACACCCGGACGACATGAAAGACGAAATCGAAGACATGGAAAAATCGAGGGATAATTTGATCAAATCGTCGGTCGGCCAGACAGTGAAAAACGTCGCCAGGGCTTGGAAACCGTTACTAATGAGCGTACTTATAAAACTCCTGCTGCAAAATTCGGGTTATTCTATAATGAGCTCGTATACCATTAAGGTCTTCGATCAATTAAAATTACCCCTGGATAGCTCCAGGTTCACTATCGAATATTCCGTGGCCGGATTCGCCGGAAGCATAGCCACCGCTTTCTTCATGCATACGTTAAATAGGAAAACACTTCTGTTCAGCACGTCGTTCGCAATGGGAATATGTATGATTGTAATTGGCATATACGAGGAGATTTTCTACCTGCGTAGTGACAAAATATTCGCTTACGTTGTACCGATTGCATTTTACGTAAATACTTTCGCCAATAATTTAGGAGCTGAGCCGATAATATTCTGTCTGGGAGGTGAACTATTCCCAACTGAAGCGAGAGGTATATTGAATGGAATTTATGGAGCGGTTGATAATCTATACATGTCGGCTTCGTTGAAAGTCTTCCCAGCTTTCATTACCGCTGTCGGAGTTAAATTCGTGATTTGGACTTTTGCTGCGTTCTCGTTCGTGGTGGCAATATACGGTATTTATATTTTACCCGAGACTAAGGGCAGAACTCTTAACGAGGTGCAGGAGGAGTATTTCAAAAAGAAGAAGAAACCGGTTGATGAGAAGCTCGATGAAGAAGTGTAAACTGGTCTGTGGTATTGATGCATTTACGTATTGTATTTCGTTTTTGTGTTTTTATTCGAGAGATCGTTCGATTTGTATGATTTTTTTATTCGTCAATTTTTTTTCAGTAATAAAATTTATTCTAGTGAAATTTTATTATAAACTGATTTTCAAATCTTAAATTGGCACATGTTTTCAGGAATGAGATGCGAAGATTTTCACCCCTCACCCCATTCTCCTCAATTTTTTAGAGTTGAAATTATAAAATTGAAAATTTTCATCGCAAATATATCGAAAGGAGGGGAGGAAAGAACCTGATTGGTTTTCGAAATTGAAAAAACCCGCATTTAAAATTATGGCAATTAAGTTTCAGTCAAAAAAACAACGAATATAATTTTTTTTATTTGAGAAAGGTTTTTAATTTTTTTCTCCACAAATAATTTGTTTTTTTTAAAAATTAAATTTCAATCCTAAAATTATTTGGCTTCTTTGGTGTTTTTCAACAATTAATTCGAGTTTTTTGGACGTCAAGTAGGTATTCGAAAAAAATTGGTTTTTTTTACTGAAAATAGTTCTGTACTTCGAGAGGTGGGGGAGGTGAAGAGGGAGGAATCAATTGCATGAAAATTTGATCAGTTTTCCAAGGACTACACATTCCGATATGTTTGAAAATATTTTTCAATCCAAATTAGTTTCGAGAACGTTTTTTTAATACCCCCAGTTTCACAAATAGAAAACTTGGATGAATCGTATGTTTTTCAAAATATCAACGAGGAAAAAAAAACTTTGAAAACGAATTTAGATAAAAATCATTTTTCTGGCGTTTCTGGAATATTTTCCTTTTTTTTTTCATTGCCAAATGATTTTTTTTCAAAATGTCAGATGTTCAAATAATAATAATTTTGTTTTTTGTCCAGTTTTCAAAATTTTCAAGAAAATATTTCGATAAATTGAAACGTAACTTTTCAAAATCTTGTCAAAATTTATGAAACTTCAAAACATTTGTTTTGTGATTTTTGTCACTTTTTAATATTTTGTCACAGTTCAGAATTTATTTAAATGACTTTTTGTGAAAAAAAAACATCAAATATTGGGAGGTAATTTGAAATTATAACGATGAATTTTTTCATAAGTATTTTTTTTTTTGTTTCATGATAATATTTAAAAGTCGTAGGAATGTAGAAACACTGATAAATTTTTAGGCAGCTAGGAAAACGTAATAGTGTCATGGTGTCATGGTACAGAATTTTTGTTGTCGATTTTCGAAGTGGGTACCTATTTTTTTTATTCTTTTAATGAGTCACAACAAAAAGGGCATAACTCAGCATATGTCATTTTTGATGTGACAAGCGATTCGTATTCTCTGAAGTTTTCTCTATCCAATGAGCCTCCTCTCACCGTCCAATATGTTTTCCTCGAAGAGTTATAGCGTTTTTAAAATGCGAAATTCGCAAATTCGGTACCTACATTACATGTTTGATTTTCGAGAATTTGCGTAATGTTTAATTTTTTCACTGCCCAGATAATTGTAAAATTTTATAATTTTAATGAAAAGTTTTTTTAGTTAATTTTTCGTCATAAATTTGAAAAAATAATAAAATTCGTCCAAAATGTAATTTTAGCATTTTTTTGTAACCAAGAAAATGAAAAAAAATTTGTCATTTTTCAAAGTGCGATATATCCGTTCTCTGAAGAGATAATTTGAAATTTTTTTCGCGAAAATGTTAATTTTTTCACTCTCTTCAACTTTTGTATGAAGATTTTTTTTTAATTTTCACTTCCTGAAAAATTATACGTCATCAAACGTAGAAGGGTCGAAATGAAATTTTGTCACAACAAAAAGAACATATATAACTCAACCTTTTGTTTTCAATACCTATAGAAAAAAATAGAAAAGATATGAAGTGATGAGCGAGCTGTTTTCTTGTAGCAAAAAGATGAAATATAAGGTAAAATTGTTTCCCCAGCTTAATTTCTTAATTTTGCATTTAAAAAAGTATACTCAAATTTAAATCGCGATTTCCCAAAAACGCCATTTTTTCCATATAAGTATGTCCTTTTTGCTGTGACACGTTCATTTTATTTTAAATTGATTCCATCCAGGTCACTATAGCACATCCATGTTTAAATTTTGAAAGTGATGACATTGAGCTTACAATATTGGAAAATATATTACTTTTAATAGGAAGGGACTGAAAAGAATTAATTATGAACCAAACATCTTCACACTGATACTAACTTTTTAAAATATGTGAAGCGTCAATAATTGATCATTTTTGATGGGTACCTACTAAGTATTCTTTACAACTTACTAATTGATAGAAAAGAGTCCAAATTCAACTTATTAATTACTGGAAAGGAGTCCAAATTCGATATTGAAGTTCAAAACCCACTTCAGAAATCGGAAAGGTAGGAAAATACTTAGGTAAGTAAAATCTCACAAAAAAGCAGGCTCACATTTGAGCATGAGCACCATCATTTCAATAAGTTCAGCTGACATGAAAAAACACTGATTAATTACTTATATGTATTTTCAAGGTATTTTTGACGACCAAGTAAATTCTCAGGGCCAGACCATACCGAGAAGGTGTCGAAGAAAAAAATGTTATAAATTAATTTTTTGATAAAATTGTGATTTTTAAATTCTGTTTTCATAAACCAGTTTTTGATGTTTTGAATAAGAACGAATAGAAATAGTATTGAAAATTCTAATTCCATCCCCCCCCCCTCATAATTACTCCAAAACTTTAGGTATCTATTGTTGAAATAATTAGTTCAGATCGAAAATTCGAAGAAAATTAGATCCTATTTTTGAAAAACTGCACGTCAAGAAGAAAAATTGTGAAAAGTTCGAGAAATTTTAAGTCAAAAAAATCGAAGAAATATTTAGTTTTCGCTCCTTTAATGATCACATTTCGGTTTATTAATGTAAATTCTTCCTAATCATGAAAATTTTAGTTCGACTGATTTTTTTTTTTTCAAACGGTGACATTAAAAATTAGAAACCAGAGATACTTGCAGAATTTTATTTCGAGATTTTCTTCATGATCATCATGGTAGCCTCGAAAAAAAATTAGGGAAATCACAATTCAGAATTTCACTTGCTAACTTCACAAAATACTCACAATTCAGAATTTACCTGCTAACCTCGCAAAATCCTCACAATTTGGAAACATCGCCTGTAAATTGGCCAAAAATGAAGAAAAATTGAAAAAAATTGCTACCCTCACCAAATCCCCACAATTTGGATTTTCACTTGCTGTACCCTCACAAAATCCTGACAATTCAGAATTTTCTTACTACCCTCATAAAATCCTCACAATTCAGAATTTCACTCGCTACACTCACAATATCCTCGCAATTTGAAAAAATCGCCCCCAACTCGGCCAAAAATTGAGAAAATTAGAAAAATAAATTCTAATCTCATAAAATCCTCACTATTTGAGAAAATCACCCGTTACTAGGTATTAATCGAGAAAAATTGAAGAAAAAAAAGAATTTGGAATACAATAATTTTTCCAATATTTCTAAAGATGAATATTTTACTTCGTATTTTGATCAATTTTTATTTCACTTGCTTCAGATCATCTTGAATTTTTTTTAATGTTCGTTCTTCTGAAAAAATGTTTTAGCCTCCAAAATCCTTTATTTGTTCATACCTGTCGGATATGTGAACTCATGAAAACTTCTTAATACTTCGTTTGTCCAGAAGAATGAATTAAATTATTCCTTTTTTCCATTGAGAAGAAAAATGATATTTCTGGTGTCTTTATGGTATACAAAATAATAGTATGTACTTCTAGTTACCTATCTACAGGCGACCATAAGTATTTTTACATTCGTCCTAATTTCATACCGTCACATGGAATTTTCTCATTTACGTACGAACACTGGTATGACATCACAATCTTTTTATAAACATTCACACACGACATAATCCTACTATAGACCTATGAGCTTTACAACGTGAATCCAGTTAGCAACAAAGATGTCATTATACAAATAAGCACATTACGTGCAAGTCTTCGAAATTTTGCTAAGGAAGATGAAACAATGCTTTCTTATTTCATCATCCTTTTTCCAATTTTGGCAAACTTCGAAGATCACTTTGAATCATTATTAAAACATCGCAGTCATACGACACGATAAGATAATTCAATATAATAAAAAAACAAAAACGTCATAAGCTCCACTTCATTGCAAACTGTTGAGAATTTCGTCATTCTTTTATACATCATCGGCGAATATAGTTTGCTCAAAATGTTGTTCCAATCCTGTTCGGGAGGATTTCTCAAAGAGGTGAGTGCATAATTTACCCATAATTCATTCGGAAAATTAATTTTTTTTTTAAATTTTAGATGCATATAAAAAAATTGAGCACTAAATTTATTTAATTCAATTTATATCGAATACTTTTCTAATAAAATACATTGTTAGGTCAAAAATTGAAATAAATTTTGAACTTTTTTGATTTTCAAAAAAATTGTCGAATTGGAAAAAATCAATAAATATGACATTTCATCATAACATAACTCATAATGTTTAAATTTTCTGACATTTCCTTTCATGATTTTTGGTTAGGCTCGTTTTGACCTTGGGTCTTCCGATTTCGCTCAATGTCAATTTTTTTACAGGCTACCCTCAATGATATAATAAGAAATCGCCGTCATTTCGACCATTATCTTTTAGGGGGTGGGGGTGACCCTCCTTGCTCAACTTTGAATGCTGATATCTCAAAATTGGTTTGATCCAAAATTAATATTTTCATGCGGTTTTGCAGAGAATTGAAAGGAGATTCAAAATTTATATAACATTTTGAAAAGTTCAAAGTTGAACTTTTGTGATGAAAGCTCAACTTTTATGAAAAGTACAAAAGGTGAGGGCTACTATTTAAAAATCTGAAAAAATTACAGCAAAGAGAACTTTTCATGTATTTTTCAACTAATTTTTCCCAAGATTGGATTTCAATACCCCTAAGGGTCACAGAGGTCCTTAATTTTGGTCAAAACTCAAAAAAATGTAAAAAATGAAGTAGCACATCGATTTCTACTAATTCAAAGGCGCTGAGTTTGAATATGTGATCAGTTTGTTCATCCGACCCCACTAAATCCCCCTATCAGCCCCCTTGATGAAGTCAAAATTCAAAAAAAAAATGAAAAATAACTTGTGACGTGTCGTTTTCTATAGGTTTTTGAGGGCACTGAGTTCGAATATTTGCCCATTTTTTGTAACGAAAATTCAATAAAATTCAACGTTTTGGCACACTAAATGCCTTCATTGGAAAATAATACAATTTATCTCGTTCATATTAGAAATTTTTTGATGAAGGTATCTGATTTTCCGAAACGTTGAATTTTATTGATTTTCAGTAGATAGGAATTAAAAGTTTTTTTTGTCAAGTTAAAATTTAATTTCTCAATTTTATTGATTTAAAAATGTGAATTTAAAAATACTCAACACATATTTTTTAAAAAATTATTATTTCTAATTCGCAAAAAAAATGATTCCCATTTTTCAGGCAAGATATGCTGCCATTACTTTAACAGCATATCTATGTGTGGGGATGAACAGAAGCTACACAGCTTTCTTACTCCATTATTTATCAGCACCAAATTCAATAATTCAGGTCACCGATGAACAGAAATCATGGCTGGGTAAATCATCAACAGCAAAAAATTTATTTACATCGAAAATATATTTCTAAAGTTATTGTTTTTTTTAAAATAGCCAGTTCGATAGGTTTCTTGGCTCCACTCGGATGCATATTCTCCGGCACTGTGATGGATTTCATGGGACGAAAATTATTCCTCATGATGATATTCATCCCTTTCATCATTTCTTGGCTGATAATCAGTTTAGCTAGAAATTATGTGGTCCTTTTTTTGGGTATGATGTTGCAAGGACTTGGAGGAGGTGAGAATAAAATTAAATTCATTTGATCGAGAAATTTTCTACAAAACATTTTCACGCTGAATAATTTATCAACAGGTATGTCATTTTGCGTCTCCGTCTACATCTCGGAAATATCAACTAGAGAACATAGAGGAGCTCTTCTCAGCATCATTTCAATAGCTTACAACTTGGGAGTAATGTTATGCAATTTACTCATGTATAATTTCATGTGGAACGTATCGTCAATAGCTTTCATGTGTTTGGCCATCACATTTATGGTGATGATGAGTTACTTGCCAGAATCTCCGGTCTGGTTGTTCAACAAAGGTCGCACAGAAGACGCCATCAAAGTGCTATGCTCTCTCAGAGTCTCAGATCGAAATAAACTCGAGGCTGAAATAAAAGATATGGAAAAACGAACCAGTGAATCAGTTAAAAAAACAACGTTCAGTCAAGTCTTCAAAAATATTCGCAAAGCTTGGAAACCTTTGCTAGTTGTGACAGTTTTATTCGCTCTGATGCAGCATACAGGGTACTCGATCATGATCGCGTATACATTGCTGGTCTTTGACCGTTTCAAGCTACCATTGGATAGTTCTAAAGTCACGGTTCTGTATTCGATTTTTGGATTCATTAGCAGTCTCACGACGCCATTTTTCATGCATAAATTGGGTCGAAAAACAATACTGTCGTTGTCTTCTCTGGGTATGGCGTTGGCTATGGTGGTTGTAGGAATTTACGAAGAGTTGTTTTATTATGAATCTGCCAAATTGTATGCTTGGATTGTGCCAATTGCCTTTTATGTATATGTATTCGCCTGTAATATTGGAGTGTATCCCATTGGATTCATTATTGGCGGTGAAGTGTTCCCTGATGAAGTAAGAGGCACGATGAATGGTATTTATGGAATATTTGCCAATCTCTATTGGACCAGTACGTTGAAAGTGTATCCTAAGATTTTGTTTTATTTTGGAATTAAGACCATGATATGGTCTTTTGCGGCATCATCGCTCATACTGTGTTTATATGGGAAGTTCCTATTACCGGAAACCAGAGGTAAAACCTTGAATCAAATTCAAGAAGAATATTTCCAGAAGAAAAAATCTCCCAAGCAAGAGGCAACAGAGGTTCCTCAACCTCAAGTATGACGAATGATTAATTTGAAGAATTTATTGTTATTTTTTCATAGTATTTGTTCCTCATTGAATTATTTTATATTTGTCAATGTTTTTTTTTATTATTATTTTTTTTTAGATAATGAGCATTGAGCTATATTTTGGATAAATTATTTTTGACCTAATTTACAAGTCAAGTATCTCGCGGTCAATTTATCATCATTCTGATTGATTTTGGGCTCTGAAAGCTGCCCTCTCCTCGTTGAAATCTTATTGGAGAATTGCTTTCCAAATACAGACTTTTGAAATTGAAGAAATTCAACGTAATGCCAGACTAACCGAACCAAATACCTAGCTGATGTTTTAACAAAAGTCATCAGAATGGTAGGGTAATTCGAAGCACAAACCAGATTGAATTTCTAGTGAAGAATATAAAAACATCCATTAGGGTGGAATTAGAAAACCACTTTTGGATTTTGACAAAATCTACGAGACATTTTATTTCGAAGTTATTGATCTAGAGGATCTCAAAGTGAGGTCATTTTTGAAAAACCGCGTAAATTTTTTCTGCTTAAGGTAACTTCACCTGCTGAGCACCTCAATCACCTCCAAAAAAAATAGTACCTAGTTCGAGTTTCTGTACGTTCGTGGAACACCAACCTTGAAACTGGATACGTCCTTCTGCTTCCTACAAGGGTCTTGAAAAGTTGCGGATCGAAAATTTCTTTATTTTTCAACCAGTTAAAATCGCTCACTCAAACACCTCAAAATCGAACGAATTTTTTTTCGTATCAAGAATTATCGAAGGATTAAGTAATTTTAAAAAGTCCAAAATTAAAATTTACAGCGATTTTTTTATTTCAAAATTGAAAAGTAAATTTTAGAAGAAAAGCGATGCTTTAATTCATTTTCCAAAAAATTGGCCTTTTCCCTTTTTTCCGAATCAAAAATCAAAGTTTTCAAGGTTCAAATACAATGATGATACTTCATTTCACTCTGCTGTAAAATTTCATTTTTTGACTTTTTTTTCCTAAAAAAACCCTTTAATTGTTGATGAAAATTTTCAAAAAAATTTCAATCGAATTTTAATTTACAAAATTTTTTCAAAATTTTAATTGGTAGCATTGCTACTAAAAATTGATAAAGGAAGAAAATTTTTCCAATCTTTCAAGGACGAAAACATTTTTTGGCTTACTTTTCAAATGATTGAATTAATAACTTGTATTTTATGAGAATTCCGTAAATCGAAATGCTGTTGGCCTGTTACGAAATTGTGTTGGAAAATTTTATCGAAAATTATTTTAGAGCACCAATAATATTATGATTTGATTTTGAAGCGTTTGAGTGAATGGCCTGAATTTGATGAAAATAAATTTTCAAATCCTTTGTGAAGGGCAAAAAATGCTATCCAATTTCGAGATCAATGGGTCATGGTAGTGTAGGCATAAACTTGAAGTTTACTCTCTCATTCTGAATCAGTGAAAAATCACTGATAAATGGTCAGAATTGCAGCACAGGAAAAATCAGCGAAATTCAATGGGTTTTCAGTTAATTTTCACTGATTTTTCAGTCAATTTTATGAATTTCACTGATTTGTCAGAGAATTTTCACTGGTTTTCCAGTGATTTTTATCGCTGATTTATTTTCAGTAAAAAAATTTTTCACTGATTTTCTCCTGTGCTGCAATTCTGACTGTTTCTCAGTGATTTTCGATAATTTTCACTGATTTATAAATCAGAGAGTAGGAAGTAACTGAGGTTCGTAGCAGTTGGATCCGAAAATCTACTCAAAAGTGGTTAAAAACTGATTTTTTTTTTTCTAAAATGACTTCATTTCTATTGAGATCTCCTGGCTCTGACCCTTTTCAAGCATGAGAGACTCAAATTTTTATGGAGAAGTGTCCAATTTAAAGTAAGCTATATCAACAATTTTCGTAAAAATCGAATACATGATTTTTATTAATTTCACCCAAATTTCAACATGATAATCCAGCTTTTCAATCTAAGAAAAAACTTGAGTAAGTAATTTTTATTTGTTTCAGTCAAGTGAAGGAGTCCGAAAGGAAAACTTTGAAGTGCCGGGCCAAGACTTCCAAAAATGGATTTTCAAGCAGTTTCAAACAATTTATGAATTCTAGGTCATTCAGATTTCAAAGACCTTTTTTCCCCCAATTTTTCTGATTTTTTTCATCAGGAGGGGGGGGGAGAGTAAAAACTTTATCTATATTTCAATAATCTGGAAACGATGGAACTTGAATTTTCAAGTTCATTTTTTATTTTTCTGCAAAACAATATTTCACCTCTGAAAATCCCTTCTTTGTCTACGTGTTAGTTGTAACTTCGTGACAACTTTTCCTACCTTGTAAGTTCAGCGGAATGAATTGAATTTTTCTCCTCAATAAAAAAAAAAGGGGGATATTTCTGTCGTACACGTTCAAAAACACACTATGTAGGTATGTATTTGCTACTTGGGTTATCATATCCAAGTACTTTTACGTACATATACACTTCATTTTCACACGCAAATTTCCTCCTAATTTACAACTAGGACAATACCATTCACTCACGACATAATCTTACTAAAACAGCAAGATTTACAATTTGACACATTAATCCTTGCATTCAAAAGTGTTCTTAAAAAAAGGATTTCAATTTTTAAAAACCTTCTAAGATTGTTTTGAATCCATATCAATAAAACATTGATATCTACATTGAATTATGCAGCGTGATAAGAAGATTAAATTTTATTTGAAAAAATTTCACAAGCAGCACCTTTCTGAGAACTTTAATAAATTTAATCATTCGTTAGTGTGCAATCGATGAACACAGTCAAGGCAAAATGTTCTTCAAATTTTGTTCGGGTGGATTTTTCAGAGAGGTGAGTGCATTTCTTATTTCAAAGTTACAGAATTATTATTTAAAATTTACCTGTTTAGAAAATACTGTAAAATTTAAAATGAGATGCCAGTCAACAGATTGAGATCGGCATAATAGGTACCTTAAAAAATTTTCACAACTAGGTAAGTAATTGAAATCAATCATTGAAAAAATCGAATTCTGAACTTTCGAATCCTTAGAAAAACTATCAAGAGTCGAAGTTTCATAGAATTATTTGGATACTATAATTTTCTGCGAAATTTCTTTCAGAGTTATTTTTGTCTGAATGAAAATCTTCCCTAATGACCTTATGACCTCGAAAACTTGAAAAAATCACGATTCGAGATCTAATCTCATAGTAAAAAGAACCACTGGTCCATTTTGTCTATTCCATGTCAGCTCATTCACGAAGTGGAAAGTAGGGTCGGCGATTTTTTTGATTTTTCACGTGTGGGTAGAGCTCGATGTGAGATGACGAATGACGCAATCCGGAGCTCTCCAAGTCTTTTTGGAGGGCAGCCATGAGCACTCAAAGTTGGATATGGTAAATTTTGAGCGCAGATAACTCGAAAACTATGATGGGTAGAAAGTTGAAACTTTTTCTAATGTGTAGGGCCTTTGAAGAGCTGTTTGACAATTTTTTGAAAAAGTGTAGCCACGTTTTTTAATACCAAAAATTACCTGCAAAAATTGAAAATTGGTACTTTTTTATGAAAGACACCTTCAAAAATTCCAAAAAATATAGGTATGGTACAAGTTCACGTGCTGAGTAACATATAAAAAAACTGAGATGACGTTATTTTTTAAACTCGTTTTAAAAAATTTCAATGTTTATGAAAAAACATAATTTTTTCCTAAACTGGTTAAATTATTTTTACCACATTTTCATCGTACTTACCTATATTAAAAATTAGTCCACAAAACCTTTTTTATCAAGAGGGTAACAGCAGAATTCGAATTTCAAACGTATTTTAAGAACATGAAAATTGGTGAACGAATCAAGTTTCTAGTTTTGAATGTTATTTATGGTTTTTAATTATATCTGCCCATACTTGAACACTAATTTTATGTATGACTGCTATTGAAGAGAGGAAGTTACAATAGGCCTACTTTTTAGGTACACAGCATTCAAGATCGACTTGATAAAAATAGTTTTGTGGACTAATTTTTAATATACGATGAAAATGTGGTAAAAACAATGTAATTTAACTAGTTTAAGAAGTTTTCAACGCTTGGGGTAAAAAATCGTGTTTTCTCATAAAATTTGAAATTTTTTAAAACGAGTTTAAAAAACAACGCCATCTCAGTTTTTTAATATGTTACTCAGCACGTGAAGTTGTACCATAGGTATATTTTTTTTAGAATTTTTGAAGGTGTCCTTCATACAAAAATACCACTTTTCAACTTTCGTAGCTAATTTTTGGTATTAGAAAAGTGGAAAAACTGATTTCCAAAAATTCGCCAGAAAGCTCTTTAAAAGCCCTACACATTAGAAAAAGTTTCAACTTTCAACCCATCATAATTTTCAAGTTATCCACGCTCGAAATTTACCATATCCAACTTTATCTCAAAACTTTGAGTGTTCATGGCTGCCCTCAAAAAAAACTTGGAGAGCTCTGGTTGTCCGGTTTGCGTAATTCGTCATTTCTCATCAAGCTCTATCCACATGTGAAAAATCAAAAAAATTGCCGACCCCACTTTCCACTTCGTAAACGAACTGAAATGGAATGGCCCTATAATTAAGATGTGATCAAAACCAATATAGTCCCTGCGGTTAGCATGAAAAAACGGGGGCATACTGCACTTTTTGAACACGGTTGAAATGCGGTTTTTATTTTAGTATGACCCAAAAGAAAATTTCCGAAACGTGGAGACGTCAAACATTTCCCTTGAGAGTGGTGGGAGGAGGGGAAGTTTTAGGGGGGTTTTACCCCTATTTTTTTACATGAAGCGGTTGGGGTGAATTTGGTGTCATTTTCATATAATTCGACCCTCTTGAACTCGAATCTGCGATTGAGGTAGAATTGTGATTTTTTTCATCTTGAGGCGAATGATGTTGTTCAAGTAAGGTTTGAACAGTGGCGTCGTCAGAATCGAAAATTGGGGGGCACAAAAGGGGCCATGTATTGGACAACTTTTTTTTGCTTTTTCGAAATGGAAAAGAGGGAGGGGTGGGGGAGTGGAGACTGACTTTTTTCACCTGCTAAAAATGGGGAGGGGGTAAAAAGGGAGCCTTTTCTGCCCTTTCGTCTCAAATAGATCATAGAATTGCGATTTTGTTCATGCCCGAGCGAAGCGAGGGCGAAGCTTTGAAAAAATTGGATTTTTAATGCCCTAAAAAGACATTTTTTCATGTTTTAATGCTTTGAAAATCCTATCTGGTGTAAGTGTAATGTATTTATAAATACAACATAAGTTTTGGGGGCCAAGCAGGGGCCAGAATTTTTTCCGGGGGGCCTGGCCCCCGGCCCCCCCCCCCCCCCCCTCGACGACGCCTCTGGGTTTGAAACCAGTTTTTTATATAATTCGAACCTTCTGAATTCGAATTTGTTATTGGTTTCCCCATAGGAAGTGAAATAGCGTCTTGATCATCGCTTTTTGGCAGTGAAAAACAGACAATTTTCGCTAAAATCTACTCGAATTTGCAATTTCCCATTTTCTCAACCCAATACCTCGAACGAATCCTGGTATGAAACCATTTTTAGACGTAATTCGAACCTCATAAACACGAATTTATGATTAGTTTCCCGATTGGAAGTAGAGAATTCTCTCAATCGTGAAATTAGTGTATCGTAAAACGTCCAATTTTTGCTAAAATCGACTCGAATTCGCTATTTCTCTCTTCTCAACTCAATACCTCGAACCAATCCTGGTATGAAACCATTTTTAGACATAATTCGAACCTCCTGAACACGATGTTTTGATTAGTTTCCCGAATTGTTGGAAAAATTAAAACTGGCCACTCCTCGTATTAAACCCGTGCAGATGCATCAAATTTCCCACAGCGCTCTCGCGGAAAGTATGGCGTTCACGGGCGGGCGGGCCAATGGATTTTACACATAGAAAATACGAAAAAAAAACTCCACATTCGTTAAAACAAGAGAAAGTTGTAACTGATTAGTTGAGAATGTTCCAAATATTTTTTAGCTCCATGCGACTTGAAAGGGCTGAATCAATTTTCTTAAAAGAAGTCCCTACTTTGAGAAGTCATGGCTCAGCCCCCTGGAGTCCCAAGAAGCTAAAAATTTCATTGATGCTTTCTCTGGGTCTAAAAAGTTCGAATTTGGCAAAAAAATGATTTTATACCGCAATTGGGAGGACGTGTAGTGTTTGGAAAAATTAAAAATCGCAATTTCATGACAGTTTTGGCGAAAATTGGGCGTTTTACACCACACTAATTTCACGATTGAGAGAATTCTCTACTTCCAATCGGGAAACTAATCATAAATTCGTGTTTAGGAGGTTCGAATTACGTCTAAAAATGGTTTCATACCAGGATTCGTTCGAGGTATTGGGTTGAGAAAATGGGAAATTGCAAATTCTAGTCGATTTTAGCGAAAATTGTCTGTTTTTCACTGCTAAAAAGCGACGATCAAGAAGCTATTTCACTTCGTATGGGGAAACCAATAACAAATTCGAAATCAGAAGGTTCGAATTATATAAAAAACTGGTTTCAAACCTTACTTGAACCACATCATTCGTCTCAAGATGAAAAAAATCACAATTCTACCTCTTTTTCCTCAAAATTGGCCTCTTTTCGCGATACAAATCATACGATGGTGCAAATTCTACGCTTCAGATCGGAAAACTAATCGCAGATTCGAGTTCAGGAGGGTCGAATTATATGAAAATGATACCAAATTCTCTCCAACCCCTTCATGTGAAAAAATAAGGGTAAAAACCCCTAAAACTCTCCCTCCCTCCTCTCCTGAGGGAAATTTTTGACGTCTCCACTTCTCGAAAATTTTCTTTTGGGTCATACTAAAATAAAAACCACATTTCAACCCGTGTTCAAAAAGTGCAGTATGCCCGAGCTAACCGCAGGGACTAATATTTTATGCTTACAAAAACAACAAAAATTATATCCATTTTGCAGGCGAGATACGCTGTTATTGTATTGTCAGCATACGTTTGCGTGGGAATGAATAGAAGCTACACAGCCTTTTTACTCCATTATTTATCAGAGCCAGATTCAATAATACAGGTCACCGATGAGGAGAAATCATGGCTTGGTTAGTTACTGAATTTGAATAAATAATTTTCATCGCAGAACTTTCTAAACGTTGATTTTTTTTCGACAGCCAGTTCACTTGGTTTTCTAGGTCCATTTGGTTGCATCTTTTCTGGCACTGCGATGGATTTTTTCGGACGTAAATTATTCCTCATGATGATATTCGTACCTTTTATCCTTTCTTGGCTAACGATCACTTTGGCCAAAAGTTACGTTATACTTTTTTTGGGTATGATGTTGCAAGGACTCGGAACTGGTGAGAATTGAAAAAATTTTCTATCAATAAATTACGCAGCTAAATTTCATTTCATGATAAATTATTCATCAACAGGTATGTCATTTTGCGTCTCCGTCTACATTTCGGAAATATCAACTCGAGAACACCGAGGAGCTCTGCTCAGCATTATATCAATAGCTTACAACATGGGTGTAATGCTATGCAATTTACTCATGTACAATTTCATGTGGAACGTATCGTCAATAGTTTTTATGTGCATGGCCATCGCATTCATGGTGATGATGAGTTTTCTGCCAGAATCTCCGGTTTGGTTGAACAACAAAGGACGCATAGAAGATGCCATCAAAGTATTGCAATCTCTCAGGGGATCAGATCGAGACACACTCGAGGCTGAAATTAAAGACTTGGAAAAAAGAACCAAAAAACCAGTTAAAACTACATTCAGTCAAATGTTCAAAAATATTCGCAAAGCTTGGAAACCTTTGCTAGTTGTGACAGTTTTATTTGCTCTGATGCAGCATACCGGGTACTCGATCATGATCGCGTATACTTTACTGGTCTTTGACCGTCTCAAGTTACCATTGGATAGTTCTAAAGTCACGGTGCTATATTCCATTTGTGGATTCATCAGTAGCCTTACGACGCCATTTTTCATGCATAGATTGGGTCGAAAAACAATACTGTCCTTGTCTTCTCTAGGCATGGCGTTGGCTATGGCGGTTGTAGGAATTTACGAAGAGTTGTTTTATTACGAATCTGCCAAATTGTATGCTTGGATTGTGCCAATTGCCTTTTATGTGTATGTATTTGCCTGTAATATTGGAGTGTATCCCATTGGGTTCATTATTGGTGGCGAAATATTCCCTGATGAAGTGAGAGGGACGATGAATGGTATTTATGGAATATTCACAAGTCTTTATTGGGCTAGTACGTTGAAAGTGTATCCAAAGATAATGTTTTATTTTGGTATCAAAACTTTAATATGGACTTTCGCGGCATCCTCTTTGATAATATGCCTATATGGAAAATTTTTGTTACCGGAAACTAGAGGTAAAACCTTGAATCAAATTCAAGAGGAATATTTCCAAAAGAAAAAATCCCCCAAGCAAGAGGTGACAGAGGTTCCTCAGCCTCAAGTATGAGAAATGTCCACTAAGAAGGATTTTTTCTTCGGTATCTACCATTACTTTTTTTAACATTATTTGTTCCTTATTAAATTGGTTTTTATTTGTTTTTTGACGATTGTCATAATTTGAAATATAAAATTCCAATAGGTAACAAGAGAGGTGTCTCATGCCTATCCCACTCGAAGTAAAATTTTGATCCGAAACAAAAATAAATCGAAAGTACATTATAAAAGAACCCATATCCAAAATTTCAGATTCTGAAGTTCATTTATCGAATTTTGGTGAATTATGGTACCTATTGAAATTTCAAAATTACCTCATCGCCCCACAAAATATGAAAATTTGATCATTTTCAAGGAAAAAAGCTGACATTTAATCCTATTTTCGAACTCCCAAATCGATTGGGAGCGGTTTCGAGATGTTTCAGAGTCTCCAGAAAATTTTGGAATTTTCTAGCCTTAAAGAAAAGTCTATAAGAATGACCCATGTGGACTTCAGCATCTATAACCGCGGACTGTTCATATTGGCGACATATTTGAGGGTACCCACAGTTAAAAATTTCAGCTTTTTACCTCAGTGCGCTGTCAGCGTATTTTTAAATTTTTTCCAGAAAAATTTTCTGTCAAAAAATATGAATTTGAACTCGAAGTTACGAATCTCGGAAAATTGTATTTTAATCGATCAAATACTTAGGCTATGGGGTTTACGTTGACCTCAAATTAATTTTTTTATCGTTTGAAAAATACACAATAATTTTGTTTTCAATCATCAGAAATTAAAAATTAAAAATTTTTCTTTGAACATTTTGTACGTCAGTGCAACCAGTTGCTAATTGTGATATTCTGATATTATGAACTCGAATCCATTATTTTTTCGTCAAGTGATTGGGCCAATTTTTTCTCCCAATCAATAGAAATACGTTTCGAATTTGAGGACATCGGAACATCACAATTAGCAACTAGTCTTACTAAGGTTTCTCACACAATTTTGATTGGCTAAAAAACGCAAAAAACGGCGTTTTTTTCAAAAGGAGGTGCACTTTGAGCACCTCCTGCTCCCCTCCCCCTGCCCCTCGGAGGCTCAAAATTTTTTTGTGAAGTCTCCCACTCAAAGTAAACCACCCCACCAAATTTGGTCAAAATCCAAGATATGTTTTTTTTTTCGATCCACCCTATTAGATATACATGATCAGATCAACGCGAATCCCATAAATTTGAATATTACACAATTTGCGGTTGGTCACACTGATCGAAGAAAATTTTCAAAATTTTCTTCAAAAATTAGAAAAAAAAATTATAAAATTGTCCGGTGTCAAAGTAATCAATTCGAGGCCAAATACAATAATTTCACAACATTGAAATTTCGCGATCTGCAACTTTTGAACCCCCGGGTAGCAGAATGGGTTTTCATTTTCGAGGGGCGGCAATTGCTCAGGGGGGTGTAGAAACTCAAATCGCACCTTTTTAGTGCTCTTTCGTGAATCGTACGCCATATTTTCGAGCAAAAAAACACAAAAAACCGCGTTTTTTTCAAAAGGAGGTGCCCTTTAAGAGCCCCTAGCTCCCCTCCCTCTTCACCTAGGGGGCTCAAAATTTTTTTGGGTAGTCTCCGATGATGACCCAACAACCCCAGCGAATTTGGTTGAAATCTGAGGTATGTTTTTTTTTAGCGATCCACCCTAATAAACATGCATCCTTCACTCAAAAACGTTTTTGTGATCATATTTTATTTGCATACCTACCATACTAATTGATAAATGGAAAATTCTGTCCAATTTATTACCATTGTAATGACATGACATCAGAATTTTTAAATAAACATTGAAGTACGTACTCACGACATAATCAGTAAACTTAATAGTTTGTAGGTAATTTGTATGAAAACTTTAAACACGTTATTTTTTCATAATCCTTTTTTAACATTCAGTAAAATACGAGTACCTACCTATCGTTCGGGCCTTCGGGATCAGTATTATGTAGATAATAAATCGTGCAACGCAATAGATAAAATAAAAAACTAAAGCGTTATAAGCACCATATCACTGAGAACTGTTGAAGAGTTCGCAATTTGTTTGCACATAAGCATAATCGATCATCATTTTAAAATTGAATTCAGTTTTTTTTAATTTCCATACAACTTGCATTTCATTTTTGAAAAAAAAAAATATAAATACTGTATGAAACAGAAGTCTTGTCCACTTGAAACACTCCTCAACATCTCAGAACTGAAAAGAGATACCAAGACGGTTCAAATGACAATGTGTTCCTGGCAACGAGGACATCGATGATCGGTAATCAAACTTCAAGTCCTACCTACAAGGTGTTTCACGAATCGTCTGCCAAACGTATTTTTTTGGATATAACCGGGTACCACTAAAAAAAACCTCGAGTTTTTTGCCTAACTTTAAAATTGAAAGGGCTACAAAAAAATTGTTTAAAAAAATTCTAAAAAAATAAACTAATCAAGGGAATTGATAGAACGCTGAAAACTGAAAAAATGTTGTTCTGTTGGCTTTTTGGCTAACATCGAAAATGAAGGGGCTAAGGGTCACTCAAAATAAATGAGCTTCAAAAAATTTTCAAATTTGCTCAATTTTTAATAGCCCTTAGTCCCTTCATTTTTGATGTTGGGCAAAAAATCTACAGAACAAAATTTCTTCATCAACGTACTATTCATTCCCTTGATCAGTTCATTTTTCGAGAAATTTTTTTGAACAATTTCTCTTGTAGCCCTTTCATCGCCAAAAGTGAATACGTGACGTGAATCTATGTTAAAAAACACGTTTTTGGGATATTTTTAAAAAGTGGTCGCTCTTCGCTTATATGGTGTTTTTTACGATTGAAAACTTCAAATAGCCGAAACAACGTGAAGGAGTGCACCAAAATTGTAAATACATCTCTACAAAATGTAACTTTATGCCAAAGAACAGAAAATTTCCTTCACTTCAATTGAAATTAAAAATTCTTGAAAATATTGAAATAAAATGGCCATAATTCCAAATGGGAGGGGGTGGGGGGGGGTCAAACATTTTTCTAAATTTTTTTTTGCATCAAGGTACACCATCTGAGGAGGTTAGATCGAAAATCGGAGCGGAGGCCAAATTCACCTAAAACCCGGCTATACCCTTTGTACTCTTAGCATTTTGGAAATCTATTCCAAGAAAACTATGATCTTCGATCCTCAGATGACCACAATATGGAAACTAAGATAAAAGTTGTATAAGAATCGAGTGCATTCATAAACCAGTTAAAACCACTTTCAGTAGAACGTTTAAAAACATCATCAAAGCTTGGAAATCGTTACCTACCAGTTGTAACAGCTTCATTCGTTCTTATGCAACTAACAGGCCACCCATTTGGTCTTTGACCGATTATAGATACCATTAGACAGTGCAAAGGTCACGGTATCTTATACAAGTTTCGGATTTGTCAGAAACCGACGACACAATTTTTTTATGCAAAGATTGGGTCAAAAAAATTTACCAGCTGTAGGTACTAACACCGATTTTTAAATAGACATTTAGAGGTGAATCATCTTTCCCTCCAAAAAAAATTTCCATAGTTTCGCTCAAGCTATTTTTGTCTTCCTTTGCATAAAACATCTCTGTTATTTGGGGCATTTTTTCAATACCTAACAAAGAATTTTTCGATTTTATAGGTACTGTACAAGCTCGTGTTTTTTAAAAAAAAAAAATTTACCTTCGACATCGTTGGTACCCACAAATTTTACCCCCTTCTACAGGAAATCCAAAAAAATGTGGCATAAAATTAGTGACTGACATTGAGCCATACATGCCTTCTTAAACGAATATTGGGTATAAACAGAGGCGGTTCGAACACAAATGTTTGGGGGGTATGAGGTTCAAAAATGCCGACTAAAAAATTCAAAATTGCCGAATAAGAATTCAAAAATTCGAGAATTTTTTGCAAAAACAATGCGAATCAACATCATGAACAGGGAAAAACACAATTTTTAGAGATCAACGTAACAAAAACTTGAAAAGTAACTCATGTTCAGGTCAATTTTTAATCTTGCTCACGCCTGGAAATTATTCCTTGGGGTTTCGAATATATTTCCATCGTTAAAAGCCATTCTTGCTCATCCCTGCTCATGAACAACAAAATTTCTTGCAGGAAAAAAATAAACGACTCAATCCTGATCATGCCTGAATTTTTTCCACGGTAAATTCATTGTACGTATAGTTGAAAACCCCAATGGAAGTTCTTTAGTCTACTTGATTTAAAAAATTATAGTTTCAATATGAATATGAGAGAAATAAATTTGGCCCGAGCGAAGCGAGGGCGAAAAATTTTGAAGACCTTAAATTCAAAATGCCATAAAACAATGTTTTAAATAAATTAACTTGAATAAAAAATCGGCCAACTTTCCTCAAAAATTATTTGAGAAGAAATACAATAGGGCCGAGCGTAGCGAGGCCGAAGCTTTCGAAAAATTTGATTTCCTAACATCGAAAATGAGTTTTAATGAGAAATAATTCGATAAAATTAGTTGGAATAATTTTGAGGAAAAATGCGAAAAAAATCATTTTTGTAGGATTTGGATTGATTGTTTTGAAATTATAGAAGGAAAAAAATTCAATAAGGCCGAGTGCAGCGAGGCCGAAATTTTTGAAAAATTTTGCTTTGGGAGTAAGTAATTTTAGAATTGGATTGTAATTTCTGAAAGAAGACAGAAAACTTGAAATTTTAAAAGGCTCAGCTTTTCATTAGTTAGTATGCTCCAAAATTTCCAAACGTTTTTTTTATTTGCCGAAATTTCCAAGATTTTGCCAAATTACTTGAAATCTCCGAAATTTTGCCGATTTGCCGACTGGAAATCGCCTGGGGGTATTATACCCCCATACCTCCTACATCGCGCCGCCCCTGGGTATAAATGTATTTACCCAAAAATGTCATTGGTTCTCCCTTTCAGGTACGATTTTTTTTTAATATATTGGGGTAATGATGGAAAATTTACCACCGATGATTACTTCAAATAAAATTATTCACGTGATAATTTCAAAAAAAAATCAAAATTTTTTAGTAGGTACGTCAGAAAAATTTAACGTGAAAAGTGGACACTGGACACCAACAACATTTTTAGGAAGAATCATCGTACCAGCATCCTGTCTGAAAAAATCTTTTTTTTTCAATTCATAATTTTTATTTTATTTTACCTAATCAAATTTTAAGGGCAACTTGATAGGAGTGAGTAGTAAAATTTTTTTTCTCTCGAAATTTTAGATTTCGAAAAAAGTACAATACAATACCGTTCCAATAGCCGGACAAGACCTTGGATGAAATTCAAGAACAATATTTCGAAACAGAAAATTCTCCCAGGCTGGACAGTGAATATACAGACTAAACGCAAACGTCCCCTAGTCTTAAACATAAACGAATTAATTTCTTCATCTGGTACGAAATCTTCTCAAACTCCAATCTGTGACATCCGAACCGTATTTTTCTACCAAACAAATGCTCACACATCGGAGAAAACAACAACGCTAACAATTTCATTGAGAACTTGAATTTTATCACAATTAACATTTCAATGTCTTACTCTGTCTGTACTAACTACGACCCATGGTAGCCATTAATTAACCCTTTTCGCACTTACTCAATAAATATTTATGCGTTTATGATGTTTCTCGCAGTGTTTAGTATTTTGCCTGTAGCTTTAAACGACTGTTTATTTAGTATTATTATTTTTTTTTTACTATTTGTTACTTGTACATATAAATTAATTAGTTGGTTAATTAATTTATCTATTCGTTGTGATAATATGGAACATAAATATGAGTAAGTTATTAGTTTTGTTATTATCATCGTCATTTATTTATCCGTTCACTTTTGAAACACGCACATAAGCGGGTATCTATTAACATTTCGAAAACAAGATGACTGGAAAATTATGTGAGTGAAAACTTGAACTTGAAAATTTTTAAAGTTGAAGGAGGGAATTACGATTTATTGACATTTCTTTGAGAAAAAATATGATTTTTTCGCTCATAATATGAACAATTTTAAATTAAATTTATGATTTGTTGGTTCAATTTATTAGAAATCGAAAGTGGGAAAAAATGAAAGTTGATTCGAGGTGAGAAAATCCTCCATTTTTGCATTCAGTAGGTAGGCAATTGTGTAATGTGTTGATAGGGGGGAAAAAAATCAGAGGCGGTTTTCCAAGGGAAGTTAGGGAAGTCAGACTTCCATTGACTTTTTTCAAACTCAAGATTTTTCGTAATAGGTACCAATTTTTTCTAAATGTATCCAGAAAAAATTTATCATTTTTGCCAAAAACGAGATTTCAACGATCTACATATGTCTAAATTTATTCCATTTTAAAAAACATGTAGTTGAAATTTTTTCAAAAATTCCAAGGTCAACAAAAATTGAGGACAAATTTTAAAATTATAAAAAAAATTCGAATTGGAAGAAATTTAAAAAAAAAATTTAATTAAAAATTTTGAGAACATTTGAATTAAAAAAAATTACAGTTGGAAAATACATAATATTTCATACGAAATTTAAAAAAATGATAAAAAAATCAAAGTTTGAAAAATGTTGAGAAAATTTCACTGATGAAATCAATTCGGGATTTTCAGAGCAAAAGCGAAGATTTCAGTGGAGGATCAATATCATTTATCGATCGAACATTATCCTCCACTACTCTTCCTCGTCATGAAAAATAACTTCCAATGACACAAAAGACATGAAATTCTTATTTCGAATGTTTTTAAAATAGATTCGTACAAAAAATATATTTTTGAACTTTCTGACTTCCTCAGATTTTCCTTTCCAAAACCGCCGCTGGAAAAAATAAAATTCATAAGTCAACTCATGTTGCCATAAAAAGTTGATAGATACGTACGCAGCTACCTCAAAAAATGTGAACAGAAAAATGTTATCAAGAAGGAACAATTTTTTGAACACGATAGGAAAATATTTTTAAAAAAGCACAGTAAAATATTGAAGTATGAAAAATTTTAATGGAATAAAAATGTTTGGTTCGATAAATTGAAATAAAAGAACCCGGTCTGGCAATCGCGAGATATTTCGAGGCAAAATTTTGTTGTCAGGTCAGATTTCAATTCATGAATCTAATTCTTCAAAATGCCTACCTACCGTGAAATTCTAGAAAATTTCGAAAGTGCTTAATTGAAAAATCAGTAGGTAGGTAACTATTCACTTCAATATAGGGGAGGGAAGGTGTTATTTGTATTCCAAATTTATTTCTATCGAGATTAAGTAGATGCATTGAAAATCTGCAATAAATGAGAGGAACAAAAAATATGCATAATTTTTGTTTTAAAAAATGAGGATAGAGTGCTTAAACGATGGTATTTTTTTTAAATGAAAATTTATAAAAAAATTTCAAAAAATGAGAAAATTGTATTTTGAATGGAAAAATCTGAAAAAATACGTATTATTTTTGGTAAGTAGATTAAACATGCAAGGCTCATTCCATGTCAACTCGACCAGGTTTTGACCTTGGGTCTTCCGATTTCGCTCAATTTTTTTTACGAGTTCCCCTCGATGGTCTAATCAAGGAATCACCGTCATTTCGATCCTAATCCTTCAGGGGGGCGGGGGGTGGCCCTTGTAATTTTCGTATAATTGGGATTTTTTGCGAAATGGCTCAACTTTGAAGGCGCATATCTCAAGTTCGGCCATATCCAAGATGAATCTGTTCATGCGGTTTTGTAGAGAATTGAAAGCAGATTCAAAATTGATAATCATATTTTGAAAAGTTCAAAGTTGAACTTTTAAGATGAAAGCTCAACTTTCATGATAAGTACAAAACATGAGGGCCCCCATTTAAAAATCTGAAAAAATTACTATGGAGAGAACTTTTTATGTACTTTTCAACTAACAACTTTTCAAGATGGGATCTCAATACCCCTGGGGGGCACAGGGGTCCTCAATTTTGATCAAAATTCAAGAAAATGTAAAACGTGAAGTAATATATCGTTTTCTACTAATTCGAAGGCGCTGAGTTCGAATATGAGCTCAATTTTTTCATCCGACTCCTCTTAACCCCCCTACCAGCCCCCCTGATGGGGTTAAAATTCAAAAAAATGAAAAATAACGTGTGACGTGTCGTTTGTCAGGTTTTTGAGAGCGCTGAGTTCGAATATTTGCTTATTTTCCGGATTCGACCCTCGGGTGCACCCCTAGCCTCCAATTTTGAGAAAACACATGCAAAAAATCGGAAATAGCACGTGTCATATCGATTTCTACTAATTCGAGGGTGCTGAGCTTGATTATCAACTTACTTTATTGATCGGCCATCCCCATCCCCTCATTTTGACTCCTAAACTGCTAAAAAATTTTAAAAAGCGATGTTTTTTTCAAAAATGGGTGCTAGGGATGCACCCGAGGGTCGAATCCGGAAAATAAGCAAATATTCGAACTCAGCGCTCTCAAAAACCTGACAAACGACACGTCACACGTTATTTTTCATTTTTTTGAATTTTAACCCCATCAGGGGGGCTGGTAGGGGGGTTCAGAGGAGTCGAATGAAAAAATTGAGCTCATATTTGAACTCAGCACCTTCGAATTAGTAGAAATCGATATATTACTTCACGTTTTACATTTTCTTGAATTTTGACCAAAATTGAGGACCCCTGTGCCCCCCAGGGGTATTGAGATCCCATCTTGAAAAGTTGTTAGTTGAAAAGTACATAAAAAGTTCTCTCCATAGTAATTTTTTCAGATTTTTAAATGGGGGCCCTCATGTTTTGTACTTATCATGAAAGTTGAGCTTTCATCTTAAAAGTTCAACTTTGAACTTTTCAAAATATGATTATCAATTTTGAATCTGCTTTCAATTCTCTACAAAACCGCATGAACAGATTCATCTTGGATATGGTCGAACTTGAGATATGCGCCTTCAAAGTTGAGCCATTTCGCAAAAAATCCCAATTATACGAAAATTACAAGGGCCACCCCCCGCCCCCCTGAAGGATTAGGATCGAAATGACGGTGATTCCTTGATTAGACCATCGAGGGGAACTCGTAAAAAAAAATTGAGCGAAATCGGAAGACCCAAGGTCAAAACCTGGTCGAGTTGACATGGAATGAGCCGCAAGTATTTGAATATGACATTTTCAATTTCAGGCGCTCTCGTTCCAATATGAGAGTCGATTAAGTAGGCTGATATTCCACAGGTAATCGCCCCATTTGATCGAAATTAAGTGATTCGCAAGGAGAACCTTTTTATGTATATGTTAATAAATTAAATCAAACACTTCAGAACCCAAAAAGTTGAAAACTTTTGAAAAGGTCGAACAAAATTTTACTTTACTTATTCAAAATTTTAATCTCATTTTTCTTAAAATCGAAATATTTCTGATCGCGATTTTAAAAAAACAACGAAAATTTTCAAAGGGTTTCCCTGTGAATACTCAATTAAATTTCAACCATAGGCCTATGGACTGATTGTCTGCGGAACTCCACATAAATTATGATTTTAAAAATAATAAAAATATCGATACTTGATATTCAATAAAATCGATACCAATAAACATCGACAATCAACTTGTTTTCATATAGGTATTTACTGATGCTCACCAAATTTTGCACATCGATATTTCCATATTATCAAAAATAACATCGAGACTAAGACAATAATTATTAGAAACATATGTGGAGATGGGTCGTAACTTTTCTAGGGGGGGGGGGGTTGAGTTCCAGTTTTAAAAAATGTTCATTTTCGACCCTCTCGAAAAAATTTTCTATCCTTATTATTACGATATTATTTTTTACTCTACCTTTTTTCAATATGAAGAATCAATGGAACGAAAGAGGGTTTATAACATCATTTTGAAGATGAATTGTGTAAAATTGAAGTTATCGAGCCTGGGCGAAGCGAGGGCAAAAATTTTTGAAGAAAAAGGAACTCAAAAGCTAAATTTATTCATTTCTTCACTTAAATCAAATTTTAGTAGGTATTAAGATGGAGGCGAAATCTTGAACCTTTCATTTTATTTATTTATTTTTGTTTTTCATATGCCCGAGCGAAACGAGGGCTAAAATTTGAAAAATTGATGATTTTCAGAAAGAAAATAATTCGTTTTTTAATAGCTGGTATTTGAAAAAATTCAATTTCTTTGGTGTAGGAATAGAAATTTCGTGATTATCGATTTTTTTTTAATACGAAATTTCGTATTTTTTTTGCTACATGGTAAAACAAAATTTACAGAATTTTTGAAAAAACGTTTGTTTCAACAATCGATAGTTGTGCATCGTTTTTAATCGATTACTAGTAAGCAAGTATTATTTTCTTCATCAAAAAGACCATTTCAGTAACTTGAAAAACGCAGGAAGTTCGTAGTACCTATTGATAGTTTATCCCTTGAAAATTAGGTGTTTGCGAATTTTCTTTGAGCGAAACATACACATGAAAATAATTTTTGGGGCTAATTCAACATTTAGGAGGCTTGAGCCCTCCCCCCTCATGCCCCCCATCTCCACTTATGATTAAAAAATCTTCTCAGAATATTAATTTGAAAAAAATATATCTACCTACGTTGAAAAAAAAACAAAATTACCAGTTTTGATAAAAATCAAGAAAAAATTCAACTCATTTCAATACTTTTGATGAAAAATGTGATTTTTATTCCAATATTTGTTTCAACAGGGCAACTCCAGTTTTACAAAAACGTAGAAAACTTCCTCACAAAGGAACAGCAAAAGAAGTAAATTCAATAAAAATGATTCAAATACTCGTCATTATTTACATATTCTTAATTAATTTGTGATTTTCTAGGTCTGCTACGTTTTCATAACTTTATTCGTATATATCCTGGTTGGAGTAAGTAGAAGCTATCCGGCTTTTTTATTTCATCAACTGGACCTCCCGGATTCCAAAATACGAATACAAGACGAACACAAATCATGGATAGGTGAGTCACCGAGCTTCTTGTGGAAATTCACAGACATGGAATACGAGTCAGCCAAAAAGTTGACTCCCAGAGTCAAGGGAGAAAGTTGACTCCTGACTCCTGACTCCATCTCGACTCCGGAGTCAATTTCAGACCTAACTCCAGCTCGACTCCGGAGTCAATCTGTGACCTTGACTCCTGACTCCGGCTTTACTCCGGAGTCAAGCCGGAGTCGGAGTCAATTTGGAGTTAGTTTGACTCCGACTCCGGAGCAGGGAATAGAAATCAGTCATTAATTAATAATTTATCCGAGTGCAACCTCCCACAATATTACGAATAGAGGAGGAGAAGGAGGTTGGGGGAATTTAAAAATTGAAAAGTTGGCACCTGACTCCCGGAGTCAAAGGAAAAAGTTTACTCCTGACTCCACCTTGACTCCGGAGTCACTTTTAGACCTCTACTCTTGACTCTTGACTCCACCTTGACGACTCCGGAGTCAATTTCAGATTTCGACTCCCAACTCCTGCTTGACTTCGGAGTTAATCGTTGACCTTGACTCCCTGAGCCGGAGTCGGGGTCAATTTGGAGTCGACTCCTATTCCCTGTTCACAGAAGTCTCGACTTTGCTTCTTTCAACAATTTCTGACATTTTTTCCAGCCAGCTCTCTCGGTATTCTGAGCCCAATCGGATGTCTCGTCTCCGGCACCATTATGGATTTCTTTGGGAGAAAATTATTCATACAAATTATGTTCGTACCGTTTTTGATATCCTGGCTAATAGTAGCCTTTTCCGACACATATTCGATGCTTTTTATCGGCATGATGATCCAAGGGCTCGGTGGAGGTAACAAGATTCAGAATTGAAATTTCAAAATTCCAATTAATTTTCGATTTAATTCTAACTTTTGATTTCACAGGAATGTCTTTCTGCATTTCAACCTATATTTGCGAAATATCCACCATCGAGCACAGAGGAGCTCTTCTGGGAACAATCGAGGTAGCCTACAATATCGGAGTGCTACTCAGCGCCCTAATGATGTATTTTTTCAAATGGAACAAAGTCGCTCTCGTTTACGCAGCATTCTCCATATGCAGCCTTCTGCTCACCATTATTTTGCCAGAATCACCCATATGGTTATTTTTGCAAGGCAACAAAGAAAAATCCATCAAAACGCTATGCTCGTTGCGATGTCAAACAATCCACGAACTCAGGAGCGAAATACAAGACATGGAAAATTCAACCTCGTCTGAAATAAATATCAGTCTATTGAACACAGTTAAAAACTGCTTAAAATCTTGGCGTCAATTATCCATAGCCGTCGGTTTAATAACCTTGTTGCAGCACACCGGATACTCGATCATGGTAGCTTATACAATCATGATCGTCGATAAATTGAAAATACCCTTCGACAGTTCGAAAATGACCATCGTTTATTCGTCAGTTGGCTGCGTCGGAGCTTTCATAACACCTTACGTTATGCATAAACTGGGACGTAAATCGCTATTAACCGTGTCCGCGTTGGGAATGGCTCTCAGTATGGTCGTCGTAGGTAGTTACGAACAACTTTATTATCACTTGAACGAGAAACCTAACGCCTGGCTCGTACCGGGCGCTTTTTTCGTGTACGTTTTACTATGTAACGTTGGAGTGTTGCCTATTGGGTTCATCTTAGGAGGAGAATTATTCCCGTATGAAGTGGCCGGTATTATGAATGGTATTTATGGTATTTTTGCCTACGTGTATTGGTCCCTTACTTTGAAGGTGTATCCGGAGCTGTTGTTCCATTTCGGTATCAAAATTACAATATGGGCTTTCGCTGTGTCTTGCTTTATGGTCAGTTTGTACGGGATTTTTATTTTACCTGAGACCAAAGGTAAAACGGTTAATGAGGTTCAGGAACAGTATTTTAAGAAAAAGAAGAAAAATCTTATTGCGGATGATGCCTAATTTAATATGTTTTTCCCAAAGAAAATATGGGGCACTGAAGTACTGAAAACTCGATGATTTTCTTAACGATTTATTTGAAATGAAAAATCTGAAGATGTAACTGATTTAAAACTTGTTTTTTTCTCTAAAATATGATTTTATAATTGAATAGGTGGGCTATTCCATACTAAAACAGACCAAAAGTGAAGTCGGGTCTTCCGATTTCGCTCAATTTTTTTTAAAAGTTCCCCTCGGTGGTCTAATCACAAAACCACTATCATTTTTTTCTAACCCTCAAGGAGGCGGGGGGGGGCTCGAAATTTTTATGCAATTGCGATTTTTACCCAAATTACCCAACTTTGAAGGCTCATATCGAGATAGGTTGTACTTGGGGGAAAACAGTTTGCGGAGTCTGAAAGAGAATTGAAAGTAGATTCAAAAGTGATAATCACATTTTGAAAAGCTCAAAGTTGAACTTTGACGGTAAAAGCTCAACTTTCATGATAAGCAAAAAATGAAAGCTACCTTTTAAAAATCTGAAAAAATTACAGTGAGTAGACCATTTTATCATTTTTTCAACCAAAAAATTTTCAATAGGGGATCTCTAGACCCCTGGGGGGTACAGGGGTCCACAATTTTGACAAAAATTCAAAAAAAAACTAAAAAGTAAAGTAACACATCGATTACTACTAATTCGAAGGCGCTGATTTCGAAAATATACTCAGTTTTTTCATTCGACCCCTCTGAACCCTCGATTAGCCTCCTTGATAGGGTCAACATTCAAAAAAATTAAAAATAACGTGTGACCTGTCGTTTGTTAGATTTTTGAGGGCGCTGAGTTCGAAAATTTGCTTATTTTTTGGATTTCACCCTAATGCTCCTCTAGCCCCCCCCCCAATTTTGGGAAAAACTATATTGAGAAACGAAAAAATTTTGTGAGATATCGGTTATAACTAATTTGAGAGCATAGAATTCGAATATCGACTTACTTTTTGATTCGATCAACTCCATGTAATTTTTTGAAATAGGTATTCAATTCCATATTGATCACCGATGGCTGGGGGGAGGGGTCAAATGGAGCACGGGGGGCCGGATCAAAAAGTAAGTCGATATTCGAATTCTACGCCCTCAAATTAGTTATAATCGATATCCCACACGATATTCTGTTTTAGTATGGAATAGCCCAGGTGCCTAGTACCTATCTAAAACTGATATTGCACCAAATAAGTACAGTAGGGACAGACGTAAAATTTTATGAAAATTCTGATTGAAAAAAAAGAGAAAATTAAATTCATTTCTTTTACCCCGAAATATGTTTTTTTTGTAGATTTTTTTAGACTACATCTCGTGACAATTTTATACAGGGTGACTTAAAATTTCCGGCACGCTAGAATTGTTTCGTAAATAAAAATAATAAGGCTCAACGAATAATGAAAACCCATTCACGACATAGCTGAAGCTTCATTCCCTTTAAAAAATATGAATTCTTCTCTCATTGATTACAAATCTTTGAAAGTTATTTGATTTTTTTCAATTTTTTTACTTTTCAAAAAAAAAATCTCAAACCCCAAAATTTCGAAAATTTTAAAAATTGAGATATTTAAAAATTAACAGCGCATATGATAGAGTTTTGGATACCGATCAAAAATCATTCCATGCAACTCTAAATTACGAAAAAACGTTCCGAAACGCAACGTTTTTTTTTGTAATTTAGAGAGAAATCGCTCCGCATTGCCTTGCGTTGACCTGAAGGAAGGGTTGCCCCTACGTGTAGGTCGGCAAGGGACAACGTCAATGCTGTACTCATAATATCTGAAAAGGGTTGAATGGGGGGGGAGCAATTTCACAAAAAATGTTTTTTTTGTAAATTTTTGCCCTTCAAATTTTTGATTAGGCAAAATTTGCAAGCAATGATTTTTGATCCGTATCCAGAACTCAATGAATACAACTTTGGTAAATACCTACATGATTTTTGCAATGATTGAAATAGGAATCTGGGGCCTGAGGACAGGCCCGTCCGAAAAAATTCTTCCCCCCCCCCCCCATCATTTATAATATTACACTTACATCAGCTAGGGATTTTAGAAGCATTAAAACAGGAAAGAATGTATTTTTCGGACATTAAAAATCCATTTCTGTTGTGGAGAGGCAAATCATTGATGACAAATAAATCGTGTATTGAATACAGTATTAATTTTGCTTGTCTCAAAGTGGAAAGTTTTTCTTCAATTTGAAGTGCTTCAAAAAAATTTCCAAAGTCTCACTTCCCATCAAATTTTTTAAAAACTGGTTTCCCGTTCTGAAGAAATTTATAAATATTGCTTTTTGATTTTCATAAGCACAGTGGTTCTCACGATCGTTTTTTGAAATAAACTCAATAAAAGGAGATTCCACTGTGCCTATGAAAATCAAAAAGCAATATCTATAAATTTCTTCAGAACGTGAAACCAGTTTTTAAAAAATTTGAAGAATATGGAAAAAATTTAATGGGAAGTGAGACTTTGGAAAATTTTTTGAAGCACTTCAAATTGAAGAAAAACTTTCCACTTTGAGACAAGCAAAATTAATATTCAATACACGATTTATTTGTCATCAATGATTTGCCTATCCACAACAGTAGCCAGTATAGCCATTAATTAACCTTTTCGCAGTTGATCAATCAATATCTATTATGGCTGTACGATATTTCTCGCAGTATTAGTATTTTGCCTGTAGCTTTAAACGACTGTTTGTTTAGTATTAGGTGTTATTCTTTTTTACTATTTTGTTAATTATAAATATAAATTAATATGTTGATTAATTAATTTATCTATTCGTTGTGATAATATGGAACATAAATATGAATAAGTCATTACTATTGCCGTTTTCATCGTCATTTTTTTATTCATTCATTTTTGAAACACGCGTATAAAGGGGATCTATTAATAATTCGAAAACAAGATGACTGGAAAATGATGTCAGTAAAAACCTGAACTTGAATTTTTTCATTGCGAAGGAAAGAATTACGATTTATTGACATTTCTTTGTGAGAAAAGTAATATTTATTTGCCCACGATGTGAACGATTTTGAATTAAAATGATTGAGTATTGGGTAGTTCAATTTATTCAGAATCGAAAGTGGAAAAAAATGAAATTTTAATTTAATGTGAAAAAAATCAGTATTTTTTCATTTAGTAGGTAATTGTGTAATAAAACGAAAAAAAAAAATGAAACAGAAAATATTGAGGTACCTAAACCTATGAAAAATTTTAATGAAGTGAAAATTTCGGGTTCGATAAATTGAATAATTATAAAAGAAGGAAACCTTTCTGGCAATGGCGAGATATTTTGTGCCTAAATTTTGTTTTTAGAAGAAACTTCAATTCGTGATCAAGAGTGACGGGTAACATTTAAAAAAACGTTAGATAAGTTGCATATCTCGAAAATTGAAGGGGCGAATGATGATTTTTTTTTTTTTAAATCACGTAAATTTTTTTTCAACCATGGAAACGGATAAATTCTAATTACATGACTTTTTGCATATCTTGAAAATTAAAGGGGCTACAAAAAATTTTGTCCAAAAAAGTTCTAAAAAAAATTAACTAATCAAAGGAATGGATAGTACGTTGAAAAATTAACAAATTTTGTTCTACAGACTTTTTGCCTAACATGAAAAATTAAGGGGCTACGGGTCATCCGAAATTGAGAAAATTAAAAAAAATTTTGAAGCCCACTTATTTTGAATGACCCGTAGCCCCTTTATTTTTCATGTTAGGCAAAAAGTCTACAAAACAAAATTTGTTCATTTTTCAACATACTATCCATTTCCTTGATTAGTAATTTTTTTTAGAATATTTTTGAACAATGAGGTTCAGTAACCTATTTTAAGAAAAAGAAAAACTTTATTGAAGACGATGTTTAATTTGACCTGTTTTTTTTTCGAAAAAAGCAATGTGAAGCACCGAACCGTTGAAAAATTAGTGATTTTCAACGAAAATCCAACTAATTTTTACTGAAATATGATTTCAAAAAAATGTGAATAAATTATTTTTATTTTGTCCAGGAAAATGCGTTTCTTGTAGATTTTTTTCTTCAGATCACACTTCGTAATAATTTCATGGGTACCGCCGATAAAATGAGAGAAGAAAATTTTCAACAACGAAAATCGTCTGAAAATTCCAAAAAACTAAAAGATTTTTACTTCTCTTACTCATTATTGCAAATCGTAGAGAAGAAATTTTTAATTATTTTAAATCACTTTTTTTCACAATCCTAATTTAAGCACATTTCAAAGGAGAAAGAGCGTAGAATTATTCAAAGCTGTTACATCATTTTGGAAAATTTGGGAAATATTTTTGGAATGTTACTTTAAATGGAAGAATTCAGAAAAAAACAGGAAAAAGAGGAATTCTGTGTTGAAAATTTTAAACGTAGAAAACCCCATTAAAACATAAATTTTTCTTAAGGTATGTATTTTATGAGCGACGACTTGGCAAGTTTTTTTTTTTACTAAAATACAAATTTTACATAGAAGAAAAGCAACAAGCTCTCCCCCTCCCATTCAAATTCGGTCTTGTTCCATTCAAACGAGGAAAAAAATTCCCAAGATGTAGGACAAATTGTATGAAACTTGGCAAAAAATCATTGAATCTTAAGAATTTGTTAAATATCATAGGTCAACAAAGGAAATGCTGTTTGAAGTTTAATGGATGATTTTTACAGTATTTTTTTGAGCTGGTCGCGAGCAAAATGGTGAAAAAAAATTCCATCACCCGAAGATTTTTTTACCTCCTATTTGATTTTTTGTTGAAGAATTTTTCAACACTTTTTGATAACTTTTGACACTTCAAGTCAATTTTCTAAGGCGAAGGAAGGATATAACGAAAAAAATGAACGGGACGTAAAATGAAAAAGGTAAACTTTCCTTTCCGTAAAGTTCAACTAATTTTTTCTGAGGAGGATAACTTTCGAGATATTTCAGTGAAAAGTTCAAAGATTAATTCTCAAAAACTAAGCCTCCAAGAAGAAAACTAGGTAGATAGGTAATCGAAATGTACAAAAAGGATATTTTATACTCTACAATTGACATTCTATGCTCATTTTTTTTACTCTCTCTTTGCCCAGAAAATCGACTTTAAAAGGGTCAAAAGTTATATCAAAAAATGTAAAACAAATTCTCAACAAACAATCAAAATTGGAAGAAATACTGACCAGATGGAGAAAAATTGAAATAATATTTGATCTCAGGTCTAAAAAGACCTTGTCTGAAAATTTTTTATTTCAAATTAATTAAACAGGAAAAGTTTGAAAAAATCGATGCATTTCGATTTCGATTAGTAATTTTCTGTTTTTGTCTCTCCTTTCCCTCCCATCTTATGATGTAATTTCGCTTTTCTGAATTCATTCAAAACTTGATTGAAATCAGCAGCGAATAACTTGGAAACAAAAAAATTATTAAATGGAAAAAATATAGGTAATCAATAAATTTGGTATATGTATGTGAGCTTGGATATAGAAACCACTCTAAAATGTCAAAAATTCGTTTTGAGTCAAGGTTCTCCCTTGATTCAATTCCTTCTAAAAACCCCAAAATCAGTGTCAACTTAAAAATAAATTTTAGACATCCAAGGGTGATTTTTATATCCAGGTTCACAATATAAAAGAAATCAGATTCAATTCATTGTATAATTGTCGAATTTCCGGCCTTTGATAGTTGGAAAGGGTATGGACGGATAAAGGGGTGAATTTGGCCCCAGGCGCGTTTGGGCTCCTAAACACCTAAGTGGTGTATATGTATTAACTAGAAAAATTTTTCACAAAATTTTGGACTCCTAACCCTTCCATATCGGAGTTATGGCCATTTTATTGCATTATTTTCAAAAAATTTTAATATTTCAACAGAAGCGAAGGAAATTTTTTATTCTTTAGCACAAAAATACATTTCATAGAGGTGTATTTATGGTAATTTTTTCAGCAATTTTGGTACACTCCTTCACGTTTTTTCGGCTATTTGAAGTTTTCAATCGTAAAAAACACCACATAAGCGAAGAGCGACCACCCTGAAAAAATTACTAATATACATTTTTTTATATAGAATATTGCTGTGTATTTGGTTTTGGCCATTTCTTTGAACTAAGAGCCGAAAATTGCGAAAAACGGTATAAAAATGTTGTAATTTCAGCAGATTTTTCAAATTTTGAGCTTTTTATGCGGAAAGAAAATATTAAATGAAAAAACCAATCCCATATTCGGGTTCAGCAGGTCAAAATACCCTGATAAACATTTTTTTCGCGATAGTTTTGCTTAAAGTTTCAAAATTCACGTTTTTCACTGATTTTTCATGGCGAAAGTAGTGAATTTCGAGGCTTCAAGTAAAACGATTGCGAAAAGGGTGTTTGTCGAGGTATTTTAACTTGCTGAACACGAATATGGAATTGGTTTTTCATTTGCTGATTTTTTTCCTGGAAAATTCGACATTTGAAACTTTAAGCAAAACTATCGCGAAAAGTGTGTTTATCAGGGTATTTTGACCTGCTGAACACGAATATGGGATTGGTTTTTCCATTTAGTCTTTTCTTTCCGCATAAAAAGCTCAAAATTTGAAAAATCTGCTGTAATGACAATATTTTAGTACCGATTTTCGCAATTTTTGGCCTTATTTCAAAGAAATGGCCAAAACCAAATACACAGCAAAATTCTATATTAAAAAACGTATATTTTAGTAATTTTTTCAGGGTGGTCGCTTTTCGCTTATGTGGTGTTTTTTACGATTGAAAACTTCAAATATCCGAAAAAACGTGAAGTAGTGCACCAAAATTGCTGAAAAAATTATCATAAATACACCTTTACGAGATGTAACTTTGTGCTAAAGAACAAAAAATTTCCTTCAGTTCCATTGAAATTAAAAATTCTTGAAAATAATGCAATAAAATGGCCATAACCCTGATAGGGAGGGGGTTAGGGGTCCAAAATTTTGTGAACATTTTTTCTAGTCAATATACACCGCTTGAGGTGTTTAGGAGCCCAAACGCGCCTGGGGCCAAATTCACCCCTTATCCGGCCATACCCTTTGTTTCACCACAAAAAAATCGATTTTTTGGAAAAATCAAGCCTCCAAAAAAAAAAAAAATGAATAGGACATGAATTGTAGAGCGTAAAATTTCCTTTCTGTGGAGTCCAATAAATTATTTTTTTCTTAGGAAGCATAGTTTTTGAGATATTGTAAATAAAAATATAAAAGTTAAATTTTGAACTAAAATCTCTCAAAAGTTAGTCCTCCTAAGAAAAAACTAGCTGGACTTCACAGAAGGGAAAGTTTACGCTTTACAATTTATGTCCCATTCATTTGTTTCGTTGAACCTTTTTGCCCAGAAAATCGACTTTAAATGTCAAAAATTATCAAAAAGTGTAAAAAAAATTAAAATCGTGAAAAATCCTCGATTGATGGAATTTCCTTCACTATTTTTCTCGTGACCTGTGCGAAAAATACTATAAAAATCACCCATTAAACTTCAAGCATTTCAAAAGTTTTAAAATGTCGCCCTGTGAATCTACCGTGTAACTTACCAAAAAAATTGCGCTGTATTCGTCAATCGAATTCCAATCCTGAAACAAACAAAAAATTCTCATTTAGGTCTACTTGCCACAAAAAAGAAAAACTCGCGCAAATTCCAGCTAAGCCTCTAAAATACCAAAAAAAACAACAATTTCTCTCTTTGGAACCCTACAACCGAGAAAATCGTCAACCATATTCACGTTCAATTCGTATGGCATCTATCCCTCCAAAGGAACCGTTTCAATTACGAAACACGCCGTATAATAAATTCGCCAGCGTCGAACAAAGATCAACCCTGCGGCCAAATCGATCTCGCATTCTTAAGCGAACTGCAACTTCTTGAAAAGTTCATGCTTATACATGAATTTTCTTCCACTTGCATATACGGTCGGGTTGGTTTTTTTGCATAATATAAGGATGCTGAGTTGTTACCGAGGCGAGGAGGAGTGAAAAAAAAATACCCAACGTTTTAGAATAAACGCTTTTACTTTTTTACGTCAACTTCATAAATTTTAAAACGTATTAACCCCCTTTACTATAGAGATAAGCGAAGTAATTTGAAAATGGTATACATCCAAGTGTTAGTATATAGCTGGAAAATAAATTCCATTTTGTTATACGTAACCGAGATAAATAAAAAATAATTTGAAATAAATTTAAACGCTTGGGTTACTCTTTTTTCTCTTTCGTTCTTCCTTCTTCCTAGGTAGCTACGTAGTTTCACTCGTATTTCTACGTAATGGCGCGGCGGCGTTGTTTATACAAGGGCGACGTTACTTTTTTTTTCAAGATGCCTGCCAATGAATATCTCATTTGTGAATTTTTCATCTTAAAACGAGGTCTGGGAAAAGAAAGCATCAAAATTCAAGTAAGTACATACATGAATAGAGAACACACCAGGCTTATTTTATTCCACCGGTAACTTAGCACCATTGGTACAAGAGCGAAAAAAAGGCAGAAAACTTTTTACCGCGAAAATTGCTACAAATACGCGAGATCGGATGGATCTTCGGTGTACGAAGGAAAACACGCCAAGAACATCCTCGGAGACGTGGCGGGTAAAAGAGCAGGGTCGAAGCAAGAATCGAGCAGCATAAAAGTAGCGCGAGCGGCGGAACCCCTTGTAAAAATTTCGTTATTCGCCGGGACGTAAAATATAAGTTCATTTCAATGCCCGGACCAAAGCCACCAGGGAACATCGACGATTCATAATTCTATCGCCTTAATTTCGCCGCCGACCAAACGACCGGGTAAAAACGCGACGAGTGAAGTTTAGGAAAAAAAAATTCCATCCTAAATCCCTACACAGCGAATCGGGGAGCAGGCATCTTGATGAACACGCATCAACGGTCCCTCGGGTCCGGGGTGATTTTCCAATAAAGGAAGTAAATTTCGATACCCGAGGGAATCGGGCATCGCAGCCCGCAGTTTTTTCGCTTATCGTCTCGTGTCCAGCGAGTTCATAAATGGTCTCTGTAGATTACCTCGGTAATATTGATAGCTTAGCGCGATTTCTTTGGCGAGGCGATAGAGTGAGCCGTTTCAAAATGCTGCAACCGTTAATTGGAAGGTTTGCCCAGATAGGGTTGGTTTATCCGACTACCGCGTCTTATGCTGCGTGAAAACGTGAACCGTGCGTGCGAACGTGGGCGCGTGGGGTGATGAAAAATGACATTTCGGGCTCGTTATTACCCCGGTTATTAATTTCAACGACGATTTTTTCCCAATCTTGCTCTCTTCGTCTGATTTTTTGCGCCAACTAAACCGCACCAGCACGAAATACGACGCGACTGGCAAGACTTGAGAAATGGTTAAACCTCAAAAGGGTAGAAATTAGCCGACCAAATGAAAGCGTAATTCAATGGTTAACTTTTATGTGCAGCCCTTAAATACGCTATTTTGATGGGTAAAAGAAATGTACTACGCTGCATACGACGAAATTATATCTTTTTTCGTACATCTTTATGGTAGTTTCGCCATCAGCGACGTACGTTTTTGGGTGTGCTGATGTCGAAGGAGGGAGGGAAAGTGGAAAATTGACAAGAGTATAAGAAAAACATATAGAAGAACGTATTTTTTTCAACAGTTAACCGAGTGTACAGTTCGCAAAATGACGTGACAAATTGAATTAGCCACAGTTGACCAAATTATTGTATCATCGACGAGTAGATATCCCGAAATGTACCAGTGTCACTAAATGTGATTTATTCGTCTAGGTTTTTCTTTTATATGAACCGAGTATACATATAGTTGAACTGTTTTTTTTTTTAGGTGGAGTATTTGTAAGTTTTCTATCTCTATCTCATACGGCCACAAAAGCAGCAAGAGTTGGAAAAGTTGAATAAAATTATGTAATTGAAAAATTGGGAGATAGTGAGTTAATCCCCAGCTTTGAAAAACGTTCTAATTGATTTTCATTTTTTTTTCAAATGTACGAATTGATTCCCCCTTTTTTTCAGGGGTAGGTACATATAGGTATTAGGGTGGATCGAAAAAAAAAACATATCTTGGATTTCGACCAAATTTGATGTGGTTTACTTTGAGTGGGAGACTTCACAAAAAAATTTTGAGCCCCCGAGGGGCAAGGGGAGGGGGCAGGAGGGGCTCAAATTGTACCTCATTTTGAAAAAACGCTGTTTTTTGCGTTTTTTAGCCAACCAAAGTTGTGTCAGAAGCCTTAGTAAGACTTAAAAGATGCGATTTGAGTTTCTACATCTCCCTAAACCATCGGCTTCCTTCTCCGATCAAAACTCTGACTGCTACCAGGGGGTTAAAAAGTTGCAGATTGCAATATTTCAATAATATGAAATTTTCACTGAGCTGGAGTGATTTTTTTTTTCATCGAGTAAGTAAACAAAACATTTTTTCAACCACTAAAAGTGAATTTTGAAAAAAAATTGAAAATTTTATACACCAGTGCAGCCAACTGTAAATCATGAAATTCCAAAATACGGAATTTATATAGGTAGACTTTGAATTGATTATGTTTTCGCCTGAAAATATTATGTATTTTTTTTTCAATCACTGAAAGTATATTTCGAATTTTTTTTCGAAAATTTTGTATGTCAGTGCAGCCAGTTACAAATCGTGTCATGTTACACTATGGAATTTACGTTGACCTCGAATTAATTTTTTTTATCGTTTGAAATATTCACTATCATTTCGTTTTCAATTATCAGAAATGAAAAATTTTTAATTTTTCTTTAAACATTTTTAACGTCAGTGCAGCCAGTTGCTAATTGTGATATTCTGATATTATGAACTAGAATGCATTATTTTTTCGTCAAGTGATTGAACCAATTTTTTCTCCAATCAATAGAAGTATGTTTTGAATTTGAAGAAATTTTTGAGAAATTACGCTGCAAGGCAGTCAGCTGCGTAAGAAAATGCTAGAAAAATGAAAAAGCGCGGAACCGGATTCACAAATATATAATGTAATTATTTTAAGAACATTGAATAGTAAAAAAAAATACAGATGTAGAAACCCTAAATAGGATAATCCTTTTTGGTCTCAAATTTTAAAAAAAAGTTTTGATTTCGAAGTTTATTGGCAATAAATCCTTCTCGTTCCTCAAAATTGGTCCAATCACTTGACGAAAAAATAATGCATTCTAGTTCATAATATCAGAATATCACAATTAGCAACTGGCTGCACTGACGTTCAAAATTTTTAAGGAAAAATTTAAAAATGTTTATTTCTGATAATTGAAAACAAAATGATAGTGAATATTTCAAACGATAAAAAAATTAATTCGAGGTCAACGTAAATTCCATAGTGTAACATGACACGATTTGTAACTGGCTGCACTGACATACAAAATTTTCGAAAAAAAAATCGAAATATATACTTTCAGTGATTGAAAAAAAATACATAATATTTACAGGCGAAAACATAATCAATTCAAAGTCTATATAAATTCCGTATTTTGGAATTTCATGATTTGCTGTTGGCTGCACTGGTGTATAAAATTTTCAATTTTTTTTCAAAATTCACTTTCAGTGGTTGAAAAAATGTTTTGTTTACTTACTCGATGAAAAAAAAAATCATTCTAGCTCAGTGAAAATGTCATATTATTGAAATATTGCAATCTGCAACTTTTCAACCCCCTGGTAGCAGTCAGAGTTTTGATCGGAGAAGGACGCTGATGGTTTAGGGAGATGTAGAAACTCAAATCGCATCTTTGAAGTCTTACTAAGGCTTCTGACACAACTTTGGTTGGCTAAAAAACGCAAAAAACAGCGGTTTTTTTTCAAAAGGAGGTACACTTTGAGCCCCTATTGCTCCCCTCCCCTTGCCTCTCGGGGGCTCAACATTTTTTTGTGAAGTCTCCCACTCAAAGTAAATCACCCCACCAAATTTGGTCGAAATCCAAGATATGTTTTTTTTTTCGATCCACCCTAATAGGTATACGAATTGATTCCCAACCTCTTTCAACAAAGGAATTTTTCAGGAGAGCGAATTAATATGCACAAAACGTTTCTACGACTTGAAATTAGGTTCAGCAATTATTGGTTTGTTTCAAAATGTGGATTTGGGCCTACAGAGCAGGTTTCACTCCAGTTCTCAAGAATTGAAGTGAAAAAATTTCCCATATTATGTTTCTAAATCATACGTACAGATCTTCAAAGTTTTCGAGCTTTTTATTTAGAAAACACAAAAAAGGTGTTGAAATAATTTTTTAAATCCAAAATAAATAACACCATTGTTTTTTTCGTAAAATTTTATTTCCGAAACTGAGATTAAAAAATTCTCAAGCATAAGCGCATCCAGATGGGCAAATTTTTCATTTTAATTCTTGAGAACTGGAGTGAAACCTGCTCTGTAGGCCCCAAATCCACATTTTGAAACAAACCAACATTTGCTGAACCTAATTTTAAGTCGTAGAAACGTTTTGTGCATATTAATTCGCTCTCCTGAAAAATTCCTTTTTTGGAAAATAAAGTGGGAATCAATTCATACATACCCTACCAAAGAAATGGGAATCAATTCGCACATTCACTCTTGAAAAAGGGGTAATCAATTCGTACATCTCCAAAAAAAAAAAAAATGGGAATCAATTCCCCTGTATTTTTCCACAAATATTTCTTTGGGAATCAACTCACGTACAGCCGAAAAATTAAGTAAGAGATTGGTCCAATGTCGTCAATTTTTTTCAAGTTTTGAAATCATATTTATGCGTAAGTACCAAAAAAAAGTTGATTTAATAACACGTATATGATTTGAATTTTTATCGGCACGGTAAATGCCTATTCTTCTTCAGTCAGCTTCAATGTCAGTCCTCGAGGAATTTGATTAATCAAGGCCGAGTTGAAATGCGAGTTGAAAATACCTTTAAACCAAACTAGCTACCACGAGTGTTTCGCATAGCTTAGGATTTTTGAAATTGCAATTCTGTAAAATTCATAATTCCATCTCATGATTACTCAACATGAGTCGATGCAGAGCCAGCGAGAAGAATTGCAAAGGGGGTATTTGTTTTGGACTCACATTCGTTGAAATAATTGACCGAGGCCTAAGGAAGAAGGAGGTAAAACTGTGGGGTACCTAAAAAAAAAACTAGAAACATTTAAAAAATACCCTGATCAATGCTGAAACACTCATCAACCTAAATTACCTTCAAAAAATTAGTAAATACTTACTTGAAAAAATTTACTATTTCTTCACAAAAATGGAGAAGAAATTAAAATCTTGGAAAAAATTGGCCAAAGGAACTGAAGTATTGCGGAATTGTCAAAATTTCAGGAATTTATTACCAACTGACAAGAGAGGTGTTTCAACCGGCAGGACAATTTTGGGTCAAGACAAAAATACAAATCGAAAGTGCATCGTAAAAGAACCCCGTATCTAAAATTTGAGATGCCAAAATTCATTTCTGAAATTTTGGCGAATTTTTGAAAATTTCAAAACTAGGTACCTCATTGCCAAGCAAAAATGAAAATTTGATCTAGAGAACGAAAAAATCTGAAATTTAGTATGCAGCCTGAATTCGACTTACCAAATCGATTGAAAACAGTTTGGTGACGTTTTAAAGCCTCATCCGGAAATTCTTGGAAATTTCCAGCACTAAAAAAAAGTCCATCAGTAAAAGTGGCATGGCCGTGGTTTTTCTGATGAGGTAGCAAGATAAAATACTGACGAACATTATGTAACTGCGAGAGCATTTTGGAAAGTTTCACCCCCTCCCCCGTCATCTAGCCCTTACTCCTTCAATGAATTCAATGGAAAATTGCAAACAAGATGTCAAAAGCATTAAATTTTTTGGAAAATTCAAATACTAGATCCAAAATGTTAAAACTTCATTTTTAATTGAATTTATCTATTGAATCTTGAAGTTGAAGAAAAAATATAATATTTATAAAAAATAACCATGAATTTAATTCAAACAATCCCATTAAGAAAGAAAAATGTTGGTTTTATTGCGGAGGGATCTAAAATTGGAGAAATGCTCACTTTATTGGTACCAAAGATTTCTCCTGATTTTGCTATTTTTTCAGAAAAAAATTCATAAATTGGAATATCATATCTATTTCTTAATTAAAGTGATTTTTTTTTTCAAAATTAGAGAAAAAGAACTAGGATTCCCTCGACTCTGCTTTGTATAGCCACAAATTTTATAGTTTTTTGTAGCATTTATTTTTCAAAATAGATTAGAATTTCTCCATAATTGTAACACAGTTACGCATATTTTGAATTTTTAAAAATTCGAGGAAAATCAAAAAAGCGGTCCCAAACGAAAATTTTATGAAGGATGAAATATTTTTTCTCTAATTTCTTTGGATTTCCTGAAGGAAGGACAAAAAGTATTGACAGCACTGCTAATATCAAAAAATGAGAAAAATGAGGTTTAGGCTGTACAAAATTGAAAAATGGCATGTATTTAGACTAAGTTTCCAAATTTTAGAATTATGTCATATAAAGAAAGATAGAAATGATGCTCGAGTTAAAAGAGGGTGCAATTCGCCTTTCACATGCTCTTTGAGACCTTTACGAGGGGCAAATTCCTCCCCCATTCCGGTGATATCTACACTTGACAGATTTCTTAAAATAAAAAATTCACCATTTTTATCACTTTTATTTAATTTTGTTTTTTATCGCCTTGAAATTAGGTCTTTTTTTGGAAAATGGGAAGTCCTAATGAAAAACTAAATCACAGACCGAACGAATGGTGGAAAATTCCATTCTAATACCACTTTCCAACATTTCAGAGATGGAATAGAATTTTCCTGATTTTTCCTTTTTTTTACTAAAAAAAATTTCCCACCAAAAAAATTTTAAAATTGAAAAAAAAACGATTTACCAAAATTTTTCCACGGTTTTATTCCAAAAATTGCACTTAGACGATTATAAAGAAGGTATAAAAAAGCAATACGGATTGATACCTAGTACATATATGTTATTTTGTCCCATTTATTTACAGAGTTTTCCTGCCAAAAAAATCGAAATTGAAAAAAAGTAATTTTAGGTAAATTTTTGTTTTTTGGTTGGTAACACCGTTTTGAGGGAAAAAATGAAAAATATGATGATTGAATTCTCTTTCCTAACTACCAAATAGGTCCCAAAAATCACCCACTTTCATATCATTGGTCGGTCAACACTTCAGTTTGAAACTTAGAAAGTTAAAACTGCTCTCCTGCAAAAAACACTTTTTGGATCTAAGCCACTTTTTCTTATGACTGGTCACAATTTTGTTGAAATTTATTGCCTATTTCATGAAATAGACAGAAATTACGCTTTGTGTCCAGGGCTGGTAAGTCAGCCTTAAGCTTTAAGGAGCTGATGATTTTTTCAGAAATAAGCCTATGCGTTAGGCCTAAGCGTTATTTTTAAAATTTTAAGTTTTAAGTTTAAGTTTAGGTTTTATTTTTTTTGAGCTTAAAACTTAAAATTTTTTGCTCCATCTTTCCATTTTTTCAATTTTTTTCAAACTAACTTTTTTCATCTCTTCCTAACCTTGAAATTTTTTCAAATTGGAATTATTCATTAATTGTTCGTAAAAATTTTTTCTCAATTTCTTTCCAACATGAAATTATTTCAAATTTTAGAATTTTTTCTCATTTTTTTCTCACCTTGAAATGAAACATTTTTTTCAAACTCAAATTATTTTCAGGCCTGAAATTTTTCTTGAAACATTTTTCTATATTTTTGAAATTTTTTCAATCTGAAATTTCCTTAGATATTTTATCAACTTGTTTTCCAATCGCTTTTCAATTCAAAATTTTTTCCAGTTTACAATTTGTTGACATTTTTTATAAATCTGAATTTTTCATCTAGGTACTTATCATTTTTTGATTCTCCAAAAAAAAATTCAATAAATGAGAAACAATTTCATGGTGTGACTAGGGTAGGTGTGCAACAGGAGGCATTATTTTACATAATACTTTTGAATTCCAGAATTCAGAGTAAGTAGGAAAAAATATTAGGATTGGATACAAAAATTGAGTTGAAGAAATATTGAAAAGAAACTTTAAAACTTTGAAGTTTTGGTTTGAAATAATTTTGAGAAAAAAATCTGAGTTGAAAAAATTTTAAGATGAGAAATCGAATTTGAAAAAGTTTTAGAATTCAGAAACAATCTTGGATTTAAAAATATTTAAGGGGAAAAATTTGGTTTGAAAACATTTTGAGAAGAAAATTTAGCAGCTTGAAAAAATTTAGAGAAAAAAACTTGAATTTCTTTTCTTTCTTAGTTTTTAATTCAGCCCCCCCCCAGAAAAATTATAAAAAATGGATTTAAGCTTTAAGCTGTAAGCCAATGATTTTTGACCGTTCAGCTTTAAGTTTAAGTTTAAGTTTAAGTTTTAAAAAATTTGGCTTCAAGCTTTAAGCGTAAGTTTAAGTTTCATTTTTAAAAATTCATTTTAAGTTTTATTTATTGGCTTACCAGCCCTGCTTGTGTCTGCTTATTGCATGAAATCGGAAATTAGCTGCCATTTTCGTGTCAGAGGCAAAAAAATTGCCTACTGCATGAATCAGACAATTACGTCGATTCGCGTATCATGGAGCATGATTCGAAGAAAAAAAAATGAGGACCCAAAACCGACAAAATTTTCTCCTTTAACCATTCAATACGCCTTCTCCACCCAAATACATCACACTCAAACAACCAGCACACAATAAACTCTGCATACGCCCAAAGTCGTTAAATGGCCCGCATCTCAAGCGTGATCATTTTTCCTAATTTGTATTTCCAATTAACGCGAGCAAAACACACTATACTTTTGGGATCAGTTTGGGCACGTTAAGCAATTCGCGTCGGCATAGCGTAGCGAAACCTAAATAAGTGCAAAAATTTATACAAGAAAAAGAATAAAAACATAATTTAAAATCTCGCCGCGCCTTGCTCGCGACGAATACTACTCCACACGCGCGTATATTTTCAAAAACAGAACCCATCTCGCATCTTCGCATCTCAACGTTCAACAACGAAGTACGAAAGAAAAAAGAGAAGAAAAAAATGATGATAATAATTCGACGTCATAAAATCGGTTTCCATTTGTAACTGAAAATCTAGCAACGGTGGCATTATTAATTCACATCACATTCGAGATTTGAGACGACGATCTTTACAATAATTCCACCAACAACCTATTTAATCAGCCAGTTAAATTAGAGGAAAAAATTCCAACATTGTACACGTTTAAGCATCCGCTCTATTAAATTGGTACATCGTTTAATAATCGAGATAAAGCCGCACTTTTGTAGTGATCATGGTACGTATAAATTGTGTTCGAGACAAGGTTGCTTCTTTTTTTCTTCTTCTTTATAGAGAACCATGCGAGGCGATATTTTCAATTTTCGGATACTTTTTACCTCGTACAAGTCGGTAATTATATGCTGGTGGCTTTTTAATGGAATGTGCCTGGCGAGCGTCAAAGGTAAAATTTATATCTTTCATTAACGCCTATCTAATTGTTCGGAAATTGGCCGAGAATACGTTATTGTATCGTATTTTACGTCTATATTGGTGTTTCGTTGCAGAGAACACTTTTTTTTTGGTGTTTGATCACGTATTTTGACGGTGCTTGTTTCGTTTTTATACGTGAAATGGTACAAATGTCGTATTACTATCGATTTTTATTATCTAAATGGCGAAATTTTATTAAGAAATACGGTCGCAGAAATTTTTATGCGTGAAATTTTTTCAACCTTGAGGATATCTAAACCGTGCCCGATCGTTTATTCGAAATGGTACCAATTTTCACCAGACAAATTTTCCAATCGGCAAAATGCATCGGTGGATTTCACAGTAAATTACGATAAATTTAAATCCGAGGCCTTTTTGGCGAATTTATGAGATCTACCGACGCATGAAGAATGAATTATTAGACGGGTTTAATGCGTTTGTCTATTATCCCCCCCTCTTCTCCCTTTATCATGTTTCCTATTTCGCCATCACAGGAAAGATTTTTCTTCGGAGAAATCTGTTCAAGGCATAAAATTAGAAGATAATTTCATTTCCAACAGCGATTTTTATTGAATTGAGGAGTTCTTAAAAAAAAATGTCCCCTCTGGGTATGATCAAGAATTCAATTTTTGTTCCCTTAGTCAGCCCATCACTCTGAAATAGTGTAATTAGACTTTCTAAGAATTTACCGAGAAATTTCATGGCACTGTTGCTAGCTGTATTATGACTTACACAATTTTCAAAGATTTCCAGTCGACAGCTTTGTCATAAAAAAAATTCCAAAAATACAGTGTGACACAAAAGTTTGGTCCATTTGAGATACTTCTCAATATCTTGAGACTGAAAAGAGATACGGAGACGGTTGAAATGACATAGTGTTTCCAGTGATGCGGGCATTGAGGGCCAATGTTTATATTTTCAGTCCTACACACAGAGGTTCCCCCTTGAGAAACCAGTTTGGATCAAAAACAGTGATGGGAAACTGAGACTGAAAACTGAAAAAAACTAAAACTGGAACTGGAACTGATGAAAACTGAAACGGAAACTGAAACTGAAATGAATTTCAGTCAAGTTTCAGTTTTTTTTTTAAATTTTCTATTTTATTACCCAGGTCGACACGATTTTACCGAAAAATTTTACTTCACATTGCTTCAAAATTTTATTCAAAATGTTTCCACCTAGAAATTTTTTTCATTGACAATAATTTTCAATCGCGAATTTATTCTTAATTTCTTTCGTACCTATTTTAACATTTTTTTCGAAATTTTTACCAAATCTTGATTTTTTGTTGACATTTTTCAACTCTTAAAATTTTTCCCCATGATTTTTCCTACTTCGAATTATTTTCTCAAACCTTCTCCTACTTTCGCACGAATTTTCATTGTTTTCGCTAGCATTGAAAATTATTTTTCCAACCTAAGACTTTTCTCAATTTTTTTCAACTTTGAATTAATTTTCCTTATAAATTCTGAATTTCGATTCCCACTTTCCCACCCAAAATAAATCTTCAATATTAATAAATGAATGAAATCAAATCAATTTCTTTTGGGTGGGAAAATGGGAAACAAAATTCAGAATTTATGAGAAAAATTAATTCAAAGTTGAAAAAAAATTAAGAAAAGTCTTAGTTTGGAAAAATAATTTTGAATTCAAGTGAAAAAGAATAAAAATTCCCAGAAAAAATGCGAAGTAAAAAAGGTCTGAGAAAATAATTTGAAGTTGGAAAAAATTGGGAGAAAAAATTTCAAGAGTTGAAAAATGTCAACCAAAAATCAAGATTTGGTAAAAATTTCGAGAAAGAAATATTAAGATACAAAAAAAAATTAAGAATAAATCATCGAAAAGAAAAAACATTTAAAAAAAATTCTAACTGATTTTTTTGTGCCTTGCCTACCAAAAAGTGACATTTCTGAGCTAACTGTGAGTTCAATGACAAAAATGATGAGAACCAAAATTGTAGGGAATGAAATTTCCTATCTGATAGAAATGATTAGATTTTTCTGGAAGGCATAGTTTTCAAAATATTTTTGAGTAAATTTTTTTTGAAAATTTTCACTCCAAAAAGTTCAACTTGAAACGTGTTCTCCAACAACAAATTTCAAATTCTTACAATAAAATCGTCAATTTTACATGAAAAAATCCAAAAAAGGTCACTTGAATCGTAATTTCATGTAGGTTCAGAATTCAGTAAATAATTTTGTGACCAAGTGGTCACTTCTTCTAAAAAAAAAAAAACGCCTCAAATAAATAACAAACTCTCAGCAAATGCAAAAGAAAAAAAAACAAAAAAAACTGAAACTGATATTTTTAAAACTGATATCATTTCAGTTTCCCATCACTGGTCAAAAAATGGAGATCTCGGTTGAAATGGGGTATTTTTTTGAAACCAGTGCAGTAGTTTCGAACCAGTTGTCAATGGTATCCAAAAAAATGGAGATATGAAAAAAAGTTTTAAACAAAAGTTGAAGAGAATTAAAAAACAGTAGGGCAAGATACTTAATCCATTTTTCCCAAGGCGATCACCGCGGTTATCAAAAAGTGGAGATATTAAAAAAAGTGCGTACCACAATTTTTTTATCCAGTATGAAGAAGAAAAGTTATAACTTGAAAAATAAAAAATTATACTCAAACCTTTTTTTTGCGACAACTTTTTTCCATTGCAAGATGGAAAAGTTATGAAACGAAAAATGATTGTTTTTAATTCTCTACAACTTTATTTCAAACTTTTTTTCATATGTCCACCATTTTGGATAATTATTATTGACACCTGGTTCTAAACTGCTGAACCGGTTCCAAAAAAAAATATATATACCTACAACACTTTAATTGCGCCAGTGTGGAGTTTATTTCATAAAAAATCCGAGACCCCGTGGAAGACCTCCAATAAGTATACAAAGCCTGAGTGCTGAAATTATGACGTCACAAACGTGGTGATTTTTATGGGTTTCGCTCAATTCACATTGCTTCTTTAGGTACGTTTTTATTTGTGTTTACATTTCTTGCGCATGCGCAGAAAGAAGTAAACACGTACAATGCTGTTGTGAATTAATTAGTGAAAACTTGTGAATCTCTGAGGCTACTGAATCAAATTTGTTGAAATTTTAATATGTTATATAAAAAAGCATTCCTGACAGGCTGAGAGACCCCTTTTTCTGATTTTCTAAAAAAAAAAATTAAAATAGAAATATTGTTCAAAACTTTGAAAAAATGGAAAAACGGCTCTGCCAGCCTATCAGAAATGTTATTTTATACCATAACCAAATTTCATCAAATTTGATTCAATAGAGCTGTTGAAACTACGTCATCCTTATCAAAAATAGTGATAAGGAACTGGCGGGAAAAAGAAAAAATCATTCATTTCGTACGTATTTATACGGAATTTTCTTTCCCACCAGTTTAATTGTGACGTCAGTTTCAACAGCCCTATAGTCCCCGAAAAATCTTGCAAGAACAAGAACTGCCATCAAATCTTGCGTTTCTTTCAAGTTCAATAAAAATAATTATAATGACAATTGAAACTTCTAAATGCTTTAATTTTCTTCTTTCTACGTTCTAAAATCATATTCGTTTGTTGTTTCATCATTTTATCACTTTATAACCCAAAAAAACGAAAATTCGGATTTGCGCCTTGTTAAGTTGCAGATAGGCCAGAATTAATTCCCGCAAAGCGTAGAGCACCCTCTTAAATCTTCAAAGAAATTTGCTGCTTTTTATCCACTATATTTCAAGGGCATAAGTGATGCCGATTTCAAGGTCAATAAATCTAAATTTACATAGTACTTAGTTAAACTTGACAATTTTTGTCGAAAGTAAGTTATTTTTTTCAATCCATCCTAATATCAGCCCTCTACAAATTGGAAGATTCTCAAAGTCAAGGAAGGAAACTTTTACATTTCACGTTACTTTTATATTTATAGAGAATAATTCTATTTTCAATCAATAAAATGTACCGATTATTCACATCACGGTTTTTGTCTTCAGAAGTCTCTTATTGGACAATTTCTCTAAATCCTCATTCCCATTTCCGCCCCCTTTAACGTTTCTTTTCACTGGAAGAAATCACGAATCATTTTCCAAACATTTTGTTTAGCAATGATCTAATCTGTTTGCTCATAAGGAGGAAATGTAACAGCCCGGATTTTTTGCTGAGCAATTTTGAGTTTCAAAAATGAGAAAATCAGGTGCCTTTTGGTTGCAAAATTGAAAAAAAATCACACCTTGAATCTGGAAGAATTGCAAGGCGAAAATAATGAAATGAAAAAATCGAGATTTTCATATTACTGACAATATTATATGTACACCTCAATCTACATTTTTGGCCTACAATTATCTTTGGCTTATACACAACCAGAGGGCAGCGCGCCTAAACCTTCCCCCTTCATTGACAAGATTTCACCTTTGGTGTGACAAATTAAACTTCGGTCAGAAAATTTACAAATTCAGGACGATTTTTTTGAGAAAATATTCGTTCGGAGTCAGAAAAAAAAGTTGTATTTTCAATGAGAAAAAAACTATTTAAGTCAAAATTTTACTTTTTTTTGTCCCTACCAACCGATATTTCTTTTTTTCCCTACAGTAGCGTTGTGATCTTTTTTTTATGCCCTAGCGAAGATTTGAAAAAAATCGAGTTTTTAATGCCCCAAAAGCATTTTTTTTTCATGTTTTGATGCTTTGAAAATCCCAAACTGAGGTAATTTTTGGAGAGGAGGGGTGAAACTGATACTCCCCTCCAGAATTGAGGGTGTCAGTCTGACACCACTAATTGTTTCCCTACTGAGAATTTTTCCTTCCAAAAACGACCAGCAATGAAGTAAAAATCCAAGTGTTTCTCAAAATTGTATTCTGGACTTCGCTGTTTTTGGTAGTGCTTCTCAAATTTCAACCAACTATGCATATGAAAAAAACTACGAAAATTAAACAGAAGTTGTTCTGAGAATTTAAGGAGTGGAATATGAAGTAACTGAACAATACATTTTTCATTTTAAAATCACCCTTAGAAAAGTAATGTGGTGAAAAAAAAACATTTCATGGGGTTCAACACCCTTCTGGTAGGTCTTACTTTATCGAGGGAGAATGAAGATTATACGAAGGGTCGTTTAAGAAAACCATTGTGACTTTTTCTCGACAATTTGATGCTAATTTGTCTACATCTGTGAAAAATCATAGATTCGAGAAGTTTTCATTTGATACAAAGAATAAAACGAAGAAAAATCACACCAGAGAATCGTAAACAAAATAAATATAAAGTTCTTTCATCTCGATAATCATCCCGGGACGAGTTTAATATCCGGATTATCCCAGTCACCTTGATTCCATCATTCCACACGCGAAATAATTCCAACGAAATTTTCTTTCCTCAATTTTTTTCCTCGGGTGTTACACGTTACCGAGCCAGCTCGCAAATACCTCGGAATTATTCGAGGTAGAAAACTGCGGCAAATACTCTCGGAATTAAATAAGTATTAAAAAAATTTTAAAAACACCGCCGCCGAAACCAAGAAAATAAAAAAGCAACGCGTTGAAATTCATTAAAAAAATTTCCATAACGAAAAATATAGCATAACGTAATAAAAACCAGCAGAAAACAACGAGACGAACGAAATAAACCAGAGAGAAAAACGTTAAGGGGGCGCGATGAAAACTGGTAAAAAAAGGTGGCAAGTACCAGTAAAAATATCGTAAAAACGGTTGCCGAGAAAAACATTTTGAGATTTTTCGTAAACTATACGCGAACGCCAGAACGTTCGTGGTGCGAAAAATTTCAAAAAAACGTTCACGTTTTAGGCGAAATATTAAAAATATTTCAATTTTTCGCATCGCGACGTCGTCTCTGACCCTGCCCCCTCTCTCGTTTTCAAAGCTCCTCGTGCGATTTGGTCCGGTACTGCGACGACGCGACGAGTAGCATTTAATAAATAACAATTTAAAATCTAAATTAAAAATAAAAACAACGGTCGACGGACGATTTTAAAAACGCAGCGTTGAAGATTTAAGACGCCTGGCTCGACGTACGCGAACGAAAAGATCTATTAAATAGGCGGCGAGTAAAATTTTTTATTTTGTTTTTTAATTATTTTCTGGGCGAAATTAACGCGAAGAATTCGTTTTTATTGGAAATTTCTTCTATTTTTATTCCTCCGAGGAGTAATTTTTTAAAACGTTTAATCATTTTGTTGCAGAAATACGAAACGATAAAAATAAAACGGAGAAGGAGAAATTAAGGAATGATTTGCTGCTGCACTACGATTCGTACGCTTTACCGGATTATAAAAACACCAACGAAATTGATGTTTTAATGTTATTCAATTTCGCCGAACTGGTAATGATAAATGATGCGATAAAGTTACCATCGCGTAGACCTGCGATTCATCAAAAATACATACACCCAGTGTCATATTGCGAATACGAACGAACGTATAATATACCTAGACCTACTACGATGAATTTACGTCGTCGTTCGCTTTTAAAACAATGTTATCGAATTGGGTTGCCACGCGAATTAGGGTCTCGAAACACAAGAGGATTAACACGGCAACCAGCTGCTTTTTAAGTACCACTTGGATAGATATACGTGTCTTTTGGTACAATAATACTGGCACGAGGGGATGAAGCGAGCTGGTTGCAAATCTCGAAAATATGTGTACTTAATTAATAAAAATCAATAATCATTTTTTCCAGCAGCCATTCGTTATTGGTACGTGGTACATGTGTTTTCATTTTTACAGGATTATCAAAGGAATATCATTTCGGTTAATGGAATAACAGCTTTGGTATGTTTTTTTTTTTAGATAAAAAATTTGAGATAAATTTTTGTACGTGATGTCGGGCTTTGCACATACACACACGTGTTTGGGTGTTTCTGACAGCTCGAAATATATATTTTTCAATTTTGAAGATCTCATCGCCCTTGGGTGGTTCATTTTCCTTTAAAAATGAGATTCCTAAAGTTTTAGCCCCTTATATCAATTAGGGATCATGCGCTGGGCTCTGTTTTCCTTTGAGATTTAACATAGGATCACATGCTAAAAATGAGAAAAAAAAGGAACATAATGCCTTATTTTCAGATACCAACGAAAAATCTGAAATTACGTCCCAATTTTTATAAGTAAAATTTTGGGCTCAAACAAAAATGAAACGTAAGTACCTACATCATAAAAGAACCCCATATTCGAAATTTCAGGTGCTGCAGATGATTTCTCGAATTATGGTGAATTTTTAAAATTTCAAAATAACCTCATTGCCTTGCAAAATATGAAAATTTTACCTAATCAAGGAAAAAAGCTGAAATTTTGTATATAAGGGTAAAGTGCCCTAACTTCGACCGCTTCCTAATTTCGACCACCGGCCGATTTCGACCGCTATGGACGCAATCTACACGAACAATTTTTTTTTTCATGTTCCTTTTTCATAGATGAACAATTTGAGACCCAAATCACAACCCTACAGGCAAAATTAGCGGAGAAAATTAAAAAAAACGAAATCCCATAGGTGAAATTTTTTTTACGTATTCTTTGATCTCAAATTATGAATAATTTTTTTAATAAATTCTACCAAATAATTGTGAATTGTGATGGGGCATGGTGTCAGATTTCGATAAAATCATCTTTTTTGAAAACAACTGGAGGTACGCAACAAAAATTTTCACCAAAGTTCAAATTGTTTGGGGTGCCCTAATCTCGACCAGCTATATTATCTTATGTAATCTGTTTTTTGAATGCGATTTTGTTTTTTCTGATTTTCTCCACGATTTTTGGCTGTAGGGTTGTCGTTTTGGTCTCATTTTGTTTATCTGTGAAAGAAGAATATGAAAAAATTCTTTTCGGGTAGATTGCGCTCTATGCGGGCGAAATCATCTGGTGGTCGAAATTAGGAACCCAAAATTTCAAAATCGATTTTTGAGTTTCCTCAGAAAAAAAAATCGCAAAAAATACAAAAAATGATTGTATAGGCTCAAAATTTTAGAGAGTGGTAGAGGAAGGATGAAGGTATTTTTTAAGCCATTTTCAACGTTTCTACCCCAAAAAGTCTTCGATTGGTGGAAGTTTGAAAAAAAAGTGGTCGAAATATGGCAACCTTACCCTTACCCTACTCTCTTAGTTTGAATCAGTCAAATCGACTGATTAAAAAAGAAGAATATTGAGTCATTAATGAAATCAGTGAAAAATTTACTGATTCAATTAGTGATTTTCATTTTTGAATCGGTCGTTAAGAAAAAAATTACTGATTCAAAAATGAAAATTCACAACTTGAATTAGTAATTTTTCACTGATTGGCAGTCAAATTTCATAGATTAACAGTGGAATCAGTGAAATTTCACGGTCAATCCAGTGATTCAATTTTGTCTATTTTAATCAGTCAATCATCAGTTTTTGATTGATTCAAATTAAGAGAGTATTTTCGACCTTCTGAATCGATTGGAAGCGGTTTCAAGATGTTTCGAAGCCTCCAGAAAATTTTGGAATTTTCCTGCGCTGCGCTGGAAAAAATCTCATAAGTCCAATGAACTTCAGCACCTATACTCGCGGAGGTGACCTATTTAATCGATTAAAGCAGAATTGTCCGAAATTCGCAACTTTGAGTTCAAATTTATAGTTTTTGGTTAACAATTTTCCTACAAAAAATTTAATTTTCCGCCAAAAAATATAAATTTGAACTCAAAGTTGAGAATTTCGGAAAATTCTGCTTTAACCAATCAAATAGGTAATCAAAATAGAAGTTCATATGGACCATTTTTATGAGCTTTTCTCAAGCGCCGGAAAATCCAAAAATTTTCTGGAGGCTCCGAAACGTCTTGAAATCACTTTCAACAAATATGGAAGGTCGCAAATAGGGTACCTATAAAACAAATTTAAGCTTTTCCCGTTGATAGATCAATTTTTCATAATTAGCAGGTTGATGAGGTAATTTTGAAATTTCAAAAATTCACAAAAATTTGAAAAATGAACTCCAGCACCTGAAATTTCAGATATGGAATTCTTTCATGATGTACTTTTAATTAATTTTGTTGAGGCTCAAAATTTTATTTTTAGTTGGGATAGCTCCCTTGTTGGGAATGAATTTTGGACCCGACAAATCATCCTGAGGAAGTTCAGGACTTCCTCAAATTGAGTGAAAATGGTTAAAATGTATCATTTAAGACTTAAAAATCTCCCTCGAATAATCCTAAGATCAAAAGTTTAACCCTAAAAATCAAAATTGACCCATATTTTCAGTTTTTTCAGAGATATTTAGAAATTTTTCATTATTTCTTACAATTTTTTTTTTTCGTTTTTAAAATTAGATCCCACAAGAAAAAAAGAGGGTCAACTGCATGGTTCCTAATTGATGCACTCAATGGATTAATTTTTTTATAAAATCATATCTGATTTATTTAGGATTGCGTCAAATTTTATCTGATTTGATAAAATTGTGCATCAAAAATATCCTAATAAAATTACATCTAATTGCGTCTGTTTTTTCTTTCAGATGCCATGTAATTAAAATAGATGTAATTTGATTACATTGTATTAAATTGAATACGAAATTTCATAATTTTCTCCCATTTAAATTGATGCAAATCATAGGCGCATCCAAGGGAGGTGCTCACAAGGCTTAAGCTCCCTCATTAAATTTGTCAAGGAGATTTTTTATTGTAAAAATGTTCTTTTTTGCGATTAAATCATGATTTTTCAACAAAAAAAAAATCCACACTCTATATCTGAATCTGTCAAGTTTGATGAAATTCTGTCTTTTTGAATCGCAACGAATCAAATTTTACTAAAAATTAATGATTTTTTTTACTGATCTTTCAGTCAAAAATAGCCGATTTCTTAGTCAATTTCCATCCAATTTGTCATGGAAAAATCAGTAATTTTGAGTGAAAGATCACTCTCTCATTCTGAATCAGTGAAAAGTAACTGATAAATAGTCAGAATTGCAGCACAGATAAAATCAGCAAAATTCACTGATTTTCAGCAAATTTTCGCTCATTTTTCAGCAAATTTCATGAATTTTACTGACTTTTCAGTGAATTTTCACTGATTTTCTTCTGCGCTACAATTCTGACTGTTTCTCAGTGATTTTCGATAATTTTCATCAATTATAATGGAGAGAGCAGAGAAAAATCACTGATTTTTAATAAAAAAAATTTTACTGTTTTTAACGGCAGAATTTTACCAACTTCAACTGATTCAGATTTAGAGAGTAGGTTATATTGATTGTTTGTTCCAAAAATCCCACAATTTTAAACTTTTTTTTTGCTTTGATAAAATACAGGTACCTATGTATTATCTACCTACTGAAAAATGAAAATACCCTGACTACCAACGTTAAGTACTAAAATAACAGATTACTTAATTTTTTTATTGAATTTTGACCCTCCTCTAATTTTTTTCTCGAATTCTCAGCTCTTCCTTACGCAATTTCTGAGATACATGATTTGATATACCCCAATTTGATAAGATTATATTGGAAAATTTTTCTTATGTGATCTTATATGAAATGAATTCATCGGGTATAGGGGACTAAAATGTTGGGAATCTCATTTTTAGAGGAAAATGAACCACTACAGGGAGTGAAATCTCCAAAATTTAAAAAAAAATCGATTCAAAATACACCTTGAAACACGTGTTTTATTTTTTTTTCATGTAGTCGTGGCGTGATAAACGATTAACGTGGGATCCCAACAAGTATGGCAATATTGAAAGTCTGGGCTTTGATAATGACGAAATTTGGAAGCCAGATTTAGCCTTGTATAATACGTAAGTATTTACAAAAAATGTATACTTACCTACTTTTATCACATAAGCCATATTCAAGAAGTCACGAACTCCTCCATTCCCTCTGAAATTTTAATCAGAAGTGATCTCAATGGTGTCTATTGGCCCAAATACCATCTCGCAAAAATTCTAGGGCTTCCAATTTTGAGTTTATGTTCTTCAGTAAAAATTCAAAATCGGAAATTTCAAAAAAAAATTTCAACGAAAAATTTATTAGGTTCTTATTAGCTTCTTGAAGTTAAAATATCCTTGTCCATTATCAATATAGAAGTAGTTAAAGGTGATGATAATTATGATGAACGGTAATTATTTCCCCCTCTAACCCCTTCAATGATAATAAGGGACAAAAAATAATACATTTTTTGACCATTATGGCTCAAAAATATCCGACATGCTATTAACTTTCTCAACTTCACTTGTGATTTTAAAATCTTTCAATTCTGAATTTTGACTGAATGGCTCAAACTTTAAACCAACTACCATGATCGTAAAATCTTTGACCAAAGAGGTGTCCGATTGCGATTTGAACAAGATAGGAATTTTTGGAAAGATTATATCTACAATCATGGCCAATCTTGATTTCTCGATTTCTAATACCTTAAATTTTAAAAAAATTAAAAATCGTGTTTTTTCCAAAGAAAGAAATATTTTTGAAAAAAAATTCACAGAAAAATTTATAAAAATTTAAGTAAAAAAATTACACTAAAGGAGTTTACCTGAAAATGACATTGAAGGTGGAATTTCTGGTCAACTTATTCAAAAAGGATCAAGAATTAATTTTTCAACTGTCCTAGAATATCTGAAAATTATGAAATTTGGATTCAAATAGTAAATTAATAAGGAAGGATAGTGGAATTTTTCCATTCAGAAATATCGATTTTATTTTAGTCGAAAAACGCATGTTCCTCGTACAATTCGCCAAAATCCAAAAAATCCATTTAAGCAGATAAAATTCTAACTGCGAAGGTTTTGGAGCAAGATATTTTCAAATTTTCACTTTCAATGACACCAAGTGGTCTTTAGCTACCTTAATAGACACAACGGTGGAACGAAAAAAAAATCAAAAAGGCAAGGGAAAGGGGGAGACTAAAAAACGAAAAGTTTCATAGGCATACATAAATATACAGAACGGATTGGAAACCCAGGAAAAAAACCAAAAATGAAAATATCAATTCTGACCGGGAAAAATGCACGGCCTGATTTCATAATAACCTGATACGTTAATTTTATACTTGAATAAGCAGCATCTAGGAGAAATATTCAAATTTTTAATTTTATCGCTTTCAAACGTGTGATTTTTTATTAAATCGACGAAATATATCTTCAAATTTTCAAAAAATTGTCCAAAATTAGTCATTTTTTAATTTTTTTATTCACAACCCTAAGTAGTTGTTGTTTTTTTTAATATTCTGGAATTTCCATAATTGTCACGTGCATGTTCAGTAGAGTGGAGTGAAAAAAAAACATATCTTGGATTTCGACCAAATTTGGTGAGGTGGTTTACTTTGAGTGGGAGACCTCCCAAAAAAATTTTAAGCCCCCAGGGGGCAAGTGGAGGGGAGCTGGGAGGGCTCAAAGTGCACCTCTTTTTGAAAAAAACGCTGTTTTTTGTGTTTTTTTAGTAGAAAAAAATTGTGCGAGAAGCTGTCGTAGCACTTAAAAGTTGCAATTTGAGTTTCTACGTCTCCCTAAACCATCGCCATCCTTCTCCGATCAAAACTCAGAGCGCTACCAGGGGGTTGAAAAGTTGCAGATTGCAAAATTCAAGTAACATTTCGAGCAAAAAATGCCGCATTTTCAGGGAAGAAATGGCCAAATGAAAAAAACAATTCGAAATTCGTGTTCAGCAGGTCAAAATACCCCGATAAACACACTTTTCGCGATAATTTTACTTCAAGTCTAAAAATTCATTTTTTCATGATGAAAAAGCAGTAAAAAAAAGTGAATTTTATCATGAAAAAATGAATTTTCAGACTTGAAGTAAAATTATCGCGAAAAGTGTGTTTATCGGGGTATTTTGACCTGCTGAACACGAATTTCGAATTGTTTTTTTCATTTGGCCATTTCTTCCCTGAAAATGCGGCATTTTTTGCTCGAAATGTTACTTGAATTTTGCAATCTGCAACTTTTCAACCCCCTGGTAGCGCTCTGAGTTTTGATCGGAGAAGGATGGCGATGGTTTAGGGAGACGTAGAAACTCAAATTGCAACTTTTAAGTGCTACGACAGCTTCTCGCACAATTTTTTTCTACTAAAAAAACACAAAAAACAGCGTTTTTTTCAAAAGGAGGTGCACTTTGAGCCCTCCCAGCTCCCCTCCACTTGCCCCCTGGGGGCTTAAAATTTTTTTGGGAGGTCTCCCACTCAAAGTAAACCACCTCACCAAATTTGGTCGAAATCCAAGATATGTTTTTTTTTTCACTCCACCCTAATGTTCAGTCACCTGTTTGTGAAAATACTTTAAAAAATTGGCTTCGAAAACACCATTCCCGCTTCCCTTCCCACAATTAGGATGACACGGTTAAAATAACAATGAAGCAGTTATTTCAGATTTGAATGATGCCTTGTACGTAAGTAATCTTTTATTTTAGCAAATTAATTTTTTATTTGAGCGAAATTCATTTTGGTGAAAGATTTCACCAAAGAAAATTGTTCGATCAGAACTTCTCAATACCATGATATCTATTTTCTCCATATTTTCTCTCTTCATATGCGAAAACTGTACACCTCCAACATAAAAACAAAATTACGAGGTTTTCGCTCGCACAAACTAGAACCAAACATATTGTCAGCGATTATTTACACAAAAGAATAAGTACCCTATTGACAATTTTGCTAACGTAATACTAGCATTACTAGCATAGCGCTAGCGTAAGTAACCAAATACTCGCGTTACGCTAGCATAAGATTTACTAGCGAAACATTTGCTAGCAAAATGCTAACTTTTCACTAGCACAATTTTTCATGGAAAAAGTACCGTAGCCAAAGACTAGCATAACTCTAGCGTAAGTTAGACTAGCTTTATTTTTGCTAGCAGAATGCTAGCTTTTCACTAGCGAAGTTTTTAAACAAAAAGTTAGACTAGTCAAATACTAGCATTGCACTAGCATTAATTAAGCTAGCATCGCATTTGCTAGCGAGACGCTAACGTTCGACTACTAGCGAAATTCTAGCGTTTGGTCACTAACAAAATGCTAGATTTTCGCTAGCACCGCACTAGCGTACATTAGGCTAGCATCGCATTCGCTAGCAAGACGCTAACGTTCGACTCCTAGCGAAATTCTAGCGTTTGGTCACTAACAAAATGCTAGATTTTCGCTAGCATCGCACTACTGTACATTAAGCTAGCATCCCATTCAATAGCGATACGCTAACGTTCGACTACTAGCGAAATTCTAGCGTTGGTCACAACAAAATGCTAGATTTTCGCTAGCATCGCATTACCGTACATTAAGCTAGCATGTTATTCGCTAGCGATACGCTAACGTTCGACTACTAGCGAAATTCTAGCGTTGGTCACTAACAAAATGCTAGATTTTCGCTAGCATCACACTACCGTACATTAAGCTAGCATCCCATTCGCTAGCGATACGCTAACGTTCGACTACTAGCGAAATTCTAGCGTTGGTCACTAACAAAATGCTAGATTTTCGCTGGCACCGCAATAGCGTACATTAGGCTAGCATCCCATTCGCTAGCGATACGCTAACGTTCGACTACTAGCAAAATTCTAGCGTTGGTCACTAACAAAATGCTAGATTTTTGCTGGCACCGCACTAGCGTACATTAGGCTAGCATCGCATTCGCTAGCGATACGCTAACGTTCGACTACTAGCGAAATTCTAGCCTTTGACCTCCAACAAAATACTAGCTTTTCGCTAGTGCATTATTATTTTTTTACAAAATTTACAGTTTCCTAGTACGTACTACCTAGCACTACACTAGCATAAATTAGACTAGCTTCGCATTCACTCTCTGGAGGCCCAGTTGAATTCTAGAACTTTTCCGGTGGTGAAACGCTAGCATTTTGCTAGCAGATGTGAAGCTAGTTCAATTTATGTTAGTGTAGGGCTAGTATTTGGCTACTGTAAATAATTGTTAGTAAATTGCGCTAGCAATAAGCTAGCACTATGCTAGCAGACATAATGCTAGTCTAACTTAAGCTAGTGCGATGCTAGTATTTGGCTACTGTAACTTTTTGAGAGAAAATTGTGCTAGCGAATCTGTAGCTAGCCTGACTTATGCTAGAGTGATGCGAGTGTTTTGTTAGCTATGTTAGGAATGTGTTAGGAATGCTAGTATTTTGCTACCAAAATTTTCAATAGGGCTAAATCACTAAAGAATATTGTCAAACATTATATAATTTCCAAGTCTTACCCTTAGAACCCCTCACTAACCAAACAGAAAAATATTGCCAAATTTGTAATCTTTATCCTCTTGAAAACATTCATTTTGATAAAAGTTACAAAAATTACGATTATTCCAGGTCTTATCCCACCACTCTCTACATAAGAAACAAATAACGCTATATTCCTCACGGAAATATCGCAATATTAAAATTTTTCCAACAGTCACCTCCTGAACCCAGTGCTTCATTTCTTTGAGACGTTTGAGGAAGAATATTGTCAAATTTGTACTCCACATCCTCGAGAACCTAGGTTTTGGTACATCACAAGAACTCCCATCCCCACCTTTCTTCTCTAAGAAAAAAAATAATTCTGGATTCTTATTCTATGTCCTCAAAAATTTAGATTTTGATATATCACTCAAAAAAATTTAAATATTCAAATGTTTATAAGTCTTACCCCCTCTCCACCCCCACACGTGGCGCTTCATCCTTACGAGAAAAACATTTCCAGATTCATATCCTTCACTCATAAAAGTATAGATTCCGATATATCACCAGAGATAAGTGTGAAATTCAAATTTTTCCAGGCATCCCCCCTCCCCTTCCCCTCATCACACCCTTAACCCTCTTATCCTTGGCCCGTAAGAGAAAAATATTATCGAATTCGTTTTCTACGCCCTCGAAAACGTAGATTTTGATATATCACATAAAAAAATTGTTAAATTCAGATTTTTCCAGGCACCACCCCCCCCCCCGCTCATCACACCCCTAAACCTTCATCCTCAGAGAAAAATATTGATTTTGTACTCTACGCCCTCGAAAACATGGATTTTGATTAATCACACAAAAAAACTGCAAATTCAAATTTTTCCTGGCCTCCCCCCCCCACCTCCTCCCTTATCCTTGGTCTGAAAGAGAAAAATATTATCGAATTAGTTTTCTACGCCCTCGAAAACATAGATTTTGATATATAACATAAAAAAATTGTTAAATTCAAATTTCTCCAGGCACCACCCCCCTCCCCTGCATCCAACCCTAAGCATTCGTCCCTAAGAGAAAAATATTGTCGAATTTGTATTCTACGCTCCCGAAAACATGTATTTTGATGTATCACATAAAACAATTTCAAAATTCAAATTTGTTCAGTCATTATTACACACCTCCCCCCTCCCTTATCCTTGGCCCGTAAGAGAAAAATATTATCGAATTCGTTTTCTACGCCCTCGAAAACGTAGATTTTGATATATCACATAAAAAAATTGTTAAATTCAGATTTTTCCAGGCACCACCTCCCCCCCCCCCGCTCGTCACACCCTAAACCTTCATCCCTCAGAGAAAAATATTGATTTTGTACTCTACGCCCTCGAAAACATGGATTTTGATTAATCACACAAAAAAACTGCAAATTCAAATTTTTCCTGCCCCCCCCCCCCCCTCCCTTATCCTAGATCCGTAAGAGAAAAATATTATCGAATTAGTTTTCTACGCCCTCGAAAGCATAGATTTTGATATATAACATAAAAAAATTGTTAAATTCAAATTTTTCCAGGCACCACCACCCCCCCCCCCCGGCCCCTGCATCCAACCCTAAGCTTTCGTCCCTAAGAGAAAAATATTGTCGAATTTGTATTCTACGCTCTCGAAAACATGTATTTTGATGTATCACATAAAACAATTTCAAAATTCAAATTTGTTCAGCAGCCATTATTACTATTACACCCCCCCCCCCCCTTATCCTTGGTCCGTAAGAGAAAAATATTATCGAATTAGTTTTCTACGCTCTCGAAAACATAGATTTTGATATATCACATAAAAAAATTGTTAAATTCAGATTTTTCCAGGCACCTCCCCCCCTCCCCCGCACTAACCCTAAACTTTCATCCCTAAAAAAAATTTGTCGAATTGGTATTCCACCCCTCGAAAACATGTATTTTGATGTATCACACAAAACAATTTCAAAATTCAAATTTTTCAGTCATTATTGCAGGGGGTCCAGCCCCCAAGGGGAGGGATAAAAATTTGTTAAATATGTCTTGGAAATTTTGTTTTATTGCAATATTTCAAAAAATCAAAAAAATGTCCGAATTTGGTCAAAATTGAGGAAAAAAATTTTTCTGGCTTCAAGTTTAAATATTACTTTTAGTACCTAACATATAACCTGACATGGTGGCGTACTCCTCTAACCCAAGATGCAGAGTAAAGGTAAGTACAAAATATTTAAAAAGTGTAATAATTGTTAGTAAAATGCTTACAGAATGCTAGCACACCTTGCCAGCAAAACCCTAGCACTATGCTAGCATACCAATACCAGATGAGTGCTAGCAAAATGCTAGCATATCATGATAGCAAATGCTAGCAAAGTGCTAGCGTTAGCATTTTTTTCTTTTCTTTGTCAATAGGGAGCGAGCAATTTACTAGAAAAATTGCTAGTAATACGCTAGGAGATGCTAACAAAATGCTAGTAATACGCTAGGAGATGCTAACAAAATGCTAGCACACCTCACTAGCGTTTAGTCGCCTGTTTTTGGACATCGCTTCGCTAGAATTACGCTAACATTTTCACGCGAGCAATTTACTAGAAAAATTGCTAGTAATACGCTAGGAGATGCAATGCTAACAAAATGCTAGCACACCTCGCTAGCGTTTAGTCGCCTGTTTTTGGACATCGCTTCGCTAGAATTACGCTAGCATTTTCACGCGAGCATTTTACTAGAAAAATTGCTAGCAATATGCTAGCAAATGAAGAGCTAGCACATTGCTAGCAATATTGCTAGTAAAATGCTCGCGTAAAAATGCTAGCGTAATTCTAGCGAAGCGATGTCCAAAAACAGGCGACTGAACGCTAGCGAGGTGTGCTAGCATTTTGCTAGCATTTTTTTCATTTTTTTTGTCAATAGGGTAGCAATGAAATAATAAGAAGCGAAAAAAAAGCATGCACAAAGCTTAATTTTTAAACCCCTTTCTTCATTAATTGTTGCAAATAAACCCGGAAAAAAAAGTTACTTCGCTAAACTTTGAGAAAAATTTATTTGTGCGAATATATTATCTTTACTCTTTTGATCCTTGCAGGCGCATAACCGGCATTTCATTTACTCGCCGTACTGCATCAAAAAACCCAAGCAAAAGCAAAAAGAAAAAAAAATGTTTCGAGAATGTGAAAAACTTGCTACTTTGATAATTGTTTACATTTTTATCGTCGACAAACACGCTTTCCACGATCGAAATATTTTTCACAGTCGAGTCTACTTTTTTACACGTTAAGATAAAGATGGCCCTATACACAGCGAACAGCCCGAGCTACCTCTCGCGACCGAGTTTGAAATTTACGTTTGAATTCGTATTTTGTTTAAATTGTATTTCATTTTTCGGTTAGATTAATTCTTATTTCAAAAAAGTTTTCTATACGTTATTCCACGCGGATTGTGTAACGAAGTGAAAATGTACAGGAAAATTGCATTTCTCGTTGCTTATTTTTAATCACGGTTCGATAAATTTCACTAATGTTGTATTCGCCGGTTTACGAACGAGTATACAATTTACCGTACACGGTAATTTGATTAAGTAGGCTGTTGGAAAAATAGAGGAAAAAATGCTCCTTTCGTGCTTTTCGTTGAATATGAACGTGTAACGAGCTACTACCTTGGTTCCGAGGTGAAATTTTATTCGAATAAAAAAGTAAATTTATTCGGATGGTTTTTAGGGCAGATAATGATATGAGCGAAGATTTTGGAAAAACTAATATCGTCTGTCATCACAATGGCAGTGTGTCGTGGATAGCTCCGGCGTTATTTCGAGCTTTTTGCCCGATGGATGTGTTGGATTGGCCTTTCGATACGCAGATATGCGAATTGAAATTCGGATCGTGGACTTATGACAGGTCTAAGATCGATTTGAAGATAAGAGAATTGATGGTAAGCACTTTTCAGGTCGATTGAGTCGAATTTTGGCTCACTAAAAGAGTACCTATGTCACTGACATATTAGAATCAAAAATTTTGAGCAGCTCAAGTTTATTAACGTATTTTGGAGCAATTCCAGAGCACTGGAGAAAAGTGGATTTCAGCTGGAAACTCCAGATTGATTTGAGAATGGTTGCAATTGATTTGGAGAATCGATTTCATGAAAACCAATTTTCAGATTTTCTCCTCGTAATTCACTGGGTAGGCTACTTTTATGAAAAATCAGCACCTACATCGATAGGCCATTTCAGCAATTTACAAACCATCTCCAAAAATCCAAGAATCAACTTTGGCAGCTCAAAATTTAATTCTAAGAGATGAATAACGTAATCTCTCAGCGAGTCAAATGTCAGCTCAATCGACAAGAACAAATTGTAAAAGCTCTCTAGTAAATAAAATTTTGAATTACCTATTCCACGATTCAATTTTTTTTAGGATACTCATTACGATCGTACATATCCTTCGGAATGGTTCATTAAGAAAGTCTCGTCTAAGAAGAACACCATTATGTACCAATGCTGTCCAGAAAGCTTTGTCGATATCACATATACGTTAATGATTCAAAGGAAACACAGCTCTTTCAAGATGTTCGTTCTTCTTCCTGCATTTGGTAATTTTTTTTATTTTTCCACTTTACTCATACCTACTTTTTGTTCTAAAGATTTCTGGATAAAAATACTATTGCTGTACGCTAGTGTAGAATAAGTTGCCTTATTATTCACCTAAATTTAAGGCACTGAATATGCAACTTATCAAGCACTTGAGTGTTGAAATAGTATAACTGAATTTTTTCAAGGCTCTAATTGTTAGGAGTGATCGTTTCACTTCTTTTTTTTTTCGAAAGTCGAAGACAGGGTGACTAAAAAGTTGTGTATTGAGCTAGACCTCAAAACAACGTAAAAATTTTACTCCTCATCTTCGCATGTATGCCTCCTCTTTAAAATCTGACTTCGTTTAAAAATTAAAAATCTTGAAAAATTAAAAAAAAATTGAAGTTTTTTTCAAAATGACTTTATACAATATTTGAGGAAGTTTCGCAGCAAAAAGGGCCACTTCGTTAGATTTATGAAAATCGAGTTATTCATGCCAAGTGATGGCCAATAAAATTCTAAAGAAAATGAGACCAAAACGAAAAAATGTCGTTCAGATCTCACTGAGCAGTGAATTTTCAAAAATGAAACTTCAAAAAACATAGTTTTGAGAAAAACACATTTTAAGTTTTGTAAACATTTTTTTATGTTGTTTCAGCATAAAAAACAAAATTGTGAGAAAAGGAAGCATCCTAGGGAAAAAATGAATAGAATCGAATTTGAAGAGCGTGAAATTTCTTTTCAGAATGCTGTATTTATTTTTATGAAACGTGATTAGTTAGCATGTTATTGTTAAAAAACTGCAATTCATCAAATTTTGATATTTTCTCATTTTTTGACACAAAACTAGATTTTTCGAGGAAAGAAAGCGTTCTGCCGAAAACATTATTACCACCAAAATTATAGAGCATGAAATTACTTTCTGCAAACAGCGGTTAGTTTTTCGCTAGGATGCTTCGTTTTAAAGATATTTCATTTTGAAATGCTTGTATTGGAATTTAATGCGTTCCCTGCAATGGTGAAATATCACATCACTCCTCGTCACAGAAAATTGCATTTTTCTGTAACTTGCGAACTCGGTCGAAACTTTTCAAACATGGGTGAAAGAGCATGAAATTCTTTATCAAAATCGACCAAACCCCGAAAAATGACAATTTTGACCCGAGCGTCTATTTTTGCATTTTTCTCGAAATCAGGTAAGTATCTAACGAAGTGGTCCCTTTTGCTGCGAAACCTCACATATGGAAATCTTTGCCAAAAAATAATACTATTCGCACACATTTTCAGAATGTCTACATACTGAATATCAGCTCACTCGAGGGAGGGAGGGAGGTGAGAGTGGTCTTAATCGATTGTGCTAGGATTGTGCTCTGTTGTGCTGACATTATTTTCATTTGTGCTCCCTCTCTTCTATGGGCAGGTCATCAGAAATGGTGCCTTACTCATTAAAAATTGAGAGATGAGAGTGGGGTCAATCATTTGTACTTTCTTCCTTCCATAGGCGGGGCGTCAAAAATGCTTTCTGAAAAACCTGAAAAATAAATGTTAATAAAATTATAACAGCACCAATCGTTTGTGCTACTCACAGAAAAGTCTGTACAATTTTTAAATTTTGAAAAATATCACATTTTGGACCCTTCATTGATCTGCTCAGATTTAAACCATTAGATCTGATCAGATCTAAAAATTAGTCATCGAGAGCACAAACGTTCCACCCCACTCTCGCCCCTCAATCTTCAATGGGCGGGGTATCATTTCTGATGCCCCGCCCATAGAAGGGAGAGAGCACAAACGAACATGATGTCAGCACAAAAGAGCACAAACCGAGCACAATCGATTGACCTTACTCCCGCCCCTCAATCTTGAATGGGCGGGCGCTATTTCTGGGCCGCGCCCCTGACCCATATTCATTTTTAGGGGAAGGGGGTGAGCTGCCAGCACATGAGAGCACAAACCTAGCACAATGGATTAAGACACTCTCACTCCCCTCCTCCCACATACCTTGAATGGGCAGGGCGTCTGAAATGGAATTATTTTCCACGCCTTCTTTCGTTATTTTTTGTTGTTCTTTTTGTGAAAATTATTAAAACTTTCGGCAGTGCTAACCCACAAAAAATTTGAAAAATCAAAACAAAATTTGTTCAACAGTGTTACAATTTTACGGGTTTTCCCAATACAAATGAGAATTGATTTTGGTAGATGGTGGAAAATTCGGTAAACAAATAGAAATTAATGGCAATTCTCTGAATTTTTGACAAAAAATCATGACTTTTTCATGATTTGACATTTTTACATAATGCTAAAATTTAGAGAGACAGTGTTGTCTTTACTTATTGCAATTTTAAAACCACTTTTAAAATCGAACTTAATAACTTTTCATCAAAATTCAATGCACTCTGAAAAAATCCATAACTTCAACATTTTTACCGAATATTCTGATTTAAAGATTTAAGCATACAAGAAAGCTCAAGATATAGCAAACAAGCTTGAACAATCTCTAAATAAAGCTTAATTTTCATCTTTATTAGACCTAAACGACTTACTGTCTTTTATGAAACCAACCGATTAATTTTGTTCACACTCAAGTGAACTGGTCGCTTCCTCCCAAAAAAACCATCTCTATTAATAACAAACGAGAGTTGATACAATAAATCAACAGTTTTAAAGCGCCTTCATTACTTTCAAATTTCATGACTTTTTTATGACTTTTATGACCAAATCTATAAAAAATATGTACCTATTGAAAAAATATCTGCAGAAATGACCTTAAAATGAGTATTTAAATTCATAAAAATCAGTTTCGCCAATTTTCCACCATTACTCCAATTTTTTTTTCTTTTTTTTCTTTTTTTGTTGAGTTCGGACTACGAGGTCTATTAGCCCAGCTCAAACGTCAACGCAGCATTAAACATGTAAGTTAGAATCGAATCCTATTGCTAGTGAGAACTGTAACTTCAATGCATATTTTCAAAACTGGAGAAAAATGTATTGTAACTCCAAATAGCCCAGGAATAATAGCAAAATTATTACGCGAACCTCGGAATCGTTGGGGGAAAGCTGAATTTTACATTATTTGTACATAACAGCCTACCAAACATACTCCTAAAAGTTGCACCCCCCAACTCGCCGGCTACCCCCGCAAGAGGTCAATAACCTTTGCGAATATACGTTTTTTGACTGTAGCGCTGAAAGGAAGGGTCGGAGAGGGAAAAGTGGTGAAATAAAAAATGTTCTACGTGAAATTTCCTACAAACTTGACCGGTTCAGTTGTTCTCAAAATTGCAACATTCGACTTACAGTGGGGGTTAAACTTTTTCAACTTGGAAAAAAAATGTTGAAAAAATTAATTTTTTTTTTGTAATTTGAAGTTAGGAGGGACTCAAAAATATATTGTCAAAAGTTGCATCCGGCAACTTGTGAGCCACCCCCGTATGAGGTCAATAACCCCTGCGGATATACGTTTTTTAACTGTAGCGCCGAAAGAAATGGTCGGAAAGGGAAAAGTGGTGAAATAAAAAATGTACGTGAAATTTCCTACAAACTTGACCGGTTCAGTTATTCTCAAAATTGCGGCATTCGACTTACAGTGGGGGTTAAACTTCTTCAACTTTGAAAAAATTAATAATTTCCCGTGTAATTTTAAATTAGAATGGGCTCAAAAATATAATGTAAAAAGTTGCACCCCGCAACTTACGAGCCTCCCCCGTATGAGGTCAATAACCTTTGAGGATATACGTTTTTTGACTGTAGCGCCAAATGGAAGGGTCAGAGAGGGAAAAGTGGTGAAATAAAAATTTTTCTACCTAAAATTTCCTACAAACTTGACCAGTTCAGTTGTTCTCAAAATTGCGACATTACACTTACAGTGGGGGTTTAACTTTTTCAACTTTGAAAAAACTTGAAAAAATAGATAATTTCTCGTGTAATTGCCGGGTGCAACTTTTAACAGTATATTTTTGAGCCCATTCTAATTTAAAATTACACGGGAAATTATTAATTTTTTCAAATTTTTTCAAAGTTGAAGAAGTTTAACCCCCACTGTAAGTCGAATGTCGCAATTTTGAGAACAACTGAACTGGTCAAGTTTGTAGGAAATTTCACGTACAACATTTTTTATTTCACCACTTTTCCCTTTCCGACCATTTCTTTCGGCGCTACAGTTAAAAAACGTATATCCGCAGGGGTTATTGACCTCATACGGGGGTAGCCGGCGAGTTGGGGGGTGCAACTTTTAGGAGTATGTTTGGTAGGCTGTTATGTACAAATAATGTAAAATTCAGCTTTCCCCCAACGATTCCGAGGTTCGCGTAAAAATTTTGCTATAATTCCTGGGCTAAAATACCAACGTGTTTTTTCAAAAATTAGAAAAAACTTGGACAATCGAATATTTATACTGACACAATTTCATGAGGAATATTTTTAATTTTTTTCAAACTTCGTACAGATTATTGAAAAAACATGAAATAAGGGATCTTTTTCTAGAATCCATAAAAAAATAAAGCAGGTAAATATGAAAAATTGGTGTAAGTAAATGGTATTTTTGGGTAAAGACGTCCACACCAATACCAGTTTGGAAAAAAAAATTAAATAATTTCATGCCAATTTTTTTGAACACAATCAGATTTTAAGGTCTGATAGAGAGGGGTCAATGTGGAGTTAGTAGGTGAACCTTTTACTGTCAATCGATTAAGTGAGTATATCATGAAAATTTTCGCAGGGTTACTACCAATGAACAAAAAAGTTCTTAATTTTAGGGGTTCTTAAGATTTAGAAAAAATTTATATAGGAAATAAACAATCAAAACATTTTTTTTTAAATTGAAACAAAATTCCCAATTATTGCCATTAATTTTGTAAATTTTTTCTTAATTTGAGAAACCCAACAGCACTTTTTGACTGCAACTACCACTGCAAAAATTCTCATAATATAATTGATTGACAGAAGGTACTTATACCATGTCGTTTTCTAGCTATGTACTCTTCGATTTTCGAAAAAAAGTGCAAACCAATCACCCCTACTAATCACCAAATAACCTAGAATTGATCTACTTCTTCGAAAATTTACAGTTTTAGCCATCCTAACTCTGACGTTATTCTGGATACCGTACCAATCATCGGTAAAATTCATCCTGGCAACGGCCGATTTAATTCTATCCTGCTTGCTGCTGATCTTCTACGGCGAAAAACTTCCAATTATGCTCCACAAAGTTCCTCTAATAGGTCTGTACGAAACGTTTTAAAAATATTAAACGTAATTGGCGGGAAAAAAATTAGCTTTCAGAGGATAATCTTTCCATTGGAAGGGAACGAGGAAGGGTGTATTTTTCTAAAGGGACTGGCGAGAGAAGCCGACGCACACAAATGCAAAAAATTTAAATACGATGAATAACGGAACACCACCATGTCAACTGTTCCATTATTCGAGCTTTTTTTTTAGGTTTTAATTGAAATACGTTCAAAAGTATTTTGATCCCTGTGGCGTTGATTAACATATAAATTAATCTAAGATTGTATGTTTTTTAATTATTTCTTTATTGTTTTCTCTTTTTTTGGGTTGGTGGCACGTGTGTGTTGTTTTTTTTTAAAGCTTTTTTTATTCCACGGGGTTAATTTTTCATTGTTTTGGTTGTGTTTTTTTTTGTCCACAGTGAGATTTTACGATAATGTGTTTTGTCTGTGTGTATTATACATGATATTTTGCGCGGTTACGTATGTCATAGCGGAACCTGGATTCCGATGCAGGACCCCTGTACCGAACACGGCCGCTTTGTTTTTAGATTCTTTCATCGTTAATTATTTGATTTCTTCGTCGGAAAAAGTACGTATATGAGCAAGTATGGCGATAATAAAAATATCTGCGTATCTCGTCCATTACAGTACTTTTAAAACTATCTCCTACATAATTGGGTAAGATGATTAGAAATTTTCCGAATATCTATTCAATATTGAATAAAAGTTACTTGATATCATTGAAATTTAAACTCATTGCAATTAGGTATTTCTTTCAAAAATCATTTCGGGTAATAATCAGTAAAGGTAGATTTACTCTCTCATTCCGAATCAGTGAAAAATCACTGATAAACAGTCAGAATTGCAGCGCTGGAAAAATCATTGAATTCAATGATTTTCAGCGATTTTTCACTGATTATTCAAAAGGTTTCGCCGATTTTTCAGTAAATTTCATAAATATCACTGAGTTTTCAGTAAATTTTCACTGATTTCCAGTGATTTTTGATAAATTTCACTGATTCAGAAATGAGAGAGTAGATAAGTCACCATTGAAATTTTGAAATCCATTCGTTTCCAATAGAACTTGAAAAATACGCTGACGTCTGATTCGTTGGAAGAAAATGGCCACAATCCGATCATGGAGAATGAAACCGAAATACATGTCGATCGTGTCAATGGAATAGAATGGTATTTAATATTTGTAATGGCGAATCGAGCGTTATTTGTAATTTATTCGATAATTTTAGCCATTGTGTTGTTTAGAATTATTTTGCTAATTGAAAGTTAAAAGTAAGCAGAAAAAGTAAATAACATACTTACTATAAACCATTCAAAATCTGGTAGGTATTTTTTTTTCAGTGCTCAAATAAGTTTGCACTTTTTTATATGCGAAATTTGATTGGAAATAATATCAAAGTTGTGTCTAGACCGTGAGAAAAAAAACCAGGTAAAAATGTATTTATGATCCTTCACTCGACCCCTTTATTTCCCAATTTAATTATATGCCAAGATTTTAATTTGGCAAATCGAAAATTAAATGTAAAACAACGTGAAAAAAATGTATAAAAAATCGTCTCAACATAGATACTTACTTCAATTGCTTTTATGTTGTACAGACTTACTACGAAGGGTTGTTTCTCAATCGTTTTCCAAATTTAATAGGTTCTAGCAAAAAATAGTCGTGAATTTACTTCAAAAAATGAGGGGAAAATGTGAGAAATTTTTTGAAGTCTATTTATTTTGAGTAAACCTTAACCCCTTCATTTTCGATGTTAGGCAAAAAGTCTACAGAACAAAAAAAACAGTTTTCAACGTATTATCCATTCCCTTGATTAGTTTATTTTTTTAGATTTTTTTGAACAAGTTTTTTGTATCTCCTTCAATTTTAAAGTTAGGCAAAAAGTCATGAAGTGAAAATTTGTTCACTTTTCAATGTAGGTACTATCCATTTCGATGCATGGAAAATTTTTTTGACATGATTATTTTAGAAGCATCATTTGCCCCTTCAATTTTCAAAATAGGAAACATGAAAAAATACCCGCTCTGTTTTCACCAAACTACCATTGAAACCCATTTGCTACCCATCACTCCCTTTTTTCATAAGCATTTAACAAAAATACCTTCACGTTATTCAAGCTGCCAATATCTCAAATTTATTTTTGAAAAAAAGCCTAATGAATTTTTCTTCATTTGAAAAAAAATCTGAATGAGTGAAAAATCGTCAGAGAGTAAAAATATATTTATGAAAATTACTTTTAAAAAAATCATAAATGTAGAGTAGTTTTTTCGATTTTTTTTTATAAAAACTCAAAAACCGTAAAAAAATAATTTTTTCAAATGAAAGATAGTAGATAGGTGATTGTAAATATTTGATTTCAGTCTATTTTTTCCTACCACACCAAGACCATTTCTGCAAAATTTGTTGGATAAAATTTTTAATTTTTTTTTCAAATGTACTCGCCTAATCAAATTTCTAGTAGAGATTAAGTCATCAAAAGTCGAAATTGCGACCAGATCATTTTGAGATCTTGACACAAATTTTATGTTCCTCCTCCTCAATTTACCTACATTCCAAAAAAATTCAAACCAATCTTTTCTAAGTGAAGTATACATCCTGCAATACATTTTTAGATTTAGACGCGAAAAAGAAAAGGCACGTCTCATTCAAACCCTCACATCTCGTTACTCGTCGATTATGGGGAAAAAATTGGCACGAGAAAAATTCGATTTTTCACACTACGTTAATCTCGTTGGTTTATACCTTTTTATTATTACAAAATACTCATCGTCGCTTACAATTCGGGCGTATAGTCGAGTACGAAACGAGCAAATTTTCGATGCTTCGCTATCTTTAAAACACATCTTCGCAAAATACCAGCCACGGCTGTTGTTTCGTTCGCCAAAGCTGCGATGCTGGTGTGGCAGATCAACGAAAAGAGTATTTTAATTAACACGAAGTATCGCATCGCACGCTGCCACCCCATACGCAGCCCAGCAATACGTTTTCAAGTTGAATTATCGCGTCACCGTTAATAAGATCTTTTACTCATCCAGCATCAGCGTTATGGTATTCTGCTCAAAACTCTATTATATTAAATCAAATCAGTAGAAATGGCGAAACGAGAAAAGTTCACGTGAATACGATTCATTTTTCATTCGTTCGCATTTATAATATACGCGAAGGATACAATATAACCACGTATATTGCCATTGCAGCTATATTTTTCAACAGAGGTGGTTGTATGCGGGTACTTGTTGAAGTATTTTAATTTCACGCTGTATCTATATCAGAGCCGGCGAAGTAAATTTTTCTCTGCGTAGCTTACAAAAATGTACAGATATAGTAAAATTCACATGCTCCCCCGCTTCCCCTCAGCTATGTGTTAAAACTGTCCCTTTTCAACAAGTTATAGAAAGAAAAAATAGAAAAATATCTATTTACGAGTTTAATTGGGTATGCAAATCGCAAAACAGATGGAGGATTCAAACGGAGCAAATCTTCTTTGAATAGAAAAAAATCAGAAAAAAGTCCATTTTGGTGGAAAATATTACCTACCCCCGCCCCTTCCATAGGCTAATTTTGGTTCGTTCCGAAGAGTGTTTCCTTCTGTTCGTATTTTGAAGAATGCAAAAATGTTGAGGAAATTTTTGATAATTTGAGTTTGAGTTGAATCTGAATTTTTTGAAAATGACGACTTTGCAGGAAATTTTTGTTTTGAATTGGAAAAATTGTATGTTTTTTTCAATCGAAGCCCATCAGAAAAAAATACACTTCAGACAAAAATTTTTAATTTTTTTCCTTTTCCCTCCCATAAGCTAAATACGGTTCTTCCATAAGAATAATATGTATTTTCTTGTTTTGAAGTAGGTAAATGGACGAAAAAAAAATTAAAGAGCTTATTCGAAATTTTTAGTATGTAATTTTAATGATCCTTAAATGACACTAGAAAAATGAAACTCTGAAAATTTTACTTTTTAAATTATTTTTTAGGATTTTTATTGGTTTTGATAAAATATTTGGAGCCAGATTGAGCAAGAGAGAGGTAGAGGTAGTTGCTTGCTTCCCATTATTGGGAAATATAATTTTCAAGCAAAACAATTAGATTTGAGTTAGAAATTTTTTGAAAGTGGTGATCTTTTTTTGGAAAGTTTTGTTTCAAGTTGGAGAAAAATTGAAAAAAAGTAATATTTTGAATCGAAACAATCCGTCTTGTGTGGAAATTTTCAATTTTTTTCTCTTGTTGTTCCTTCAATCAGTTGATTTCAGTTCATTCATGAGAGTGCTATCTCTTTGTAGAACGAAAATGGAAAAACTTTGTTATTAAAGGCATGTTTGGGTATAAATGATAAATCGACCCCCAAGCGATCTTGGAATGATACTTGAAAGGTATTATAGGTACTTTAGAGATACATTATTCCCTTGAGTGTCAGGGATTTAAGTTAAGTATGTAGTTCTTGAGTAATGACTCAAAAGGTGGAAAATGAGTTTATTGACTCAATCGATTTTTTTCAAACTTGGGTATAAATGTATATATATTATGTCAGACTTTTCAAGAAAAAAATTCACAGCTACCCCCTCCCCCTCCACTTTTTCTCTCTCTCCAAAAATGTGACTCAATATTTTGAAGCTCTCCTTATTTGTGACGTGTCATGAAACACCATACCTTAGGGTGAAGGAGGTCAAAAATAAGATGTTGACATTTTTTGAAATAAAAATGTACGAGGAATCAACTGGAGCAAACCGCAGCTCAATCGGAGCAAAGCTCGTCGAGTTATTACACTTTAAAGTAGAGAAGTGCTGAAAACAACTTTTCGAGAAAAAAGCTCTTAAAGTTTTTCATTAAATTTTTTTCAATTTCTACGACTCATGAAGATATAGAAATGAAATTATGATGAAAAATTGATGGTCCTGCAGTAAAATTGAATGAAAAAATCAATGATGCAAGTTTCAGGTCCATATCTCGTCACCCAGTGGAACCAACTTTGCGAAAAAGTTTGAAAAAAATTATGAAACTGTTCAAACTTTATTATTCAAAAAAAAATGATGAAAACGCTCGTACGAAGCAGTAAAACGACGAAAACAAGTTGGAGGGGTAATTAAAATGTTCTTCAGACTTCAATATATTTCCGGTAAAAAGTCATTTTTGATAAAAATAAACTTTTCCACCTATTTTGGTGTTCTTCTCGAAAACATTTTTTTCACCCTAAGGTATGGTTTCTCATGATGCGTCACATTTATGATCGCGACTCGACTCCAGTAAAAATTAAAAAAAATTAATTTCTAGGTACCTACCTTATTAATTCTAGAATAACATACAAGTATAATTTTATCAAAAATTTTACCTCGGGTGAGTCATGGTCAAAATTGACCAAAATAATCAAAAGGTGTTATTTTCCTAATTTTCTCCAGCATGGCAGAAGGTTAACTCAGGTTTTGATCAATTTTGACCATAGGCCACCCGAGGTGAAATTTTGAAAAAATTATGTTATTCCAGGATTAATAAGATATCTAAAAAATTTTGTTTGAAAATTTTGCATTGAGTCCCTCATAGGTAAGGAGGGCCTCAAAATATTGAGTCAAATTTTTACAGAAGGAGAAACTGAAGGGGAAGCTGTAAAATTTTTTTGTGATAAGCCCTGATATTTACTGGCATTTACATATACCAAAATTTGAAGAAAACCGATTTAGTCAATTCTGAGAAAAAAATCCAAACTCATTTTCTACCTTTAGAGTCATTACTCAAGAACTACTCAGCTTAGGGGTCTGAAGCTCAGGGGAGTGATGTATCTCTAGGGTACCTATTTCCTGTAAGTATTACTCCAAGATCGATGGGGGGGGGGCGATTTACCATTCTTATCCGGACATGCCTTTTGAATATGAAATTTCGAAGAAAATTAATTGATGATAAAAAAGTGAAGTTTTTAAAATTTTGCTCAATTTTTTAGCATCTTGATAGAGTATTTAGAGACAGATTAAATTGGGGGGGGGGCGGCAACCTGGCTTCTTTCAATGATGCCAAAATCGCATTTAAATACAGAAAATTAGGTTCAAGTCTGAAATTTTTCAAAAATGATAACCTTAATATTCGTAATGAGATAGAAAATGTGAGAAAAATTGTGCTTCTGGTCGAAAAAATCAGGAAAAACTCAATTTCGGTCGAGGATTTTTGATTTTTTGATCCCAGAGAATATTACCTTTGTAATTGCCAACTGAAGAAAGAGAAAAAATGGAATATTGAGGTGCTATTACTTGTAAAATTGGAAGCAATGACAATTTATTTGTTCTTAAAAAATTGATTTTTGTCTAAATGAATAATTGAAATTTAAAAATATATATTTTTCCCATGCGTAGCATTCGCAGTGCTTGCTACATAGGAAACGCCAGTTATGATCTTACGTTAAAATCGCGACATACTTTTTTCCATTCTTCTTCCGTATTTTCATCATTACCAAATTGATACTCTCAGAAAAGATCTCTTAGTTAGATTGCGCCATGCCTACTCTCGATCTGCTGATAACATTATCATCGCATCTCGTACCCTCTCGATCACCCATCCAAGGGTTTCGTTCGCGTCGAACAGATGACACAACAATTGCTTCAGAACGCAGTTCGGGTAGGTACCAGCAAAGGCGTCCCAGCCACCCATTATCTTACTAAAACGTGTATTTAGTTTTTAGGGTTATAAAAGCATTCGGAATTGAGAAAGGGTGATTAACAAATCAATAATAATTTTCATTTTTAATCAGAAGGGGTGCCGGTGGCCTCGTCAATATGTCGTCAAAGTTTAAATTGAAAAGAATATTGGATGTTGATATCGCATCACACATAGACACTTCGACACTGCCACTGTCGCGCCGCCTCCCACAACATGTGGTTTTTACGAGCATCCATAAACGTCCCACGTAACACTCACTCGCGTTCGAGCCGGAAAAATTAATCGGCTATGCGTATATTTTAATTCCTGCCAAGTTTAGGTAGGCCAGAAAAACGATGAAAAACTGTTAAGTGAATTTCGCAAAATACACTTGAACGAAGTTGAAAATGTCGACTGACAATGCCGTGAAAATTTGCGCCTAAATTGGTTTATCATACGCAAGTTTCACCCCACATTTCGCCTTGTTTTTTAATTACCTAGTCGCCTATACGATTTATCGAGTTTGAGCACCGCCAGCCCAAGAGAAGGGATTTTTATTGGATTTTAGTACCTCACGATGAAATTATCCTAAGGATAGACGATTCGATGTGAAATAGCCATCTCGTCTCTCATCCACGAGCAATACGAAGGGCAATGATGTAACATCACGAGCTATATTTGTACAGAAGTTAACGGTGTGATAACTGACGAGGGGTTATAAGTCACACGTAATTACACTTATTGGAGATGCGATCCAGCCCCTACATGCCATATCTAAACATTCGTTTAACGAAATAATTCCACGCATATGTTGGACCATTATACGTACTTCTGAGTTCTTATTCCAAAGCCCGAGTAGGCATTCGAAGATAAATAATTAAACAGAGCAACTTGTTAAACGAATTTTCAACGTAAATGAGATTAATACAATTCCAGTTTGGAAAAGTTTGTTCGTCAACATTTCAAGGAAGTCGTACTGCCGAGAAAAAGCATACCAGATGAAGAACATCGCCGAAGATGAATAAATATACGATGTGGTAGGAGCTTTTAGGGGTACATTTTTCAAGCTTTGTACCTACATAAATTTTGAAATTACGAACATGAAATAATACAAACTTGAAGTTCATTTCGTAGAAGTTTTGAATGAAAAATGACCGAATGATTATTCGTTAGAATTTCGATGATTGGCTGGAGATTTCAGAATTTAATAAATTTTAGAATTTTCGTATTCATTATTATTTTTGGAAATTGATTTGAAATGATCGATATTATCGTGAAAAGAGTACATTAGGGTGGCCCTTAAAAAAAAAGTTGGGATTTTTTTCGGGACCACCCCCCCCTAGTTTGATGCCACTACATGAGAAAATGACGTACAAAAAATTTCAGCCCAATCGATGCATGTTAACCCGTCCCTCAAAGCCCATTTTGAAAAATTGATGGAGCGCGCCCGAGCTGATAATATTCCACTACGGCCACGCGGAAACGAAACGCTAAAAATACCCCTAGTGACCCGGCGACTTAAAATACACGCCAAAGGCATGGAAATGAAGATAAAATGTTCTGGGTTGCGGCATTCGATTCCTTATAAAATTTGGAATCGGAAAAGCTAATTTTCAATTTGTTTGCGCCCCCGGGAGGAAAAGCGCTAGGGTTTTACAAAGTGCAACTGAAAAGGAAAAATCAAATTATTTGATAAAAATTTTTCAAACACATTTTTCGAGGGGAAAGAATGAAAATTTAATTCTAGCGGTTATTCAGAGCATCCGAACCCAGTTTTGGGGTCATTTTGACTTCGAACTACCAATAGTACCCAAAGTGGGGGGGGGGATGAAAAAATATTTCGAAAAATTTAGTGTGATATCAAAATCCACATTTTTTACTCGCGAAATCCGCTTCCGATTTTACTTTATCAAAACACCCAAAATGGGCCCATGGGGGGGGGGGGGTGTCAGGGAAACACCAAAATAAAAACTTCATAAGGATCGAGTGTGGTATCAAAATTCACGTTTTTTTTTTACCCAGAGAGTTAGTATCTGATGTTAGTTCATCAAATGTCCCAAAGTGAGCATTGAGCTCATTGGGGAGGTGTCGGGGAAAGGCCAAATCGAAAACTTTTCATATGAATCGAGTGTGGTATCTAAATTCACGTTTTTTTTTTACCCTGAGAGTCCGTTTCTGATGTTAGTTCATCAAATGTCCCAAAGTGGGCCCATTGGGGAGGTGTCAAGGAAAGGTCAAATCTAAAACTTTTCATAAGAATCGAGCGTGGTATTAAAATTAACGTTTTATTTCGACACCCCACTTCATATTTATGTAAAATTTTCAATTTGGGTCCTCCTCAACACCTTCCCAATGGGCCTATTTTGGGGATTTTGATGAAAGTAAAATCGGAAACGGATTCTCTGAGTAAAAACGTGAATTTTGATACCACTCTCGATTCTTATGAAAAGTTTTCGATTTGGCCTTTCCCTGACACCTCCCCAATGGGCCCATTTTGGGGCATTTGATAAAGTAACATCAGAAACCAACTCTCTGAAAAAAAAACGTGAATTTTGATACCACACTCGATTCTTATGAAAAGTTTTTATTTTGGTGTTTCCCTGACACCTCCCCCCTCCCCCATGGGCCCATTTTGGGTGTTTTGATAAAGTAAAATCGGAAGCGGATTTCGCGAGTAAAAAATGTGGATTTTGATACCACACTAAATTGGTAGTTCGAAGTCAAAATGACCCCAAAACTGGGTTCGGATGCTCTGAATAACCCCTAGAATTAAATTTTCATTCTTTCCCCTCGAAAAATGTGTTTGAAAAATTTTTATCAAGTAATTTGATTTTTCCTTTTCAGTTGCACTTTGTAAAACCCTAGCGCTTTTCCTCCCGGGGGCGCAAAAAAATTGAAAATTAGCTTTTCCGATTCCAAATTTTATAAGGAATCGAATGCCGCAACCCAGAACATTCTATCTTCATTTCCATGCCTTTGGCGTGTATTTTAAGTCGTCGGGTCACTAGGGGTATTTTTAGCGTTTCGTTTCCGCGTGGCCGTAGTGGAATATTATCAGCTCGGGCGCGCTCCATCAATTTTTCAAAATGGGCTTTGAGGGACGGGTTAACATGCATCGATTGGGCTGAAATTTTTTGGACGTCATTTTCTCACGTTGTAGCACCAAACTAGGGGGGGGGGGGGTCCCAAAAATAATTCCAACATTTTTTTTCCACCAAGTATAAATAAGGGCCACCCTAGACTAGAGTACATACGAAAAAAAGTATAATTGATTTCCATTAAGCAGTCAATTTATTTATCAATTTTTTTGAAAATCAATTTTCATTTGTTAAAATCACGATCCTTCCACAATCATTAAACCGACTGAAAATCAATACATCGATAATTTTGAAAATTGACTGACAATGATCAATATTTTTTGAAAACTGTTTTTAAGAATAAAATGTATTCCTTGATTAAACTATCGTAATACATACAACAACTACGTTACGAAAATTCCTGATTAACATTAAATCGAGAAAATCGATTAAGGTAAAATGATCAGTATTTTTTTCGGAAAGACATACTTCGGTACTTGGAAAAATTGTACCTATTCATCTATTTGTTTCTATAAAATGTTGATTTATCAATAATTTCCCAAAAAATTGATACGTCAAACAGGTAATTCCAAAAACAAAATTTTAAATATTAAGTAAGCACATTACAATTAGAGTTTCTTTTGATATTTTTGGAAATAGTCCGGCAGGGGACAATAGGATACCCTGCACCTCCCGCCGATCCACTGGGACCTGTTTTTTCTTGAAGGGGACAGGACATCTTAAGGAACATTTTAATTATGGGTTACCAAAAAAAAAAAGTTGGCCCTAGACACACAATTGCCGGCCATTTTGACTGACAGGTCGGGTCAAATTTCATATTTCGCTCTGTAACCCAAAAATTAAGGGACTTACGATAAAATTTATAATGACCAAAACTGTTCTACAAAAAATTTACTAAATTTTTTGTTATTACATTGACTTGTGAAACCTCAAGTTCTGATTTTTCCATAAAAGAAATAAGTTTCTTCCCCAGCCATCAAATAAAAAAGGGGGAGGAGGAGTTCTTCATTCATTTCAGAACATGTCAAAAAAAAACTGTGCGCACCAATTAAAATCACCTGCGGTGTTCAAATTTCATCATATGTGGTGGCAGCGTGTGATTCTAAAGCCGGGTTCACACCATCAAATATATTCGACAAGCCAGGCTGGAGCAAATCTCAGGCTTGATGGCTTGAACACCTGTCACAGGATCCACACGTTCAATCCTACATCATGATGAATGCGCAAACTTAACATTGATAACAAAGTATCTATAGGTATTTAATGAGTGAGTTCCAGTGTTGTCGCGTTCACCTTTTTTTTGAACGCCGTTCGTTCATCGTTCAGTGGGTATTTTAAGCGTTCGTTCGCGTTCCGTTCAATTTTTTTTGGAAAATGGAAGCGTTCGTTCATCGTTCGTTCAGCGTTCGCGTTCAGCGTTCACCGTTCGTCCGTTCATTGTTTTTAAAAAAAAAATACGGAATTTTTTTGATCAATTTTGAATTTTAATTTGATAAAAAAAATCAACGCGAGTCTAAACTGCTTCAAAATTATATATCAGTAATTTTCTGAATTAAATTATCATACAATAATTCACAAAATGAATGAAAAATTATGAGAACGGTGTTCAATTTATGAACGGCGTTCATTGTGTTTGAACGCCGTTCGTTCCTCGTTCAATCACTCATTTTTGCGTTCGTTCACGTTCCGTTCAAAAATTCCAAAAACTATGCCCGTTCTGAACGAACGGGCGTTCAGAACGCGAACGCCCGACAACACTGGTGAGTTCTATTCAATTTTGAGTAGAATAAATTACATTTTTAGATCAGAAAACATAAGTACAGTACTTCTACTCTTCTTTTTAATTTTTATGCCGTTCACTATTCAATCTTTTTCTCTTTGACTATAGAGTATATGGACCGAGCTAGCTGAGTAAATAGCGTCGTCAGACATCCTACCGAGAAAGAACGCTTCTGATTGGTTGTTTTCTTATCATGTAAAATGTGAAAAATCAGATCTCAGCGAGTTTTTATCGTAGAAAGTTCGTTCATAGCTCATATTGAAGTACTTCAAAAATAAACAACTTTTTAATTCTTGTGCTTTTTCATTTAAACGAGTAATTTTCAAGCAATTTGCATCAGCGGCATACACTACTACAACGAACGAGTGAGTGAGTCTAACGTTCGTCTCGTCGTTGTTGTTTATGCGCGAGGTGGTTGAGGGGAAGAGGACGGTATGATTACCCAATCAGAAGCGTTCTTTCTCCGTAGGATGTCTGACGACGCTTTTCGTACCGTTTGTACACAAGTAGCTCGGTCCATATACTCTATAGTCAAAGCTTTTTCTACATAATTTCAAATTATGTTCTATAAATACACTACCCTTTCAATCTTTACCCTGCGAATTTTTTCATCTTATTCTTATTAAAAAATGTTTTAATCAATTTTAAACAGGTATTTTATTTTGAAAATTAGATTATTAACCATTTATTCAAAAACTATAATTTTTGAAAATTCCACATTTAAAGTACTTGTATTATCACTTTATGCCACTGGAATGAATGTTCTGCGCATGCGCATAACGCCAGGTTTGACGATAATTCAGACATCCCCTGAATTCCAACAAACCAAGATAATTACCTCTCAAGCCAAGTTTGAAGGGTAATTAAAGGCGTCCACACGTTCAAATATATTTGTTCAAGCCAGGCTTGTCAAATATATTTGATGGTGTGAACCCGGCTTAAGATTCGATCATGGTGTAGGATTAGAACAGCAAAACTCTTTAAGATTTTTGGAATCCAAGGTATAAAGTACAGTCATTTTGGTGAGGGTAATAGCTTTTTTCTGAAATAGAGTTTTTAGGATCACATCAGTTCATCACCTCCGAAAACATTGCAACATAAGATATTTAAAACACATACAAACCAATTTCTGATAAATGGTCAACAAGGATTCCATTGAATGAAATTTATAGTATACGGTTATGACTGTGTTTTCTTTCGGAATATCATTTGAAAAGGTTTCAACTGCAATGGGTTTTAAATCTGAATTATTCTGCAATGAAAAATAACATTCGCAGTTGAGTATTTATTTATTAATAATGATGATTTTGCGAGATGAACGTAAATTGATGCCAGTAAGTATTACTAACAATGATGTCGTCGACTTCTTCGCAAATCTTTTTTTCTTCTTCTTCAATTTTTATGTAAGAGTGATTGGTGGTGAAATATAAGCTGTTTGCATCTACAATTACCATGTGTTCTCGAACTTGTTCACAGAGTTCTAATTCATTCTGAAATCAGTATTACCTAACATTATTAATAGTACACATGAACTTGCTTTATTTGTGCTATTGGAATGGAGAAGGAGCATCTGTCAACATTTATATGTGAGGAGGAAGACGTTGTTGGGCTTGAGTAGAAAATGTCATTGGCAATTGGCATGAAAAAGGAGACGTTCTCCTTTTGGGAGGACCTATTTTAACGTAAGTAGGAAGTACAGTACCTGACCTACCAAAACATAATCTTACACATATATCCAGCAGTATAGGTAGGTAGTAGGTACCTGTTTAGTTTCAAAATCAAAATATATACCATTTAATACCGTATGTAGGAATGCGTTCAGCACGACAAGAAGAAGAAGAAGAAGAAGAAAATTTTCTGTTTATGAACAGGAATAAGCAGCAATGACTTTTAACAATATTTTTTTTCAAAATTGTATTCAATTTCTAATTTTTATCAAGTGTTTTCATCAATAAAATTATTTCAAACCTAAATTTAATTTTTTCCCATTTTTTTTTTTTTTGATTAGGTACATCAGTACATGTTCTTGAAAATTCTTTCCATCGCATCGTACAAGGAATTATTGTTTTTCAACCAAAAATGTATCATGTCCCGAATTGCTTTTTGGTTGCACTTCGGTTGCAAAATACAGGTTGTACGTAGCTGCAAACGTTTGCATTTAATTAAAAATGAGTGTGATTGAAAGAAAATTAGCGATTTTCAATGTTACTCCATAGTTTGAAGGTGCGAATTTCAGTATACGTATCACTTACTCTATTGCTCCAGAAAAAATAGGCTCCATCGAAATTTGAGAATAACACAAATGAAGCTTTCCAAGTCAAAGCGTATGCAATTGGATTTATTTTTACTTTCTTCTTATTCGCCTCTGAGGAAAATTTTGTTTCAAATCTCTTCAGCGCCTGAAATTTAAAATACCTGCGTGTAAATTAAAGATAATATTCAATCACAAAATACGTGTATAACAGGAAAGAATGCCAATTACTATTTCCAGAGAATTTTCTGATTCTAGTGGTGATATTGCCTTCTCCATCATTATCAATTTGTACGACTTACGTTCGTCTAAGTGAAGTAAGAAAAGTTTTATTATTGAACTTTACCTGGTGATTATGGTCAAGTTGAAAAACTTGAAAAAAATAATTTTAAAATATCTAAGTAAGGTTCCAAAACAGTGGCGTAGTCGCTGTGACGCCAAACTTCATAAAATCATGAAAAATACTTGATTGATAAGTAAATAATGGAACGTTTTAAACAGTGTGAAACAAAAAAATCGTTATTTTTCTTCAAAACAATTTCGTGCAACTTGTCTATTGTGATCTTTTACTTTGAAACTGCACTGGTAGTAGGGTAGGCCGAAAAACCAAAAATTTAGATTTTTGAAAAGTTACCCCCTGTAAAAGTTGTTGGCTGGATAGACTGGAAAAATAAAATAAAAAATTTCAAAATAGATTCATAACTTACGATCGCGCAAGAGCCTTCAATTCTTCAAGAATTGCCAAAAATTCAAAATTTCAAACATTTCGAAAAAAATAAAATATTGATTAAAATTAATTTTAGAGCTAATTTAGTGACTATCTAGATCAAAAAACTTTTTTTTTGTTGAAAAAATCAATGTTTTATAACTTTTTTCAATTTTTCTTCACAGGTGAAGAAATATGAGAAATTAAAAATAACTATAAAACATGGATTTTTTCAAAAAAGTTGTGCTTTTTGCTTTAAATAGTCCCTAAATAAGCTCTAAAATTAATTTTAATTAATTTTGATTTTTTTTTAATTATTTTCAAATTTTTGAAAAATAAATGTTGAATTTTTGACAATTTCCGAACAATTGAAGGCTCTTGCGCGATCGGAAGATATGAATCGATTTTGAAATTTTTTATTTTATTTTTCCAGTCTGTCCTGCCAACAACTTTTGCAGGGGGTAACTTTTCAAAAATCAAAATGTTTGGTTTTTCGGCCCACCCTACTATGTAGGTATATAATCTTATGTACCTACGTGAAACTGAAAAGGTCCCACTTTTGCTTTCCTAGATTTCGAGATAGGTACAGCGGTTTTTCTGAAAAATGGTCGAAAATACCGTTTTTGGGATTTGTAGCGTTTCTGATAGATGCAACCCTGCTCTTTCGAATGCCGCAAACCGCATCTCGATTCAATCTTGCGTTTCTGTTCTATGGACAGAAACGTGAAGTGAAACTGAAAATCATTCAGAGAAATTCATAATTTTTTCAAACTGAAAAGCTCTATTTCAATATAAAGTTCTGCATCGATATACGGACAAAGAAATTGTATCTGAACAAGTTTATTAAAAGTTTGAAAAATTCCCAGTTCATTGAGACCTCTCCGAGCATCTGAAGTTTGAAATCTTTCAGAGATATTCACATTTTCAAAAAAATTTTCACTCAAAATCTTTCAAAAACTTTAAACGCGTTTTTTTCGAAACTATGTTTTTTGAAACTTGAAGTTCAAACTGCCATATCTCAGAAAAATTTGCAACTAGGATGCTCGAGGAGATCTCCCACGTACACTTATAGAATTTTAGTAGGTACCACATATTGTACGTGTAAGTACGAGTATGTAAAAATAAAGAAGTATAGGTACCTGAGGTTTTTGCACGTACAACTGGTTCAAGTGAATTCATTTCATTTTCCTCCATGACGAAAGATAAATTTCCATTGGTTAGTCCGAATATTAAAAATTTCGCTACATTCACATCGGTCAAAGGATGGTGTTCTTTTATTTGATCAAGAGCTTCAAACTTTTCCGCATCCGACATTTTATAATGCGCTTCCTTGTTCCTAGCGCTTAATATTTTCTCTATTTTCTCTATAAACTTTTCGTCAGAAAGGTTTGTTCTGGCGATGACTTTTCTTAACGCTAAAATGGTCTCATCTTCTATGTTCATCAGTAAAATTTTCCAGTAGTCCCTGTCATAACGTTTAACCGGTCGATATTCTTTGGTCCATTTGGGCCAACAATTATTAAATAATTCTTCCACAAATTCACCCATATGGAACAGCGATTGGAAGTAGAGTCGAAGTCTACGTTCGACAATCTATAAATTATCGAAACGAATATAAGTTAAGCATGTAAAATATAAATTTAATATTAAGTAGGGTGAATCGAAAAAAAAAACAAAATATCTATCACCAATTTTTACCAAACTCACTGTTGTGATTTAATAATTCGAAATTTCGTCATGTGTAACTGTAGTTGCTCAAAGTTTGATACATAAATAACTACTCTGATTAATTTTGGGTTGTAAAACAAGAATATCGCATTAGTAATTTTTTTGCTCAAAAGACCGGATTCAAACTTGAAAATATCGAATTTTCAGGGAAGAAAAAAATGACCTTTTAAAAAAAAACAATCCCATTTTCGAGTTCAGCAGGTCGAAATACTCCGATCAACACCTAAAGAGGATAAAATTCTCTACAACTTGCATTTATAAAAAATTGATGTTGTCAATCTAGATTTTGAGTAAGTAATTTTAATTCAAAGTTGACGTATGCAAAAAACGAGTAAAAAGAAATGCTCGTAAAATGGTTATTATTGGACAAATTTCAAAAATTTTTATCTTCAATTCTTGACATGTGTAATTTTTACACAAACCCATTGTTTTCTTTAAAAATCCGAAAAACCCTATTTCTCCCATAAGTATAGGGAAATGGCGAAACATGGTGGAGCTCTCTCTATTTCTTGTTATCGTTTCTAAGGTCAAATTCTCAAAATCTGAATGGTGATGAACATGGGTGAATAACTATCACATGAATTGTGACCAATTCTGTAAAAACGAGGTTAACGTGGATAAACAAAACTTTCCAGGAAACTCAAAAAACAAAATCAATTTGGCTTAAAAACGATCGATGTGAGATTGCTACTGGTACCTTGTGTGAGAGAAGCCACATTATCAAGGTCCATGTCACCAGCCCTGCCCATTGAACGGAGGTATCTTAAAGAAAGAGCAATAAAAGTTGGTAAAATGTAGTCTAGGTTCAGTTTTTGAGGTCCTAGATTACGAATCTAATGATGGAAAAAATTTTGAAAGTAAAAGGGAAGGGGCGTTGCTGAAATCGAAATTCATCAGAACATATCGTGTTGTATATATCAAAATCTAGGTTTTCGAGGTTGTAGATTACGAATCTGACGATAAAATTTTTTTTCACGGTAGAAGGGAGGGGTTGGGCGAGGGATAGCGGGGGGGGGTAGAGTTTTTCGGATTTTTAAAGAAAACGATGGGTCTGTGTAAAAATTACACATGACAAGAATTGAAGGTAAAAATTTTTGAAATTTGCCCAATAATAACCATTTTACGAGCATTTCTTTTTACTCGTTTTTTGCATAAGTACGTCAATTTTGAATTAAAATTACTCAAAATCTAGATTGACAACATCAATTTTTTATAAATGCAAATTGTAGAGAATTTTATCCTTCTTAGGTGTTGATCGGAGTATTTATTTCCTGCTGAACTCGAAAATGGGATTTTTTTTATTTGGCCATTTCTTTCTTTTCTGAAAATTCGCTATTTTCAAGTTTGAATCGGGTCTTTTGAGCAAAAAAAAAAAAATGCACCTTGATTCGTATTGATACGGTATCGTATGTATAACAAAATTAAGTCAGAGACGATTTTCTAAGGGAACTTAGAGAAGTCAGACTTTCGTTGATTTTTTTCAAAAATTGAGGGGTTTGGTTTTCAGGTACCTACCTATCAATTTTTTGATAAAATGCATCCTGAAAAATGGATAGGTATAAATTAAATTAAATATTTTTAAATTATTGGAAAAGTTTTCGTATCGGAAGAAATTCCAAGAAATATGAATGTGAATATTTTTTAAATCCAAGTTGGAAAACATTTTAGATGATTTTAGTATCTACTTATTGAAAATGTTTCCAATTTAGATTTCTTCAAATTTTTTCAGATCGTTTGTTTATTTCGTCCGACTCAAAATGATTGAACTTCTAAAAAAAAAGCTCTCAACTTCATGTTTTTTAAAATTCACAATGAGTAATCATAATTAAAAATAATTATAAAAATGCAAGAGACGTAATCTATTCAAATTTTGTGTGGTTTTTTGATCAATTCGTAGGTATTAAAAAATTTTGGAAAAAAATTCAGTTTTCTGAATTTTCTAACTTCCTCAAATTCGCTCTTCCGAAATCGCCACTAGTAAGTATCGATGTTCGATGTAGACCACGACCACATATTAATACTTTGATTGGGTACGTATTTTTCTACGTTGTCAAATCGTCAAGTATCAATCGTATAAACATATTTTTGAAGACATCTGTACTTATGAAAAAAGCTACCTAACGTCTAGGTACATATATCTTTGGATTTTGGAATGAAAACAAAACAGGTACTTCTCGAAATCTTAAAAATAGGCAAAATATAGTTTTCAACGGGTTCAATTTGCCTTTCAGGTACGCACTATTTCAAAATATAATGAAAAGCGAATGCTCGCGTAGGTATAAATGGAGGCATTATGAATATTACATTCAAGTAGATTTTCCAAAAAAAAAAACATACCTACCGATATATATGTAGCTGCCGAATTCTTTTCCGTGAATTCTACATGATTATTATGTAATTTTTTTTTCACAGTAAAAATTTTCCATCTTCAAGTATTAAGTAAAGAGTATCATTTTCAGTCTTACCGTAGAGTTGTTTGCGGTTTCAATTTTTCCAAGCAGAGTTTTGTTCAGAGCAGTCGATTCGCTTCGCAGAGTTTTGTTCAGAGCAGTCAATTCGCTTTGCAGAGTGGTGTTTAGGATTGACAATTTATTCGTCATTTTTTCCGTCCACGTTTCATTCCGAATTTCCAAAGTCTTAATTTCGTTGCGCAGGGCACCAAAACGTGAATTTACTTCCATCGCGAACGATAAAGCTTCTGCATCTTTCAACTTGTTGATCTTCTTCTGACCGCATTGAATTTTATTTAGGCATGCCTGCACAATGTTGTCGTTCACCTTTGAAACATAAATTTATTTCAAACTTGTTTCCACGCCCAAATTGAATGTGAAAAAATAAGTACCTAAGTACCAATACATACATAATATACTCATAGGCGCACCCAGAAATTGACTAAGGGATGGACTGAGAATTTGAGAAAAATAGGAGGAGGGATCAAATTTCAAATTGGTCATTTTCACTGATTTTTCATTCAAAAATCATTGATTTTTTCTCACAAATTGGGAATTGATTGAAGAATCATTGATTTCTGACTGAAATATTAGTGAAAAATCATCAACTTTTTGCATCAAAGTTGAATAAGTTGTCGAGTTGAACAACAGAATTTGGAGTCAAGTGACGTCACGTTTTTGCTAATTTTTTCCGCAAAAAGAACGACCGAAAATTTTTGGTTTATCATCATCAAAATTGAGCAACAAATTATAAAAAATAATGACGTCATTATTAAAACAATTGCAAAGAGACCGACAACAACGAGCAACTAGCCAACTGTTTGGACTGTGATGTAAAAAGAATACACACCTTTTTATCTGCGAATTATATACGTAAGTAGGTAAAAATGCAAGTTTTTATTCAAACTTTATTTTTTTTTCAGCATGTTGCCACCCCTAGAGGGACTTCGAAAAAATTTTATGTTGTAGCTGAGGATGTGACGAAGTTGTAAAAAAAATTCAGCGAGGGCACCCCCTCAAAATTTTTTGAATTTTTTTTTTGAAAGTTTCAACCCCCCAAAAAATTGGGTAAATATGGTGAAAAAAATTTCAAAAAATTATCCTGCTTACATCCATGTAACACCCGTATTCGCCCACCCCTTCCGGAGATATCGCAAACTCTATTTTCGGTATATAAAGTGGGGTAACTCCGGAAGAGGTGGGGGTAGGGGGTCAAAAATTTAGGTGGTGTTTTTTGGTCTCAAGTAACATTTAGAACTACTTTTGACCACATTTCGATCTAAGGCCGATTTCACCATCTTATTGGGGGAGACTCTTTGCGGCATAATTCATTTCACCAAGGAGGTAAAATTAGAAATTGAACAGAATGTATCCAAAACGAGAAAAATGTGATTGGTCAAAGCTTTTTGTTTACGCCTAATTTGAAATTGTGTGAAGACAATTTTAACCCCAAATGTGAACGCAGTCCTAAGATTATAAAATTCTGACAAGTAGAGTCTTTTAGAAAAAAATACGAATATGTTGACATTTCTGAAATATGTTTTCAATCAAACAAAAAACTCAGAAATGTTCCCTTTACTCTTAACTGATTCGTTGCCTTTTTTCTTCATTTAAATCAATTATTCGGGTAGGTATATCCATAATTATGTTTTAAAGGAAAGTTATGGGAAATATTTCAACTTTACCACAAAAATTCCATCAATTTTTCGGAAAGGAGTAAATATTAGTGAAAAAAATAATCTTTTGTTTTTTTATTAGGTACTTATCATTATTATTTTTTCCTCTAAAAACTGATTTAGTAGGTAAGTATAATTTTATCTTTGAAATAGTACAATACTTACAGGTGTTATCGGATGAGGGATAACATCACACACTGCAACAAAAACAGTAACCAAGTATCAGATATGAAGTTAAGTATAAGTAATTTAACCATATTTTATATATGTAGGCACTTAAATTTACAGGTGTAAAAATGTATGAATATGAATAAGTAATTATATATTACCCAATAGAACAATCAAAAAATTTATAGGACGAATTTGAAGAACCATTTTCGTCAAGCAAAGTGGAAAAATTCTTCACTGAGAAAAGACAGAGGATTGTAAGCTCGTTCATACGTACTAAAATTCTATCAATCAAGTTATCCTTATCTTGGCATGATAAAATTTTTCAACAGAAACGAATGATGCAATCTTGCTTACCATCGTATGTACCTATTTTACTTTGAAAAATTACACTTCGATTGAATTTTATTTGTGGTGAGAGGTTATCAATGTAAAAAGTACGAGTAAGTATATTAAAATACCTACATACAGGCGAGTGATTTAGAAATTTTAATCGCGAATGCATGAGATAGTACAATATTTGGTACTAAAAAATGATAATTCTTCGGCATGTTCATCAAAAAACATCATCGGATTTTTGGCTATATCTGCTAAAATATCGATCCCAGTGCAAAAATGAGGTCTACGAAACTTAATCTACGTCAAATTTCCTATCAGATGACTTATGAATGATATTTTCACAAACCCAAGGGGGCTGGAGCTACAACTAAGCAGAGAGAAGGGGTAGCTCAGTAGCAGATTGCAAATAAACATCGAATGATGATAGAGGGACAAAATTTGATATAGAGAACAAGGATACCATTATCTTTTTTTTTTAGCCCGGTAGGTCATCGTGAAACCCTACAGGGGAGAGAAGGGGCTCCAAAGAGGGGTTCAGGCCCCCAATTTTCAAAATTGAGTTATAGGCTCATTCTTGGTGTCATTTTCATATGATTGAATCCTGCTGAGTTCAAAAATGTAATTAATTTTTAAATTCAAGGGAGAGAAATTTCCAAACTTTCCCTACCTGTGCATCCCTCACTCCCCAAAATTATATTACCTTCAATTCAAATCTTTTTAAATATCATTCTTATTTAAAATTTACACTAAAGTTCAGTATTATTTTGAGTTCTTTGTTTGATGACCTATACAATGTTTACCCTCCCCCCTCCATTAGGTTAAAATTTTTCCATTGTTAAAAATGTTTCTATTCTCTATTGTATCACATATACTAAACACTTTGTGTAATGTAAAAACATTTCATCGATACTTTAAATATAGAGGAGAGGATGATGAGAGGAACTTTTCGGTCCACAACTGAGAAATTTATCCAACGCATGGGATAATATTTCGACAATAAAATCGATCTGTGCACGTGATGAAAAATGTTGTAAAACTAATCATTATTACGGTTTCAAAGTAGTCAAAATTGGGTAAAATGGTAGTCAATAATGACCTCCTTGCCCCTCCAGAAGTGGTGTATGGGGTGCCTTTCGAGTTGTATTTATCATGTTAGAAATGTTGTCCGATAAATATTATCTGTGTATAATTTCGTAAGTTTTTACAAAAAAATATGAAAAGTTGGTTCACATTCAACAACAGAAACTATTAGTCTCTCTTCACTCACTGAAAAGTAGGGATATGGGATCTAAAAAAAAAAGGTAAATATGAATGGTAATCCATTTGTAAATGTCAAAAATCATGATAAAAATTTGGTAGGAATGTCAGCAGGTTGTCCTAAGTTGAAAAAAAGTAATTTTTCAAAAAAAAAAGTTGGGGAAATGTGAATACCCGAGTTGAGAAATTTTAAATTTGAGGGACTTATCTCCCTGAGATCTGGAAAGTAATGACGTTTTTGAACTCAGCGGGATTCAATCATATGAAAATGACACCAAGAATGAGCCTATAGCTCGATTTTGAAAATTGGGGGCCTGAACCCCTCTTTGGAGCCCCTTCTCCCCCCTGTAGGGTTTCGCGATGACCTACTGAGCTAAAAAAAATCGTAATGGTATCCTTGTTCTCTATATAAAATTTTGTCCCTCTATCATCATTCGATGTTTATTTGCAATCTGCTACTGAGCTACCCCTTCTCTCTGCTTAGTTGCAGCTCCAGCCCCCTTGGGGGACCAGTATATCAAAATTCAGCTTGCCAACTCAATTTGCACTATAGGACCATTTTTTTTGCTAATTTTACTGGACTATTATGTTAGATTTGAGAATGAGAATATTATTGAATTTTTTTTAGACCAAGACATGATCACATTATGTTGGACTCCAAAAAAAATCGCATAATGATTAGATTTTAGAAATGACAGAACGAAGAAACTAACGTTGGATTCGTGTTTAGCGGATCAAAATACCCTGATAAACACCCTTTTCGCGGTCGTTCTATTTGAAGATTCGAAATTCGCTATTTTTGTCATGGAAAATCAGTGAAAAAGGTGAATTTTGAGACTTTAAGCACAACGATCGAGAAAAGGGTGTTTATCGGGGTATTTTGACCCGCTAAACACTAATCCGACGTTAGTTTCTTCGTTCAGTCATTTCTCTTCATACACAACGCTCAAAATTTGAAAAATCTGCTAAAAAACAACATTTTTGTACGATTTTTCGCGATTTTCGGCACTTGGTGCATCGAAATCGCTAAAAGTGAATACGTTGACGTGAATCTACGTTAAAAAACACGTTTTTGGGATATTTTTAAAAAGTGGTTGCTCTTCGCTTATATGGCGTTTTTTACGATTGAAAACTTCACATAGCCGAAACAACGTGAAGGAGTGCACCAAAATTATTGAAAAAATTATCGTAAATACATCTCTACGAGATGTAACTTTATGCCAAAGAACAGAAAATTTCTTTCACTTCCATTGAAATTAAAAATTCTCGAAAATAATGCAATAAAATATTTTTTGGAGGTTCAGACCTAAAATGACTGGGCTACCACAGCGCACTCATGAAACCAAAAAATCATTAAAAAATCACAAATCGCACTATAAAACACAATTCAAAAAATTCTCCAATAAATGCACCAAACCCGATAAAAAAATGACAGAAATTTACCTCCGTTGAATTCCACCATCTGTCTAGCCATCTCCACCCTCATTAACCCCACTCGCCTAATCCGATCGTCGATTTTAAAACTATTTACGTCTGCGAACCCCCTCCCCGGACGAATATTCACCGCGCAAAAATATTCCGCAATCTGCAACGCTTTGCGATACCAAGCTGGCATAAAAATAACAACTTGACCGCACAAATGTTGAAAATTCGGCGCTGCTACGTGGGTAAATTGAACCGACGCCGATATCTTTCCCATCACGCTAATTGGAAAAATTTCCGCTGCATTGTTTTCATATACTCGCATACCGAATTTGATTCGGTTAGAGAGTATTAGAAATTCATATCGCAGACCGAAGACCCGGAGACGAGGCGGGGATCGGCAGGCGAGGCCGTTGTACCGAAAATAATAAACATTTAAAACAAATACATTACGAAGGCGAACGCGGAATTAACAAACTCGCGTATATTCGCGGCTCGACGGATAAAAATCTAATAGGGTATTAATTTACATAAGAGAGTCTGGAATTCATTGGCGTTCTAATGAATACATACTATAATTACCTTATTCGTGTACGAGGTACCCTTATATGCCTCGCATACCCCTGGCTGCCGGCTTTAGGCTTCGCATGGCAGATCGATTCGACGAATAAAGATATCGTCTGTTTTTCAAGCAAAATGAGAGAATCTTTCGACTATATGCAAAATACCTATACTGCATACGTAGCCTACGTCTATGTGTACTTTTCAAACACCAAATACGTATAACATACAGAATAGTAAGAGAAACGTATCCGCGTACGTATCGTGGCGGCGTGGCTGGCGGTGGCTGAACGGTGATTCTAAAGCCGCCGCTATTAGCATTTCCAGGCCGCGATTTTGGAAACTGTGCCGTGGGATTACGGTGCCGATTTTATACCGTATAACCAGAATTTATACCGCCGAGCAAAGTGAGTTTTAAAAGAAAATCTACGCGCAAATCGCAAGAGATTTAAATGCTTAAATTGTTAAAAGAACCAATTTAAATCTTTTTCTCGGTTAACCAAGCAAAATTGTCAACCTATCTGGTCGACTACCTTGAAAATCGTCTTTGTATCGTCCCGTATAACTACCGAGAATAAATTCCATTCGGTACACCGGTAAGAAATTCCAATCTCGGGACGTATACGTGCGTTCGAACAACGTACGAGCGTATTTTTTTGTTCCGACGAAAATACAGGGTGTTTCAGGGTGGATGTAAAGCCTGCCAAATAGCAGCTATGCAACATTAACTGAATCGGTGAAGATAAGGTTGCGTATCTTCGAAGCAGCAGGTGCAAAGAGATCGTTGAAAAATTTCAATTCGTTGATTACAGAATTTATAAATTATTTGCTGCTCGATAAATAAAATGGAGAAAAATTTTGGTTGATTTGTACTGCGATTTAGGTATGTAATGATCGAAAAAATTCGTAAGTGTTTACCAACAATCGCAGAGTTGGGACTGGCTACGCGAACTATGCCCATATCGAGTCCATTACTTTACTATACGTGTGCATTACTATGCTGCGATTTTTTTTTTAAATCCAAATTATAAATCTGTATCTATTATTTTTGACATTTTAAAATTTGAGCCGTTCGCAATTTTCATCTCATTTTTTTCTCAAAATTTATTCGAACTATAAAACTTACTTTTTACCTTAACTTTATTTCCAACCCTGAATTTTTAAAAACCCGATTTCTTTTTAATTTAAACTTTAAATTACTTTATTTCAAACTCAAATTTTTTTCAAATTTTTTTAAAATCCTAAGCTTTCTTCCAAATTGTAAATTTTTTTATAAATTTCTTTCAAACCCAGAAATTATTTTAAACTCGCGAAGTTTTCCAATTTTTTTCTAGCTTTAAATTTTTCCTAATTTTTTTTCAAATTCAAATTATTTTCTGCCCTGAAATTTCTAAATTCTTCGAATATCATTTTCCAACAAAAATTTAACGCATAGGTGCATTAAGCATTGGCAAATTTGAAAAAATTTTAGGACTAAAAAAAATGAAAAAATTTGAAGTTTTAAAAAATGTAGAGAAAAGATAAAATGACGTTGGGGAAAAAATTGCAAAAAAATTGAGTTGAAAAAATTGCGAGAGAAGGCGTTATAGTCCAGTCATTTTAGGAGTTGACCCCCAAAAATGAAATCCTGATTTTTTTTTCGTGTTTTACGTTTGTAATGGTCCATTACACAACATACTAAAATGGACACCCCACAATCCTCCACTAACCACAGGGGAGGGGTAAATGTCTGCTAAAACCCGGTTTTTTGTGAATATCTCTTCAAATAAGCCTCAAAATTGAAAAATAGTTATGAACTATCTTGTTCTACGTGTAATTTCCTATCGAAATATTTTTTTGTTTATTCAAAAACACTCATTTTATTTCCTTGACCCAAAATTAAGAGTAAAAAACACCTATTTTTCAACAATTACAGCATTTTTGGAAAAAATCGAAATTATTGTGACTATCTCCTCAAATAAGCCTCAAAATGGAAAAATGGTTATAAACAACCACATTCTACGTGTAATTTCCTATCAGACAAGTTCGTTTTTTTTCGAAAACTCCCACTTCTTTGCCCAAAAATTAAGGGTGAAACGACAATTTTTTCAATATTCACAGTATTTTTTGGAAATGATGAAAATACAAAGTTGAAAGAAAACTCAAAATTATACCAGTGAAGAGTAATTTTTTTATACATGCAGGTAGGGTATTCCAAAAAAAGTCACCGCAAGAATGTATAAAAAAATTACTCCTCACTGGTATAATTTTGGGTACTTTCAACTTCGTATTTCTTCAAGAATACTGTAAATATTGGAAAAATAGGCGATTCGCCTTTAATTTTCGGGCAGAGAAGTGAGTGTTTTCGAAAAAAAACGAACCTGTCTGATAGGAAATTACACGTAGAACATGATTATTTATAACCATTTTTCCATTTTGAGGCTTATTTGAGGAGATATTCACAAAAGTTTCGATTTTTTCCAAAAATCCTGTAAATTGTTAAAAAATAGATGTTTTTTACCCTTAGTTTTAGGTCAAGGAAATGAGTGTTTTTGAAAAAACAAAAAAACCTACTGATAGAAAATTACACGTAGAGCAAGATTGTTCATAATTATTTTTCAATTTTAAGGCTTATTTGAGGAGATATTCACAAATAACCGGTTTTTAGCAGACATTTACCACTCCCCTGGGGTAGCGGAGGGTTGTGAGGTGTCCATTTTAGTATGTTGTGTAGTGGACCATTACGAACGTAAAATGCGAAAAAAAATCCGGATTTAATTTTTGGGTGGTTTGGTACATTTTTTCTCTTATTTGCCTGGACTATTATACCTATTTTGGAAATTTATGTTTCTAAAACTAATTCGTAAAAAATTTATGAACCCATTTGTAAGGAATCGCTTTTATTTTTCGAAAATGATTTTTCCAGATTTTCACGTTTTTTAGACCATTTTTTACAAGTTTTTCGTACCTTTTTATACAAATTATGCTAATAGAGCAAAAGTCAACTTCAATTTAAATTTTTAATTGAAATGAAATCTCCTGAAAAATGAAAAGGGTTCAAAATATTCAGTTGTTTTGAATGGGCGTTCAACTGATAAGGATGGTTTCCCAACTGGGCTATTCCACACTAAAACAGACTAAAAATTAAGTCAGGTCTTCCGATTTCGCTCAAATAATTCGAAGGCGCTGATTTCGAATACGTACTCAGTTTTTTCATCCAATCCCTCTGAACCTCCCTAGTAGCCTCCTGATAGGACAAAAATTTAAAAAAATGAAAAATAACGCGTGGCCTGTCTTTTGTTAGGTTTTTGTGGACACCGAGTTCGAACATTTGCATATTTTTTGGATTTGACCCATCAGTGCCCCTCTAGTCCCTCAATTTTGGGAAAAAGTATGTTGAGAAATGAAAATATCGGGTGGCACATCGATTCTAACTAATTTAAGGACGTAGAATTCGAATATCGACTTACGTTTTGATCCAATCCCCTTACAGTAATTTTTTGAAAAATCCAATTCCGTGTTTACCACTTAAGACTGGGGGAGGGGGGTCGATTAGAGCGCGGAGAGGGGGTCGGATCACACAATATTTTCATTTTTCAACATACTTTTCCCCAAAATTGGAAGGCTAGAGGGGCACTGCTGGGCCAAATCCTAAAAATAAGCAAATATTCGAACTCAATGTCCTCAAAAACCTAACAAACGACAGGTCACACGATATTTTTCATTTTCTTTGAATTTGGCCCTATCAGGGGGGTTCACATCAATTAAAATTATTAGAAATCACTGATTTTGATATTATGAATATTTTAATTTTAATAATAATTTTAATTCTTACATAACTTACCTACAGAAACAATTTTCATTTTAATTTAATTGAAACTGATAATTGATTAATATTCCTTTTAGTTTAAAAACTCAATTAGTTTACAAACAGTTTTCGCCCAAATAAGTACAACCTATCTGAACATTTTTCATAAACTCAATAAATTACAGAAGTGTAGGCCTGGTATAAAATCTAGAGAACCAATAGCCCAACAAGCGGGTTCCTGGGGTTTTCGTGGTCGCTAAACTCGATTTTTATAATCATCTAACCCCTGGACCCGAATTGGGCCATAAAAGAAGGGGTTTAAAATTTTGTGAGAAATTTTCGAACGCCGCGTCGATCTTTTTCTTTTTGCAATAGCTCGGCCCCAAGATCACGTAGAAAAAATGTAAAAAAAGGAAAATATTCGTCTTTTAACGCTCTACAATGTTTGTTTGAACCAATTTTTCGAATTTTTCACTGTAGCTGAGGTATTCTTGGGAGAAAATGCAACTTTTTCAACACGGAGTCCACTACTTTAAGATGAGGAGTCGGTTGCACATGTTTCTTATTCTACACAGTAATAGGATGTACTATGCAAAAGAGCCGCTCCTAAAAGTCGATTAACCAAATTTTTGGCAATTATTTGTGTTAATGGAAAATTTTCAAAATTGATTTTTTTCTAAAGGCTCTAGCTCCTATGACGTCTTGGGAAAAAAGGGTAAATAGATAAATTGCTTGTTTTTAAATTCTCTACAACTTTTGTTTCAACTTTTTTTTTCGTAGGGGCGTATTTTCGGAAGTTATAACCGAAAATCAAAAATTTGAACCCCTCACCCTCCAAAAGGGAGACAAAATATTCTCCGATTTTAGGGAAAGTCGGGTATGTTGAAATACAACCTCTACAAAGCTTATACGAACTTTCCCGTTTCTGTGATTTTTTTTTTGGGTCAAAACCTAAAATGACCGTACTAAAAACAAAATATGTGCAACGTTCTAATAACAAAGAAATTTTGGAATTAAAAAAGCAAGTGGATGTTAAGTGCAACTTAATTCTCCAATTTTCAATACAAACTTCTCTTCTTTTTTGAAAAGGGATATGTAATTTAACAGAAAAGCGTAGTTTCAAATCAAATTGAACCATTTTGCCACCAAAATAAATACGTAGGTACTAAATCTACTAAAATAATAATAATAATAATAGTAAACAAAAATTCTACGCCTTATTTTATTCAAGAGATGTTCTTTTTTTTTTTGAAAAAGAATACAAAGTTCATGGTTATGCATATGTTCTTCCAGGAAACATAAACCTTTGTCATATGGTATTCTATACAAAATAATGTTTTGAAATCGGTAATAAATCCATTGAAAAACGTTTTTATAATACTCTTTTTATAAAATTAGCATGAGCTGGCTAAAGTTAAGATATCAATTTTTTGAAATGAAACATGACAGATTTTCATTTCACCCTATTTTATCTTTGTTTAAATCGAAATTCGGGGAAATTCTTACCCTTCGCGAGAGGGTGCATACATTAAGGGTGAAGTTTCCGTTTTTTTCCTTCCTCCGCTAAAAAATAAAAAATGAAATTCGATGTTACTTTAACCACTTATATTTTCGTTTTTGTTGTTTATTTTTTTTGCAGCAGGTTTCTTTTTTTACACAGTGTTGTGAGTAAGAAAAGGAAGTGGTGTAAAAATATTTCAGAAAGGAAACGTTTGTTTTGGAAGGTAGTTTGATGGGCCAGTTTTGAATCGAGTTGGTTCAAAAGACAGTAAGCAAATATTAGTTTGATTTTAAATGATCTCAATTTTACATTTGAATAATGTGTTTAGTAAGTAACCTGTCATTTGGATTCCACATTCACCATGTTTTCACAAGCAACTTTGCCGTTAATTATTCACTGAAATCGATTTTTTTTCTCATTAAAAATACGAATATAAAAAACATATCTTTTCGATTGCATATACCTTGCACTTTAATTTCATTTCATATTAATATTTCAATTTAATCTCATCACATTAGGTAATTGTTTCGACTCAAATTGAAAATACATTTTTTAAAGTTTATTTTACAGATAATTATCAAGCAAATAATTTTTAATCTTGTACATTAGGCTGGAGCGGGGAAAAAAATTCTGTACTTTGATGAAAATAGGAAAAGAAATTTACTTTGAGTGGACCACCTTCAAAAAAAATTTCAAATCTCCAGCCCAAATGAAAACGGAGTTGATTTATCCTAAAAGTGGAGCCATTTTTGAAAAAAAAACCACGTGGTTTTTGCCACTTTTTGGTGCCACCTGCTGGAAAATTTGGTCATCCCCTAAAACAGTGCGATTTGAACTTTTACTCATCACAGTACCATTATCTCTGAAATGTTGGATTTGTCTATAGGATAATGATAATAAACTATCCCCACTGACATGTTCAGAATGAGGCGTTCCCCAAAAAAATATCATTTTTTGTCTTCTACAAGAAAGTAGAAAAATTGCAGATAGCCAATATTAAGATTTATTGATTTTTACGAAAATCAAATCTCTAACTTGACCACCTCAAAAGTGAACCACTTTTTTGTACCGAAGAACAATTTTTGATGAAATTTTTTCAGTTGACAGTACTGTTACAAAAATTGCAAAAAAATAATTGAAACCTATTTTAGGGGTAAAAATTTTTTTGGTATATTTTCAAGCCATTGAATGGACAATTTGTATTCTATGAGAACTGTCAAAATTAAAATTCAATTGACAGGGTGTACGTGAAAGCAATTACAAAAAATTTGGCTAAAAGTTATTCAATGCAACCAAAAACAAAATTGCTGAATAAATTTTGAGATATATTGAGCGATTTTAATTTGATTAAAAATCAAAAAATCATATCCAATTCCAAGGTCAATGGTTCAGGGAAGTGTAAATACTCAAGTTTATTTTTTTAATTATTAAAAATAGAATATAATTAAATAAAAATAATTTTATTTAATATACTTTTAAAAGAAAAATTAATTTGTTTAGTAAATAAAAATTTATTAAGAAAAATAAGCTTATTATGTAATCAAATCGCTCCTTTTAAAAAATGGCCGAGATTCCCAGCAATTAATATTGCCCAAAAAAGACAAAAACTTGTTTTTTTTAAATGACTTAATTTGCTTTGAATCTCCTTAGCTTCATCTCCATTCAGCCGGAGAAGCTTAAAATTTTTTGGAAAGCTATCCGTTCAAAATGGCCAACTCACCAATTTTTGTCAAAATATAGAATATGTTTGTTTGTTTTACTTTCATCCTAAAATGTACTTATACTAAGGAAACATATGTAATAAATAATAATTATTACATTATGTTTCCTTGTTCAATTCCACTCTTGTCAAATGTCATAAATTGTTTCATTGTTTATTTTCCGTGAAGATCTGACCCTGTTAAAATTGATTTTATGATTGATTCTTGTCCTGGACACTAAAACAAAGAAATTAAGCCTGTATGCCCTTTTTTCTCCTCCCCCTTTCCCCAGGGTCCACCCCAACATTTCAAATGTGTGTATCGCCTTATCTATGGGTTGTAATGAAAAAATTTTCAAACAAAAGTTGTTCCTCAACACCTAATGTACATTTTCATTTCTCATCAAAATCCATTTTGGGGCAACTCCTGTCCCCCCCCCCCATTTAGAAACAAAACATGTTTTTGAGAAAACCTTAAAATCACGTTTTCCTTATTTTAAACGAAAAGTTTCAGAGGTACGACAACATTTGTAATCACAAAAAGTATTCAGAATTGAGTTTCCTTTCCAATAAGCTCTATCGCTACCATTTTTCAACTTTTTCCGACAGAGTGGACCTCTCCCCCTTCCACGTTTTCACAAAATTTGTACCCACAAACAAAATTTGCTCCAAAATGAATTCCGACAATAAATTAAATTATGCTACAGATATCGAAAAACAAAAATCGTTCAACTTTTTTTCGTGGGTCGAACTTTTGAGATAAGGGAGAGGGGGAGAGATCCACCCTGTCGAAAAAAGTTGACGAAAATGGTCGCAATAAAACTCATTGGAAAGGAAATTAAATTCTGAATATTTTTTGTGGTTACAAAGTTTGTCGCATCTCCGAAACTTTTCCTTTAAAATGAAGAAAACGTGATTTTGAAGTTTGTTAAAAACTGATTTATTTTCAAATTTGGGGGGGCAGGAGATGCTCCAAAATGGATTTTGATAAGAAATGAAAATGTACATTAGGTGTTGAGGAACAACTTTTGTTTGAAAATTTTTTCATTACAGCCCATAGATAAGGCAATCCACACGTTTGAATTGTTGGGGAGTGGACCCTGGAGAAAGGGGGAGGGGAAAAAAGGGGCATACGGGCTTAATTTCTTTGTTTTAATGTCCAGAACAAGAATCAATCATAAAATCAATTTTAACAAAAATTTCGGGCGAAAGCCTTTTTTTGTACGATTGAAACCGGACCATCATATATCAAATAGGTAATCGAAGTGAATCAAAAAAAATAGAGAAAGAAAGTAAGTGTTTAAAATTTTTCAATTTTTTCGAAAATCAACCTGTATCTTTCGAGACTTCTTCATCTACACTTTTTCTCTACAAAATTGAGTCATAATCTCAAAAATGAAATTTCTCTTGCGCAGACTTAATAACTGACGACGTCGATGGAATATTCATCAGTATAGATCAAAATTACGCTAATTTAAAAAACAAAAACAAAAAAACAAAAAAAACGAGAGTGCAAAAAATTTATAGCTCTAAAAAATGTTATAAATTTTTCTAATCGCGGTAGCTAGAGGTACCATTTCATTCACACAAAATTTTAGTCGTCTCCGACCTTTGGCAGCGGAGCTTTGTGTTACCAAAGTGGGACAACTTTTGACCAATAGTAGTTTTTTGTATTAGGTATTCATCCAACCATACTCCTTTCATCGCCACCATTTCACCACTGAACCTGAAATATTTAACATTTTGCATTTCCTTTTGCAAAAGATTTTTCAATCTGAGAGTTTCAGCTTTTTAGTGATCATTTGAAAATTCACAGATAAGAAGTTTTCAGCAATTCGAAATCATTTGCTAGTTTTATTCGAAAATGAAGCCTCTTAAGAAGAAATTCCCAATCAATCATTACATTATCCACTACTTTTCATCCGTACAAAAAAATTCTTGGACAGAAATTTTCTCTTTTACTCCTTGAGAATTTCTTTGTACGAAGATCATTTTTTTCAGGTAAAATTTTCAAAATCATTTCGAATTGCTGACAAAAGGAACATTGATCTGAGAACTTTCCAGTGATTATTAATGAACTGTAATATGCCTTGCATTTAAAAAATCAATCGTACATAGTGTAGGCAAATTAGGAAATTAAAAACATTTCAGTCCAGCAAAGCTTTTATTCCGGAAAACTGTCGATAGTGGTCCGCTGAGTAATCCCTAAGAGTTACTACTCCCAAGACCCCTTGCTAATTTTTCTATGGGGATTCCACTCCCCCAAAAATGGTTTTCCGCTTCTATCTCCTTCGGATTTGATTTTTCGGTGAAAATAGCTCAGTACCAATGAACTGGGGTAACATTGATACGCACGGGGTAACATTGATTTTTGGTTTTCTTAACACGTTTTGCGCCCCCAGTGGGAGAGATATGAACCAATCGAGCTGGTTCCACAGCCATTTGATAGCCACATGTTGTAGCAATAATATTAGTAATAATTGGTTCCACGTGTTTTCGTTTTATTCCCGAGATTTTAGCGTTTTCTGAGAAGTTAGTTTTTTCCAAAAAAGTGAAACGTGGAAAAACCCCCGACTAAAAGGTAAGTACACTCATTTTATCGTATAAAGACCATAGTAGTTGTGTAAAGCAACTTAATAGCTTTCAGAATCTTTTTTTGAAAAATTTTTTGGTCCATCCATATTGCTGTAATGAAGCTTTTCCTGACACAGGGTAACTTTGATACCGGAAATTTACGTTATTATTGTTGTTTTAGATGCCGAGAAATCCACAACGAAGGCGTGATGCACGCCCGTATCAGCGATATACCGAGGAAAAAACGTCTGCATTTGGTGTATTGCATAGACGACTGTAAAATTACGTTTCTGCAGCTTCTTGCAATTTTTTTCAAATTTTAAAATCATATTTTGTCTTTTTAACAAATTTTTACAATTTATAAAAATTTCGAATTTTATTTTTATTTTTTTTGAATAAATTTTGTACCTAAAGTATATGTCTTTACATGTAACCATGTTTCGCAGGTAATTTTCAAAATTTTCCCAGTGAAATGGACATGTTTTTGGCGAAAATCAAAGTTACCCCATTTTTGGATTTTCGAGGTTGCTGTTTTTGGGAATTTCTGTAGAGGCAACCCTGCATCGGATCGAAATGCGGTTTGCGCCATTCGATGCACAATCCACTCTAGTTTCCTAAAAAAATTTTTCCCCCTCAAAAGCTTCAACCCCCTCTCATCTAGAGCCAAAAAAACGAAAAAAATGGTCGTTTTTCTATCAATGTTACCCCAGTTCATTGGTACCTACTTTTTTGTTCTGCACTCAATTTCCAACATTTTTTGTGTGAAAATTTTTTTTGTACGACCATTAGCAAAGGAGATAAAGAGTCCTGAAGGAAGGGGGTTATGATTTGGGCATGAAAATAGTACTATTATGTAAATTGGTGTTATTAATACTACTTGACCCCCTCCCCTTTCGATGTACACCCTCCCACCTCACCTATTTGTTTTAATTTAGCAGTGGCAATTGGATTGAGGGGCGAGGGCGAGGTATGGTGGACACGTAGGAGGGGAAGATGGTAAAAAATGCATAATTGACTCTCTTCTCCCTCCTACGTGTCCACTTCACCTCACCCCTCTATCCTCCAAAACATTCCATTTACTTAGTACGATTTTATATCTATTATCACGTTTTTAAGTAATAGTATTTTTCCCATAACCTCCTTCCTTCAGGACTCTCTATCTCCTCTGCTAATGGTCGTACAAAAAAATTTTCCCCACAAAAAATGTTGGAAATTGAACGTAGAACAAAAAAGTACTGAACTATTTTCACCGAAAAATCACATCCAAAGGAGATAGAAGCGGAAAACCGTTTTTTGGGGGGAGTGAAACCTCCATAGAAATATTAGCAAGGGGTCTTGGAGATGGTAACTCTTAGGGATTACTCAAGGAACCACTATCGAGAGTTTTCCGCAATAAAACCTTTGCTGGGCAGAAATATTTTTATTTTTCCAAAATAAGGCTAATTTGTCTACACCAACAGGCATATCCAGCAATTTAAGATGAGAATTGAAACCATGGGAATGAAAATCACAAGAAACTGCATTTTTTCTTCGAAAATTTCCCTACTTTGAAGATTCGTAGATCTCGTTCAAGAGGTCGAAAAGAGCTAAAAAAAATTTTAGGCGAGTTTCAACTCAACTAGGTACCCCATAATGCCAAAAAATTAAAGAATTCAGACGTCCTGCTCCTTTTTTCGTCACCACCGTTTTCATACCATATTTTAAATCCTACATCCACCAGCATCACCGAGCACTTTTTTCAATTTCTTCTCATCCGCGGATCAAATTCCACCCACTTTCGTCGCCTTTCTTCCAAACCATAAAACTCGAACAGACGAGACTTCGAAACAGGGGAAAAGATGTTTTCACCAAATTCGAACACCTCGTTTGTTACGCAATTTCCTTAGTCATTAAATTTCGATAAAAAATATTCAAAAATGTAAATTAATTCGTTTTCGTCTCGCTTATGAAAGTATAACTCATCGTTAAAACTTCTTTTCAGCGCTGCAGCGCAGATTATCAATCTCATCTACCCTTGCCATGTTTTCAACTTTTTCAATACGCTATTTATTTCCAGATAGTGATTTTTCATCATGTAAATGGCTTATTATCGAGGTAAATTATTCGCAAATGGAACGAAATGGGGGTATTTAAAAACGCCAAATAATATTTACGTTTCATCTTTTAAAACCAACAATCTGAATCCATTCGCGTCCGAATCACTTTCGATTCCGATAACGTGACGTTATCGAAGCTGAAAAATCGTATTGTGAAATTTTCCATTCATCTTTTTAATTCATTCGCTGCCACGAAACAGATCCCATATTTTAATGTCTTCGATTCCAATTTTCGTCTCGGTTTTAAAATTATATCGAATGGGTTTCACCACGTGATGTTTTTTACTCGAAATCCACCAAACGAAAATTTCATGAATTGTGAAAAAAGAAAAAAAATAGCGAGTGGAAAAACACGTCGTCGGTTGTACGCAGCATCTATCCATTGGTACAGTACGTACTGGCACCGGTGATGAAACTGAGCCTTTGGTACACAGTATATGCTTTTTATCTGACAGATGATGTTATATGAGTCCCACGATCACGGGCTATGGTGCGCCGGACTTTTGCTTCCGACCGGAACATAACAATTCTATCCCTACTTGGGTGTCAGTTAAATTAGAATTTTCGCCCCGTGCGGTTTAGTCAACCCCTAACACCGGGTGTTGCGCATTCGACTTCGTGTTTTTCGTTCGCGTACGTATACGGAATTTATCTCGGTGTAAGTATATTTTCATTTCGAATGATATTTTTCTACGAAAAGCGGTGGCAATGACGTGATTATCGCGAGCATTTTAAAAAAATACGCGAATGGTTGCTATTTTTTCGAAATTTTTTCGGTTCAATGCCTTTGAAAAAATATCTAATTAGTGCGTTATAAAGTGATGAAATATTTTTATTATCGGTTTAGCTGCTGAGGCTATTTCGACATGGACTCTATTGCGGTTTATTCGGCGGTCGTAGTTACAAGTTGACTCGTGTTTTCGAAATTCGCGGTGATTAGCGTGTCGTGATTTGCGGATCATGTATCATCAGGCGGTTACACTATTGGCACTCACCACGCTGGCGTGTTTTTGCTCAGGTAGGGTACTTTTTCGATGATTTTTAGTACATCGATGTAATTTTTTGAATATTTTTTTACTAGCTGAAAAATTAAATAAAAAATTGCCCGAGTAAAAAAAAATTACCTGGTTGAAAATCCTAATTTACTGGAAGCTGGAACAGGTGATGTGATAAATTTTCAATTTCCATTCTGATGACTGGAAAAAACCACAAAATATTTTTTCAGTTCAACTTTGAAAGCTTTTGATGCTCGAGAACAGCATTAAATATTTTTCTGTGCCGAAAAAATTTTATTTTGAGAAAAAATTCAACTTGAAATATTATAGGTATGCTGATGAAAAAATTTCAAATTTTCGAAACACGTACATGCTGCTATTTAAATTCGTGGAAAAAATGAAAGTGTTGGAATGAGCTCGTGTAAAAAAAGTAACTTGTCAGGGTAAAATTTCAAAGCCAAGGTCGGTATTTCGTAAGTTTCTGACATTGAGATAACGAAAAAAAAATTTCTAGACAGAAATAATCGCGATGTTTAGTTTTTTTTGCTGAAAAAAATTGGAATTTGAGAAATAGAAACGAGATAAAAATTTATATCGGAGGAGAAAAAAAGAACCCGAAAAAATGCCGAATGTGGGTTTTTTACGAGTTGATAATGCAAGTAAAATTCGTTGCAAATACGATTTCAAATTCCAAATTATATTACATTTTAATTTTTTCTCTCGATTGAGTTCGTGATTCCGTTCAGTTGTCTGGTTTTTGTCAATTTGGTGTTTTAACGTTATTTCTTATCAATTTTCAAATGAAAAAATGACAATAATTTCAGAACTCTCGTTTATTTTTAATTTTCCATCGTGTTTTCAGAATTTATCTATGCTTTTTCTCATCTATATCTCTGTGTAGAGCCAATATGAGGGAGGAGTAGAGGAATCCCTCGTCATATTTTGTTCGAAACTTCGGTAAAATTTCGGTAATTCTGATATACGTAGGTGGTCAAATTTTTCAGCGATATTATTTATTTGTCAAAATTTATAAGAAAGAATAATTCAAGTTTTTTATAACGAGTCAAAAATTTGAAAATAGATTTCATTCGACTTCATTGTACTCTACTTACTTTTTGTAAAAAATTCTTCAGATTGTCTTCAATTTTGCGACTTTAAAAAAGTAAGTTGTATAAGTTGAATGATACTTGCATCGTTGCATCAATCAAACTGCAACTAAATCGAACTTCATCAGGAAGGTCAACCAATGCTCAAGTATAATATATAAAGTTTTCAAAATAATTTATGAGAAAAACTTAGGTATCTATACCGATAAGAAAGAGAAAATGATTTCTTCAGAACCCAGTTCTTTTTATTTCCTAATGCTCAACTTTCTCGATAAGGAAAAATTCTCATTTTTTAAAATATTACCAATAAATAAACCATAAAATGGACGAACATTTTTGGTGTAATTTTTCAGCAGCTTCTATACTCTTCAAGCAAAAATTCAACTTTCTAAATTGTGCAAATGTGGCAAAACGAAAATTATTTTCAAATTTTATAAAATCCTCACGTTAACTGATCTCAAATGTTTAAAAATCGTCGAGAATTTTTTATTCAAATTGGCTAAATAACGATTTTTTTTAGCATTCAACAAGACTACATAGTGAAGAAATTTACTAGTAATAACTTATTTCTAATTTTCAATGGACATTCAAATTTCCAGGTTTTTACACGTTCGTCTGAAGAAAAAAAAAGCCCGCGCTTGTAGCGTAACCATCCTCGTGAGCGTAACCGTATCGTTATTTTTCTGAAAATAATTTTTGTAAGTTTTTTTTGTAATTGAAAACGTCTTTTTCGATTCACTCTTTTTGTAAATTCACCTGGCGAAGGATATAGAAATCAAAAGCAAAATTTCAAAACTTCATAGAAGAAAATGTTGATAAATGACTATCATTTTTAACGATTTTTCAATGCAGAGATGTGATGGTAGGAAGTGGAATTTAAAACCTATTAATGACAATGACAATTAGGGTGAGCCGAAAACCCAAAATTTTTGAGTTATTAGTTTTGATAAAGCACAAAAGACGAGGGGTGGGAAGATTATAAAAATTAAATTAAAATTGATTAAAACCAATTTTAAAGCTTATTTTTAGTGACTATCTAGACCAAAAAGCACAATTTTTTCAAAAAATTGTTTTACAGCTATTTTAATTTCTCCTACCACACTTCATCTATAAAACACCAATTTTCTTAAGAAATTGTGCTTTTTGGTCTAGATAGTCATTAAATAATCTCTAAAATTGTTTTTTTCATCGATTTTTATTATCATTTTATTTTTCCAATCTCCCCAGCTCTTGTCTTTTGCGCGGTATTACAACTCAAAAATTAAAAATTTTAGTTTCTTATCCACTCCCATTCATTGTACTCTACTCTAAGTAAGAAATTTCTCAGATAAGTTGAATAACACGTGCATCGTTGCGTCAATCAAACGCAACGAAATCGTACTTCATCAGAAGGATCAAACAAAACTCAAGTATGAAGTTTTCACCATAATTTATGAAGAAAAACTTAGGTACCAATATGAAAGAGATGATTTTTTCAGAACCCAACTCCTTTTATTTCTTAATGGTCAACTTTTTTAGCAGCTCCTACTATTTAGGTAAAAAGTCAACTTTCTAAATTCACGAAAATCAGTTTAAAATTTTTGAAAATCCTCCTCGCGTTAATTGATCTTTAAATAATATTTAAAAAAAAATTAAAATCTTCAAAAAAACCTTATTGAAATTGGCTAAACATCGACTTTTTAGCATTCAACAAGACTATATGAAAAAATTTACGAGTATTAATTTCCTTTTGTAACTTTCACGGTCATTAAAATTATAAAATTTACTCTGAATTACTTTTCTTCAGTCGTGAGGAAAGTAAAAATTGTTTACGGATGGTTTTTACACAGTCATAAAAAATAGAAAATAATCACAAATTTTGTTGCTTTTCTGAAATTAATTTTTATGTTTTTTTGTAATTGAAAACGTCTTTTTCAAATCGCTATTTTTGCGAATTCACCTTTGGAAGGATACAGAAATCAAAAGCAAAATTTCAAAATGTTATAGAAAAAATGTTAATAAATATATCTATAATTTTCAAAGATTTTTCCATCCAGAGATTTCGATGGAAGGAAGCTGTATTTATAACTTATTGCTGACCATGAGGCAGACTCTTTATCATTTTATAGTGATTTCTTCAACAGTTTGGATTTGATCAAATTTACTGATTGTCATTCAATTCTGAAAATAAATAGAAATTATACCTATTTTGTGTTTAAGTATAGGTAACATTTCAAAGCGTCCGTACAAAAGTCGTTAAACTGAGTACCAAATTACCAATGGATAATGTTCAGTCCTAGATAGGTAAGTTGTTTTTAAAATTTTAGGGATTTTTCATGAAAATATTGTACTTTGAGACGATTTTCAACAGGTACCTAGATACCTACTTGATGAAGATTTCCTGAAATGTTTTGATTTTTCAAAGGAATTATTAGATTGTGATTTCTGTCACATTTCTTCAATACTTATCTCTAAAAAAACTTTTATAAATTAAAATTTTAGACTTTAATACGAAAAATCATCATATTTTCGCTTTCAAGATCAATTTTCTAATAATAATTGGTCAATTTGATCATCTTCCTCATTTTTTTCCAAAATTGGAGCAATGTTTAAGTAATTGAACCAAATTCCAAAAATGTTGATCAATTTTCCAAAAATGAACCAATTTGTTAAAAATTGTACCTAAATTTTTCAAAAATTCAACCATTTTCTAAAAATTGGGCAATCTTTTGAAAGTTGGACATTTTTTTCAACAGTTTCAGAATTTTTTAAAAGCTAGATAATTCAAAAAAAAAAAAGAATTCATATTCATTTAGAACAAATTTACAGAAACTCCTCTAATTCAGTTTCATTGATTGTACCATTTTTCAAAAATTAAGTACTTAATATTCTAAGAATTTGTGGATCACGCTTTTCCGATCACCCAAAAAACCCTGAAACTTTAACTTTCAGGTAAAACTGAATTCGGCATCTGAAAGAGTGGAGTTTTTACTACCAAAATACCTTTGTTTCAGATTTCTGCCATGAGTCCTTTGCTTGTGGTAATTTTTTCCCAAAATCTTCATTTTTTCGAATTTTTCAGGGGTCTTGTTTGTGGATCAAACCACTTACAGAGGACTATAATTTTTCAAAAAAAAAAATCTATGGAAAATCACTTCCTTCTACATCAATATTACGGATTTCATTGAAAAAAATACTAACGGTGAATTTTTTCTAGAACATCCATTTTTCGCGTCAAAAAATGTCTTTAAAATCATTTTATTTTTTTCTGCTTTGTAATGGGAAAAAAACACCAATTAAAGATATGTGATGGGTAATAATCATGTGGTTCATATACACATGCCTGATTTTTTTTCCACCCAACTCCTTGTTATGTGGTTTGATCCACAACCGGGCACTGATCCACATTTGGTACTTCGCTGTAATTTTTTAAAAATTGGGCAATTTTATTCGAACAATTTTCCAAAAAATTAAACAATTTTCCATAAAATTAAACATATTTCTAATCAAACAATTCGAACAATTTTCCAAAAAATTGAACAAATTTCCAAAAATGGATAATTTTCTATAAAAAATTGGACGTCTGCCTAAAAATTGGGCACTCGTGATTATTTGGGGAAAATTGGTAAAGCGTAAAGAAACGAAAATCTGAATATTGAAAACGCAAATTAAATTGACAATTTTCTAACCAAAAACTAACCGGCGTTTCTACCCTCTCCCCCCTTCATCACACTTATCACGTAGAATTTCTCATCACTACGTTCCTTCCTGCTTAAAAGTCAAACGATTCAAAAATCCGAAAAATTCCCTGATAAGAGTTTTTCAAACATCACCGAACACTCGAGCACGTGACGAAGAAACATCCTCATTCAATTTTTCCATCAACCTCATTCTGACGCTGGAATTTCAACTCAGCTGCGCAATAATTCATTACCCCATTCTTTCTCAGCTCCAAATAAAGTAAAAAATACACGAACCAGCCCGACGACCCGAATCACTTCCAATGAAAATTTCTCACGTCAACCCTACACAACCTAGAACCTAATTCGATAAAAATGTATACAGAAAATTCTATACACACATTTTTCATTTTTTCGCAATCGTTGCCAAGTTCTTGGAAAAAAATTAATTTTACTCGATACCCGACACCCAGCACCGAAAACGTAATCATTCTCGAAAGTCATGTTCGTTTACCAGCAAACTGAACGCGAAACGATGCTTAACCAGAACGCAACGACGAGGAGATTTGTTCGTCGAAAATTTCCAGAATATCCAGATATTGGGTAAATTTATTATCGGCGCGTCGCGCGAAGCATATGTATAATGTAAAACGGTACAACGACGTCAAGTCGAAATTTATGTAGGTACTAGTAACTGCAAAGTTTTTAATGTACCGTTATACTCTCGAAGAATATACGTGGGCAAGGCCGGACGGACGGCGGACACATCTACGACCAGACGTAGATAAAACCAGAGAAATGAATCGTAGAGAGAAAATGACGTGACGAAAATTTGTTTACTACGTTTAAACTTTATACATTTCAGCGGCTTTTTGCTTCGAGCTTTCGCAGATGATGAGGAAAGTGAGAGAAAAAAAGAAACGAGAGAATCTCGATATAGAAGGCAATCATCGTTACGAGATATGTAGGTCTAGGTATACACGGAAAATAGTTGAAAGTAGCACGAAGCAGAGAAAGAGAAACGTGGTATAAAAAGACGACGCAATCGCCTTCAGCAAATCAACAATCGGGCCCAAGTTTAATTCGTTAACCATGCCAATTTAACGTTACAGAAAACAATTCAAAGGTTTTAGGTACGAAAAGGCGAGAGAGAGGTTGTACTACAACAAAGTCTTAATAAACACCGCCAATCCAATACTATCTCGGTACTACCTACACCAATCAAGCGTATAATATTTTTAAAGCCGAGGTTTTAATTATATAGAAGAGAAATTTTGCATATTTTGTTACCTCTCTCGAACTATGCTGCGTCTGCTGAATAAACCAAAGATGCACGAGAGACGCGGCCGCCGCAACCAAGGGCGTGCCGCGAAAACTAATCAATTTGATAATTTATGCGGAAAACTTAGCGAATTTCCAAATGGCGTAATTAAGAAATACTCGTCGATGCAAGTTCTCACAGCAACGCGACGCTCGAGCGAAAAGCAACTCGAATCTATAACCCTTGCAATATGGTTACGATTTTAACCAGCAGACAATACAAACAGCATTTTTTCGTCACTTAAAGCCCCTTCCCCCGATGTCTGCGTCTGTTTTTCTCGAGCAATTGTCTTTATTGCGAATGATGCTGAGATGTAAATTATTTACCGAGTTAGTGCGAGGCTTCGGTGCAGATTCGTGTGGAGTTCGAGAGGCTGAGGTAGAAGAAATTCGAATTTGGTGAGGCGTGTGTTATCGTTGTACTCGATGTTTTGAGTCTGACATTGATGATTTCTTGAATAACGCTGTATTTTGAAATGGGGAAAAATTGCTTGTTATTGAACCTGTTGGCGCTTCCTGCATCTTCAACGCCTTCAACTTTATCATTCAAAAATAAATCTCCAACTTACAACGCTCTTTTAGTTGTATAATTGATGAAATGACCAATGAGTGTTTTTTTGTACAAAAGTGCATTTTTGTCGTGGGCTATTAGGTAACTAAAAATTTGAAAAAATTGAAATAATTGTATCAAGGTAGGCTCATATTTGTACCAAAAAGAAAGAATGTATGTCTTTTAGTTTCGAAATTGAAGCAATTCTCAAGTTTGAGGGTGGATTTTTGGCTAGAGTGCACTGCAAAAAACCTGAAAATACGAGTATGAATAGAAAAGTGCATTTCTTTGGGGTAGGTGTTCTTTTTTCGTTTTCCAATAACAGAAAAATTCAAAAATAAAAAACATACCTAGTTTTCAGCCATTTTTTCAAATGTAAAATGGTTTGGCAACAAAAAATTCATTTCAGGACATCAAATTCAAACAGACCTGGCAAAAATTTTACTCTTCCTATTCACATCTTACTCGTCCCTATACCCATTATAAAATTTTACTAGGTGTAATTTTAAAAAATGTTTAATTTCGACCTGAGTCTACTTAACATATGGTTGGCGCCCATGCCTTCGCCACAACTCGCTTCATATTTCGCATAAAAACATGAAAAATTATTCATTCCCATTTTTATGCACTTGATTCAAACCAAGCCAAAGCAACAGAAAAATTGCAAATAGCTCTTGATAAAATTGTTAACTGGGCAGAGAAATGGAAAATTAAGCTCAATGGCCTGTGAAAATTTTTTTTCATTCCGTGTGTCCGACCTCGGGTAGCTCCCTTGTCAGGAATATTGAGAAGGGGCGAAGGAGTGAGCAAAAATCCATTCATGTGAAATTTTGTCCCTGTAATGCTATGTAAAAAGGCATAACTCCAAAATTCAGCAATTTTTTTTTTCGCTGAAATGACAACTTTGGGACGCCCTCCATCTGGTGATAACATCATTTCAACCAAAAGGTGAAACAAATTCTTAAAATTAAAAAAAAAAGATGTTGATGAACCTCCATATTTTGAAAATTTTGAAACTTTTTGGCCGTAATTTCATAAAATCGTCCCTCTAATGCTAGAATGTCATGACACCCAAACTTTACTTTTTACTGGAGTGATGAAAAACGGTATTATTTATGATTTTTGAATTTTTTGGATGAAGTAATGATTTTAATATGTTTTTTTAGTGTTGAGAATGAATTTCCAAATTTTTTTTTCAAAATACCAATTTTTAATTTGACGAACTCCATAAGTTTTCTGTGTTCAAGTGTAAAAAGTCTTAACTCCATTTTAAAAATTAAAAATCCGTAGTTTGAAAAAAAAACATATTGAAAATTCATTCTAAACACTAGAAAAACAAAGTGAAATCAACACCTCCTCCACAAAATTTAAAAATCTTGAATAAACTAGTTTTTCAGCTCTCCTGTAAAAAGTTAATTTTTGAAGTTATGTCCTCCCTCAATACATTCTTTGCATTAAAGAAAGCAAGGTTCTGGTGGTTAGTTCTACCAAGTATCTAGGAATGCACCTACATAGATGCAGAATTAACTTGGAAGCACTACATCATCCAGAAAAAGGTGCAAATTAACTTGAAGATGCACTAAATGTATTGGTTGGTTAGACAACACTCAAAGATGAAACTTGAAAATAAGCGACTCGTCTACTAATTTGTCATAAAGCCGATATGAACAATTAGACATACATTATATAGTTATGGGGAAGCACCAAGTCCTGATAAGTATGAAAAAAAAGCAAGTGTACAAAACAAAGCATTGAGAACTATTTTGGGAGTGAATTGATGAAGTATTCTATGAGTATGCGGACAGACATGAACAGCATCTTCACAGCCATGTAAATACAGAGGTTCTCCAATTATTAGATAATAGTATAAGAGTTCAACATATTTTTTTAAAAAGGGCAGAAACAAGGATGGAGTAGGTAACATAATTACAAAATACTCAATTTAAAATAGTTTTGATGAAAATTTTTTCAAAACTAATTTTCCTCTTTTTTTTACACGGAATTTTAAAAAAAATCAAACCAATGTCACCCTTTAAATATAGAGGAACCTAAAGCTAAAAAGTGACACCAATGATTCATTTGTATAAAAACTTGTATGTAGATACTGAGTTCATTCATCAATGTTTTTTTAAATTATAAAAAAAAAATCAAACATTGTCAAACTTTAGCTAGTAAATTGAGAAGGGGTTAAGGGTATGCTCAAGCTTGTTATCATTGAAAAATTTAGGATCGTGATATCTTGTTAATTGACAAATAAAATACTCTATATTGTACGAGGGCTGTTCGTGAAGTTGTGCACAAAATGCCCTCACACAGAGAGAAATGTAGCTACAGTGATCACCAACATATCATTGGAATTATTGCAGTCTTGGCTACAATTTGGTATATTGATGATTCTGATACGGTAATTAGTTTTGTGATGACAGTGATTTGAATGGAGCGAGAAAAGGTCCCCGGGTCAGTTGACTCTTAATTTGACTTAAGCTTGCAAATGTTGTCTTCAATTTTTTTTTCAACTTTTAGAAGCAAGTCATAGTCACACAGACTCAGGTATGGGCTGTTGGTGTGGTATTCCATGATTTTTCATCCAGTAACAAGCAAATAGGTTTGGCGACATGCGGCCACACATTGTTGTGTTAAATAATTATTCTCACAGCAAGAAGTTCTAGACAAAATCATTGTAGCTTTTACTGCAAACATTTTTGTAAGAGGCTCATGTACGCTTCACCTGTTACTGTAATACAATGAGGTATTTCTGTGAACAAATTTCATATTTTATTACTGGTAAAATCCACAGGAGACTGGTCTTCTTCTGTAATCACTATCTTGGAGATCTTTATAGCCAACTAACTTTTAACTCGGACAGAAATCGACGTATATACGTTTTTACTGATGTGGATACTGGAGTTGAAATTGAATACAATTTATCAAATTTTTAAATAATGAGAGGGGTATTCAAAATATATTGATTTATGACAAAATTTGATATTTTTGTAATGTAATTCAAATTGAATATAATTCATCAACATTTTGATATAAATGAGTGGGAGAGGTAGATATTAAAAAAATTGATTTGACCTGGGGTTGACAAATTGAATACAATTGATTGAATTTTTAATTAATGGGAGGGGATATTTGAGAAAAAATAATTCAACTCGTGTAAGTTGAAAAAAATTAAAATTTTTATTATTTTCTAATTGAAAAATTGATTCTTTCCACTTGAGAACATTTCGATTAATTAATAATTTGAAAAAAATTAATTTTGGAGGTCAATCAATTTTTTGAAATTTGTATTTAATTCTAATCCCAGGTAAAATTATTTTGTTTTGAATGTCCCCTTCCATTAATTCACAACTCAATAATTTCAAGATTTTTTGAATTACATAGGTCGAATCAATTCTTAAAATGCCTTTCCCATTACATTGAGCCCTAAAATCCGTTTTTTTAAATATCTCTTCCTATTGATGAAAAAGTTGACCAATTTTTTCAAAATTTGTACTTACTCAATTTGAACCCTTGGTCGGATTATTATATTTTGAATAATCCTCTCCTTAATTAACAATTAGGTAATGAATTACTTTGGAGCCTTCAAAAAATTTTGAAATTGCCCAGATCCGGAGAAAACCCAATAAAAATAGTTCATATGAACTATGAAGACCTCACAGGAAGAACGGGTTAACTGAGGGTTTTTTTAAAAATGACTTTTTTTGCCATTGTGTGCAATAAACCATGTACTTTTATGTGGTTTAGGTATATGAAAAATGTCGAACTTTTCAAATTTTGTCAATAAAAGCAAAAAAGAATTTTCAAAAAATTAAAAACATGGAAAGAACGGGTTAACTACTCTAAACAAAGAAAAAATTGTGCAAAAAGCTGATTTTTGTTTTTTAAATAGGTAGTTGATTTATTGTTGTGAACATGAAAAAAAAATTATAATTCAACAAAAGATAACTCATAGGTGGAAAAAACTGATTAATTTTAGACAAAAAAAAAAACCTTACGCAGTCGCGTAAGGTAACCGACTTTTCGGTTTTCACATACAACGTAATGTAAATTTATTAGCATCGAAGGATGATTCAACTCGAAAAATTAAGGCCAAATTTGAAATCAACAATCCTTTTTACATAATTTATATTGCTTCTTTTCAAGTTAAGTTCAAAATTTTGAACTTCGATACCCCTTATGACATCTAGGGAAATTCAAATCGAAAAACTAAGGCCTTTGAAATCAGTTTCAAGTTATTACTCGAAATTAAAATTTTTGCCCAGTACCCAATTCCAAAATTTTGGACCTCTAAGCTGTCTAATGTACATAGGGGAACCTAGGGGGCTGAAATCGAAAAACCAAAGCCTAATTTGAAACATAACTCCAAATTACATAAAAGCTGTATGTATAATTTTAAAGTAATTGCCGAAATTGAAATTTCAGCCTTTCCCTCCTCCATCCCCTCAGGCATTCTCAAGTCCCTAGGGACATCTAGGAGATTCGAATCGGTAAAACAAAGACAAATTCGGAATCCGCGACCCACAATGTGTCAGAATGTGCCCTTTTACCGAATTTTGAATGCCAAAATGCAAAATGTGAGTTTTGAACCTCTCATTACGCCCTTTAGTGACCGTTTTTTGAGTAAAGGAGGCGTCCCGCAAAAAAGTTAGTGAAGGACGTTGTAGAGAATTAAATTTACTTTCGTCAGTGTGTCATCACATTTTTTTGAGTGGGCTTCAAAAAAACTGTTAATCAATTTTCAGCTACCTGGTGGATGGCATACCTGAACCGATTGAACTGAAATTTTTACTGTATCACCTTCCAACTTTCCTCTGTCACTTCTGAAAATTTCAGCTCAATTGGTTCAGGGGTTCTTGAAAAATAAAAATTTAAAGCGTTCTGCAACTTTTACTTCATTTGATTGAAATTTCTAAAATTCCCACCTTTTTTATTTTATTCAAATTTCTCAAAGTTCAAAGTAAGATATCTCGAAAACGGCTGATTGGATTTTAAATCGGTTTGAAAATCTCAAAATTTCGATCCTTCCTCTACGATTTTTGTAATATCTGTCCCCTTATGAAAGTTCACAGCTTTCGTGTTTAATCAAAGACAAAAGTGTACCTTTTTCATTAAAATTTCACAAATTTTTTTTTATTCATTTATTCAAATTTCTCAAACTTTAAAGTTCAATATTTCGAAAACGGTTGAATGGATTTCAAATCGGTTTGAAAATCTCAAAATTTAAATCCTTCCTCTACAATTTTTACCGACTTTTTTGTAATTTGTGTTTTTTTCTGAAAGTTCGCCGCTTTCGAGTTTAATCAAAGACAAAAGTGTACATCATTCATTCAAATTTATCAAAGTTCAAAGTTGTGATATGTGTTTCCTTCTGAAAGTTCACAGTTTTCGAGTTTAATCAAAGACAAAATTGTACCTTTTCCATTCAAATTTCTCAAATTTTCACCTTTTTTATTCATTTATTCAAATTTCTCAAACTTCAAAGTTGAATATCTCGAAAACGGCCGAATGGATTTCCGAGATATCTTACTTTGAACTTTGAGAAATTTGAATGAATGATGTACACTTTTGTCTTTGATTAAACTCGAAAGCGGCATTGTTAATCCTAAAGACTAAACCTCACCTCACCTTGACATTCAGTCGGTCTAAAAAAATCGTCGTTTTGAAAATTCCAAAATTACGATGAAAAAAAATTTCAAAAAATTACTCCGCCAGCGGGATTCGAACCCGGGACCTTCCGCACTGTGAGCCATCGCTCTGTCCATTCAGCTACCGGAGCAGCTTGCCGAAATGTGTTTGACAACGATATACATGTCACTAAACTACATAAAACTACCCCCCCCATGCGCGCGTACGCGTACGCATACGTATACACGCGTACGCATACGTATACACGCGTACTACGTCATTAATATTTTCCTGTCATGAATTGTTTCCCAATTTTGTCTTTGATTAAACTCGAAAACTGTGAACTTTCAGAAGAAAACACATATCACAACTTTGAACTTTGAGAAATTTGAATGAATGATGTACACTTTTGTCTTTGATTAAACTCGAAAGCGGCGAACTTTCAGAAAAAAACACAAATTACAAAAATTGTAGAGGAAGGATTTAAATTTTGAGATTTTCAAACCGATTTGAAATCCATTCAACCGTTTTCGAAATATTGAACTTTAAAGTTTGAGAAATTTGAATAAATGAATAAAAAAAAAATTGTGAAATTTTAATGAAAAAGGTACACTTTTGTCTTTGATTAAACACGAAAGCTGTGAACTTTCATAAGGGGACAGATATTACAAAAATCGTAGAAGAAGGATCGAAATTTTGAGCAATTTTTGTGATATGTGTTTTCTTCTGAAAGTTCGCCGCTTTCGAGTTTAATCAAAGACAAAAGTGTACATCATTCATTCAAATTTCTCAAAGTTCAAAGTAAGATATCTCGAAAACGGCTGAATGGATTTTTAATCGGTTTGAAAATCTCAAATTTCGATCCTTCCTCTACAATTTTCGTGATATGTGTTTTCTTCTGAAAGTTCACAGCTTTCGAGTTTAATCGAGGACAAAATTGTACCTTTTCCATTCAACTGTCTCATATTTTCACCTTTTTTATTCATTTATTCAAATTTCTCAAACTTCAAAGTTCAATATCTCGAAAATGGTTGAATGGATTTCAAATCGGTTTTAAAATCTGAAAAGTTCAAGCTTTCCTCTACAATTTTTGTGATATGTGTCCTCTTCTGAAAGTTCGCAGCTTTCGAGTTTATTCAAGGACAAAGTGTACATTTTTCAGTCAAATTTCTCAAAGTTCAAAGTTAGATATCTCGAAAACGACTAAATGGATTTTAAATCGGTTTGAAAATCTCAAAATTTCGATTCTTCCTCTACAATTTTTGTGATATGTGTTTTCTTCTGAAAGTTGGCCGCTTTCGAGTTTAATCAAAGACAAAAGTGTACATCATTCATTCAAATTTCTCAAAGTTCAAAGTAAGATATCTCAAAAACGGCTGAATGGATTTTAAATCGGTTTGAAAATCTCAAAATTTCGATCCTTCCTCTACAATTTTCGTGATATGTGTTTTCTTCTGAAAGTTCACAGCTTTCGAGTTTAATCGAGGACAAAATTGTACCTTTTCCATTCAAATGTCTCACATTTTCACCGTTTTTATTCATTTATTCAAATTTCTCAAACTTCAAAGGTCAATATCTCGAAAACGGTTGAATGGATTTCAAAACGGTTTGAAAATCTGAAAATTTCAAGCTTTCCTCTACAATTTTTGTGATATGTGTCCTCTTCTGAAAGTTCGCAGCTTTCGAGTTTATTCAAGGACAAAGTGTACATTTTTCAGTCAAATTTCTCAAAGTTCAAAGTTCAATATCTCGACAACGGCTGAATGGATTTCAAATCGGTTTGAAAATCTCAAAATTTCAATCCTTCCTCTACAATTTTTGTGATATGTGTTTTCTTCTGAAAGTTCACCACTTTCGAGATTACTCAAAGACAAAAGTGTACATAAACGTATATATATATATACACATATGCAATACCTTGTGGTGCCCAGGTCTTTAAGAGTCATAGTGGTGCCCACCTTATATACAGCATTATTATATAAACATAGTATACTAATGCATCCAGACTGGGCACCACAAGGGCTATATACCATAAGCTCTTGTGTATATAAAAATTTGACTATAGGTATATAAGGAGAGTCATTGTGGTGCCCACCCTAAAAACGCGTCAGGGGACTCAGGGGGGTGTGGCCATCTATATACAATGGTTTTTAACATAGGGACGTTGTGGTGCCCGATTTGGGCACCACAACGTTTTTTTCGGGCACCACAATGACTATTCACAATTAAAATGGGCACCACAATGACTCAGATTAAATCTATATATATATATATATATAAGGAAACCTCGTTTTTTCTCACACGTCCTATCGTGTTCAGAAGGTCCTAAAACGTGAAGAAAAGTTGGTCCCGACGTCCATTTCAACCATGATGAACAATTTAGTACTCGACTTTTCCATAAATGGAAAAGTCGGTAAAAAAGTTGATTTCAAGAAAACACGGAAAGAACGGGTCAACTGTGTCACTTTACGGAAAAAAACGGGTTAATTGAGGCACTTACACGGAAAGAACGGGTTAACTTCTCAGAATGTTGTTCAAACACATCGTGTGTTGAGTGACTTTGAAGCTTTTAAAAAACTTTTGAGCAATATTTGCAGATGTAAAATTATTCTAATTGACATTTTGAAAGTAATAAAATCAAAACGAAACTTGAAAACCCATTTTTTTCAGCTCCACTTCAACATTATCGTTAACACGTTCTCCTGCAAAATTTATAAAATTTCAGTTAACCCGTTTTTCCCGTGAGGTCTTCATATGAACTATATCACCTAAAAACTCAAATTGCCCGCATTGATGATCTATTTGATTTATTGAAGCACAATTTGCTAAAATTCGTAGCTTTGAGTTCAAATCCATATTTTTTGGCAGAAAATTTTCTTGGTCACTAATAAAATTCAAATTTAGTACAGTTTATCTAATTTTTAATTATTGGGAGGGGTGTTAAAAATGTTCCCCTTTTAAATTTGAATTTTTTCAAGTGAATAAGTAAATAAGTATTTTTTTTATTCTGGTATTTTTATAAATTGAAGAAAAAATATAAGTATATATTTAAAATTTAATTTTCAAGGCTTTAAAAAAGTAGGTAACAAAAAGCACATAAAAAAATCCAAATTATGATTCTGAGTGGATTTAATAAGCACCCATATCGATTCCTCGATTGTACTTCAGCAGGCGTAATCAATTTATGTCTCGAATCGTCATAATTTCAACACATTTCATCGATAAAGTTGCACATAAGAATATTCTATCGATTTGATTCGTTTCACGAACGAATTCCTGATCCAGGCTTCACTTATCGTCATTGACAACTTGCACTCAGGGCCGTATTTAGGCACAGGCGACATAGGCGCGAGCCTAGGGCGGCAGATTTTCCTGGGCGGCAGATATCATGGGCGGAAGATTTTGAAAAGCGATTTTTTTTCGTAATTTTCCTCATTTGCCATTTTACATTACAAAAATCTTGTGCAAGTAGGAATTGGAATACAAGAAAGTGAGCAACCATGGAGGGGCGGCGGTGTGCTAGTGTATCTATGTTGCGCCTTCAACAACAAGCAAATACTACCCATAATACATTATAAAAATTAGAAATAAATGGCTACCAAATTGTGAATTCTCAATTTACTAATTTTCAAACAAACTATTCATTATCAATTGTATTTATTCCAAACAAAAATTTGAACGTATGTATGGTGTTTTCGTGTTTTACGTTCAAAATTTGAATGTGTAAAATGGATGGACGAAAAAGATTATGTGGGTCTCAGTATCGAAAAATAGCGAAGGAAAAAGCAGAAAAAGAAGCGGAGCTTATGGCCAAAATTCCACGGATAAATTTATTTTTAAAACCAATTCAAAGTAAGCATATATTTGTTGAAAATAAAATTTGATTGTGATCAATATATTTTTTTAAATTCAACCATCTAAATTGCATTTTGATTTTGTATGTACGAATGTATAGATGAACGATCTTCTTCAAATGTGCCTATTTCTTGCCATTCCTCTACGCCTGAGTCGTCTCATATCAGCACAACAAATTCTGCACCTATTTCTGTTGACGTTGACAAAAATATGTCTGATTCTGTTTACTCAGAAATACCTTCCACTGCTCTAAAGAAATCTAGAATGGAGAAAACTGAAAAAAATTCGTTCATCGTTATCAATGACGTAGGTCAACAACCTTCTTCAGATGAGTCTGTTTCTCACCAATACTCTACGCCTTCATCGTCTCACATCAGCACAACGAATTCTACACCAATCTCTGCTTATATTGAAGAAAATTTATTCGATTCTGCTCACTCAGAAAAATCGTTTATCATCGAAAATGACGCAGGTCAACAACTTTCTTTGGGTACACCTGTTTCTTCCTATTCCTCTACCCCTCTGCAGTCTCCAATCAGCACAACAAATTCTGTACCTATCTCTGTTGATATTGAAGAAAATATGTCAGATTCAACTCATTCGGAAATACTTTCAACTGCCCTTGAGACATCTAGAATGGGTAAATCTGAAGAAAATTCGTTCATTTTTAACAAGGATCCAGCCACTTGGGTTGCAAATGAATTTTTTCGAGAGTATGTCGCATTGAACGGTTTTGATCAAAATAAAACTTCGGATTTCCAAAAATCCAAAAAAAATTATCCGGAAGGTGCTAGATATTTAAACCCTTCACTGTTTACAAGACATTTTCAAAATGGTGAATTGGGTAATCGTGCATGGCTTGTATATTCAGAAAGTAAAGGTTCAGTTTTTTGTGCACCATGTATGCTATTTGGAGATGGAGTCCATGATTATTCTTTTGTAAAAGAAGGATTTAATGATTGGAAAAACTGCAGCCGAGGCGTTTCTCAGCACGAAAATTCAAGTTATCACAAACAATGTGTTTTAAAATTAAACGATAGAGCTAATACACTTGGAAGAGTAGATCATCTGCTAGCAGTTCAGCTTAAAGAAGAGATTTCGTATTGGAGAGAAGTTCTAAAAAGAGTTGTTGCTACAATCAAGACCCTAAGTAGTCGTGGACTTTCATTTCGAGGCACTAATGAGCATTTCGGCTGCCCTGATAATGGAAACTTTTTAATGCTTTTAGAATATTTGAGACAATTCGATCCATTTCTAGATGAACATATTCGTAAATATGGAGATCAGGGTAGTGGCAGCACCAGTTACCTATCTAAAACCATTTATGAAGAAATTATGGCCATAATGGCTAAAAAAGTACTGTTCCAAATCACTGAAGAAGTTAAAGCAGCGAAATATTATTCCATAATTGTGGATTCAACCCCTGATATGTCTCACGTCGATCAGCTATCATTCATTTTAAGGTATGTGAAACCTGATGGTACTGTTGTTGAACGTTTTCTTACTTTACTGAATAATATAGGGCATAAAGGAAAAAACTTATATGATGCAGTTACATCTACCTTGAAATTGCATGGCATTGACATTAATAATATGAGAGGCCAATCTTACGATAATGCGGCTAATATGAAAGGTATATATTCCGGACTTCAAGCTAGAATAAAAAAAGATAACCCTCTCGCTGAGTATACACCATGCACTGCTCATTCATTAAATTTAGTTGGTACCCATGCTGCAGAAAGTTGTCAAGAAGCGATGAAGTTTTTTGAATTGGTGCAGGAGTTGTATAATTTTTTTTCGGAATCTACAGATCGATGGGCAGTTTTGCTGCACTTTGCAGATTCAAAATTTGCAAAACTTAAGAGTTTGTCTACAACTCGTTGGTCTGCTCGAGCGGATGCCGTTAATATTCTTGTCGAATTTTGGACAGAAATAATAAGTGCTCTATTGGCTTTTGAAGAAAATCCCAATGAAAAATCACTCACAAGAAATAAAGCTATAGGCCTTCGTAAAAACATGGAGCGTTTGGAAAGTGCATTTATGCTGAGTGTTTGGTCTGTTCTACTCCAACGTTTTGATGCTACTAGTCAAAAATTACAACAAGTGAATACCAGCATTGCAGATATCTTGGATTTATATAAATCACTGATTGCTCTGATCGAAAATACTAGAGAGAATTTTGAATCTTACGAAGAAGCAGCCAAGAAAATATCCACAACACAGGTATTTGAAAAAGACATTCGTAGGAAAAAGAAAAGAAAATCAAGGTTTGATGAGTCTGATGAAGAAGACGAAGTTGAACTATCTGGACGAGATGATTTTAGAGTAAATACTTTCAACGCTATTTTAGACAAACTCAACACGGATCTGAGAGAAAGATACTTGGAGTATGAAAATATTTTCCAAAAATTTCGCGCACTCATCGAACTTGGAACCTTGAATCAATCGGAATTGAGAAAACATGCAATAACTTTACAAAAATCCTTTCCAAACGATTTAGAGTCGACGTTTGTTGACGAATTAGTTCATTTTCAGGAATACTGCAAAGTAAAAAGTATTGAAAATGATTCTCCTCGCAAAATTCTCGAGTATATTCGAAAAAGAGAGATTTGGGGAGTATTCCCAAACGTCGACATAGCATACCGTCTCTTCAATTGCACAGAAGTCTCAAATTGTAGCGCTGAAAGGAGCTTCTCTTGTTTAAAACGAATTAAAAACTACCTCAGCACAACCACAACACAGGATCGCCTAAACTGCCAAATGATTTTAGCAATCGAGTCTGAATTGGCATCGAATATCGACTTCAACATCATAATTGAACAATTTGCAGAGCAGAAGGCAAGACGGAAGATTTTAGATACAAAAGCAGTGAAAGCACGCCCAAGTATTGATTCTTAATTTTATTTTTGTTTATTTGTTTATTTTTTCAAATATAACTAATCAAATCAAAAAGACGAAAAATATTTTTTATGGGGGGGGGGGGGGGGGGTACAGTTTACGTTTTCAAAGGGGCGGCAATTTCTATTCTGCCTCTGAGCGCCGTGAGGTTAAATCCGGCTCTGTAAGCCTTATTTACCCCTTACGTTAGCTCCCGATTGATTAAATTTCGACCTCGAGAAACACGTGTTTCGTGCCATTGGCGAAATAAATCACGTTATCGTTATGAAAAAATCCAGCTGATAATAATCTTATATCCATCGACGAATTATTTTTCACGGGTAATACGGCGAAAATATCCAGACGCAAACATTCTGATTCATTTTTACTTTAAATCTCAATATCTGGAATACAGAAGCAACATTATATACGCCTTGGGCGAAGATACGTTCACCTCGTGCGAAAGATTTTCGTTAAATGAATTTCATGCGAAATTCTTTTCCATTTTGTGAACGGGTCGGGCTCAAAGGTATATTGAAAAATTATATCTACTCGAGAGCAGAGAAAAAGAAGAAAACAGGTAACAAATCGCAGCTCTTACTCATTCATAAAACCTCTTACAGTCGACCGAATTCGTACAATCGGTTACGTATAGAAGGGGGGGATCTCGGGCAAAGGTCGCAAATAACACAACGCGGATAAAAAACTTATTCGTGAAATTTTCGACGCGACCTTTTGTTATTTGTAAAACTTTAATACGGATAAAGAAGTCGATGAAAAGATTTCCGCCGGTGATTATTAAAAAACTCCGGCTCTCGTAGCGGGAAGAAAACGAGCGCGAACATCAGTCAGGATTTTTTTTTAACGTCCGCCATACCTGAGCTTTAATTTGCTCGCTATAAATTCCAATAAAGTGAATAAAATATAACGCTCGTAAATTAGCTCGTTTGCTTGTTATATGGGGCACGGCTGCGTTAAAAGTCAAGCCGGCGATAATTTTTTGCTCTTTTGTGTACTGCGAGCCGGACAAGGTGACGGCGGGGGCGTCAGACCTAACAAAATGCACCGACGTTCGCGTCCTTTGCCTCGCGTTAACGCGTAATTAGCCCGAGAAACTATAAGGCCGCGAGAAGCGTCGGGGGGCGGAGGGGAGAGGTCGTTTACGTGTAGGATATTATAAGACGCCGTTGTCGCCGCAATTTCCATTCGATTTTCCTGTTTGTCCATTTCATGCAAATAATCCTCCGACTCGGTCACATTTAACCGCATTCTCTTTCAGCTGGAATTCTCTTTATGGTGCCGTACCTAGGTCGACATTCAAAGAAAGTCTATTCGCTCGAGCTGAACTGAAAATAGCTCGATTTCTCGGTCTCCTCTTGCTGCATACGTATCCACCGAGTCTCCGGGTACACCTCCCTCGCTCCCCCAGCCAATTCTTAGTTTCCTTAGTGTAGGTCTATAAAGCGTGTGTCTTTTAGCGAAACCAAACAACTTAATTAATTCTCGTCAAATTTCCACAAAAAGGCCACACCGATGACGACGCCGCCATACACCCCGAAACTTTTCGACGATAATTTAACCTTTACTTTGGGTACCTTAATTGACTCATTCAAGTCGTGTATAGTAATGAAACGCGTGCTGGGTAAAGGTTCGCATTGTGTGTGAGCCTGAGCGACGATATGGTGATCAAAATTATAAGAAGGGGCGTTGCAGATCGTTTGATACGTAAAGAGCAAAGGTGTTTACTGAGGATGATCGGTTTTCAACTTTTTTTGAAAATTTAAGGGGTGGAAGGGTAGCACAAAAGTTAGACCTGCACATTAAAACGACATGATAGAAATTTCAAACCCCAAATTCCATATTAACCCCTCCTCACCGAGCCTTAAAGTTTGTCTAGGTTCAAAAAATTCTGAAAAATTTGATTTAAAAAATTCGAGAATAGTCTTAACCTTGACGGGTGAGCCCAAAAATATCATTAATAATGATATTTTTCACTCCCATCCTTTTTTAGGTGGTAATTGAAAAATGTGTCATTTTTTCCATGATTTTTCAATTTACTTGGCCCAAAAAATAAGAGAAATTTTTTTTGAGCGAACTTTCCTGAGATCAATACTATACATCATTTTTGCCTATTGAAACTATTAATGGCAATTTTTCACCCCTACCATTTGTTTTTTTGGGGAGGTTAAAATTTTCATTTTTGATGTGTTTTTCACTTTTTTCAAACATTCAGAAAAACATTATTTTTGAAAAATTTTTCATCCAAAAGGTCATAATACGTTCAATTGGCCTCAAAATAATCATTTGCAGCGATTTTTTACTTTCCAATGACTAGGAGTCAGCTAAAAAGAAGACTGCTGCCTCCGGCTTGACTGTCGGAGTCAATGGAGAAAGTTGACTCCTGACTCCACCTTGACTCCGGAGTAAATCCATAACCTTGACTCTTGACTCCGCTTAACTCCGGAGTGAATCCATGACCTTGACTCTTGACTCCGCTTGCCTTTGGAGTCAATCTATGACCTTGACTCCTGATTCCGACTTGACTCCGGAGTCAATCTTTGCCTTGACTCCCTGACTCCGGCTTGATTCCGGAGTCAAGCCGGAGTCGGAGTCAATTTGGAGTCAGTTTGACTCCGATTTTGGACCAGGGAATAGAAATCAGCCGAAAAGTTGACTTCTGACTCCACCCAACACCCAGAGTCAAGGGGAAAAGTTGACTCCTGACTCCACCTTGACTCCGGAGTCTTTCAGACCTCGACTCTTCACTCCATCTTGACTCCGGAGTCACTTTCAGACCTCGACTCCTGACTCCTGCTTGACTTCGGAGTCAACCTGTTACCCTGACTCCTGACTCCGGCTTGACTACAGAGTCAATCTTTGCCTTGACTCCCTGACACCGGCTCGACTCCGGAGTCAAACCGAAGTCGGAGTCAATTTGGAGTCAGTTTGACTCCGACTCCGGAGTCGACTCCTATTCCCTGTCACTTTCTTACCCTTCTGATGAGAGGCATTCAAAACAATGCCTACTTGTATTGAGAGGTCTGTTGGACAGTGGGCATAATTTAAATTGGTTTTTGCTCATTATGAGGTCGTTTAAGGCGATTTCGATTTCCTTCATTGGGCCTCTATCAGAAGTTTTAAAAACATAGTACTATATTTTGGAACCTCTTATAGGTACGAGAGCAAAACGTACTTTTTGGATAAAATTTTTCCAAAAAATGATTTTTCCTGAAATATTTTCCAAAAAAGTAAAAAACACGAAAAAAATTATAATTTTTAAAACCTTCCAAAACTAAGTAGAAGAAGCGATGAAAAATTTCCACAAATATTTTTAATGGATGAAAGGATATAGCACGACTATTCTCAGAAAAGGTTGCTCAAAAATCATTTCCCCCTATTTTTTGATTTTATTTCGGGGGAGGGGGGCAGAAATTGAAAAACCACGAAAAATTCTACTTTTCAACACCCATTGAAAAGAGGACAGGAGTAAAAAATTATCATCAAATATTAATTTTTAGACCTAACTATCTATCTACATACAAAGATGTTTCTAGATTTTTTTCATTTTCTTTTCAATGTTTCAGAATTTTTTAAACACAGTCAGATTTTAAGGCTCAATAGTGAGGGGTAAATGTACAAGAGTCAGAAGGAGTGAAATTTTTACCATATCGTTCTAAGGTCCAGACACAAAGACCCACGTTTTACTCAGACCCTTCCTTCCACCATTCAATTTTCGAAAAAGTGGCCGAACGATCATCCTTAGTATTTATACTAAGAGCCAGTTCAAAATTATCACCCATCTTTTTTACAGAACTTTTTAAAAAGTTAGGAAAATAAATCTTTGGCTTCAGATCCCACGATCCAAAACAGCTGAAAATTAGAAAAATTCAAGACCTTAAAAATTGATTTTTTTTTACCATTTTTACGCATTCTAAAAAAAAGGTGTTCGAGTATTGAAATTTCGTATTCTTGTCAGTTCCTAGACGTTGAAATTAAAAAAAAAGGTTTGAAAGAAACAATAAACCTCTATTAATAGCTCTAATATTTGTAAATAGGTTTTTTTTAACATCCTTCTGTCTGTTAAAATTCGTCTCAAAGTCAAAAATATTGTACGCAGCTCCACCTACACCTACTCAATCGTTCCACTTGACTGAAATCTAATAGAAGAGGTATCGCAACGAGTAAAATTGTAGCGCAAAACAAAATACGTGTATAAAAGTTCCTCTAAAAAGAACCCTCTATCTGTGTCAAAATTCAAGTTTTAAATTTTTACGAATTGTTAAAAATTCAAAATCACCTCGTGACCTTGCAAAAGTGCAAAGTATGAAAACTCAAGATGAAAACCTTAAATTTGGTCATCTGCTCTACTTTCTACCTACAAAATCGACTGGAAGCTGTATCCAGACGTTCTAAAGCCTCCAGACAGTTTCACATCTTTGAAAAAAAATTCAAGTAGAAAAAATATAAATTAAAGTCGTCAAAGAAGAATTTTGGAAAATTGTGCTTTCATCGATTAAATAAACCACCAAAATGCGCAGCTAATTCTCGTCTGTCGATGAGAAAGTTCAAATGGATCTATCATTTCTACGATATTTTTGTTCAAAACTGGAGAATTCCAAAAAATTTTAAAGGTTCCAAAACGTCCAGAAACAGCTTCAGAAGGTTGAAAGTAAGATATACATTATGCTAAAAATTCACCCCGTTTCAAAAAATGAATTTTAGTATCTCCTGTTTTAAAATGTACTCCCAATACTTTTGTTTCGAGCTAAAAATTAAAATTGTACTTACTGCCGGTTGGCGTATCTCCCTTATAAGTAGTTCTAATATTTTTTTCATACAGATTAGAATGTACGATTAACAAAGATTTGAGTAAGTGAGTTCTATAATTTCATTAAATTACGAATATCAGGTTTTAAAATCCCTGCAAAGGTATATACAAATGTTCAGATTCTAGCAGAGAAAGGCTAAATTTTGGCCGAATATTTGACTACAACCAGTTCCAAGGCATAATCCCATAGAAGCGAAACCCAATTGCCACATTATAATCTTTCAAACAATGAAAAATAAACTCATTTTATGCAGCGTTACCAATTGATCAAACGAATAAACATCGAAACCAAAAATGAGATAACCTCATTCATTAGAAAAGTATAAACTATGTACTTTCACAAATTTATTTTCATGCGAAAAAGTACGTACAAACATACAAATACATTCAAAATATTTGAAAAAAAGCACAATCCTTCACACAGCACAACGAACTTGAAAACATTTCGCTTCTTCAAAAACCTCCTCTTCCACACCCCTCACCTTTGAAAAAATACACGAAAAAATCCCAACCATCTCATATCTTCGAATCGATTCGTACCTCACCCTTACACCCCCTCACACGCAAAAAATAGTAAAATATTCTCGTTGAAATACCAATCCTAATAAAAAATTTACATATCTATTTTCAAATCGTCTCATAAAAATTTACAACCTAATCCGAATCGAAATAAATTCATCGATAGGATTCCAGCCGCGGGTCACGTATTACAGCATCTACAAACTTCATCTCATCTAAATTACAATTTACTTAGCCCGATTAATGAAAAATTTATAACCTTGAAATTGGCGAAAACTAAACGCCATAAATAACCCATTCTGCGACTCCCTTCAGCCATACCGATATACCGAACCCCTTAGCATTATCACGCCGGTGTAATATAAGTTGCCTATAGTTTCCCTCGGTTGCTCGACGGTACAAGAAAATAACCCATAATACCTCCTCCATGAAAAAAAGCTTTCGAAAAATTACGTATTAAAAACAAGACCTCCTACGACCAAATATACCGGTAATATTTCGTATACGTATCGAGGGCTCGAATAGAGTGAAAAAACCAACAGCAGCAGAATATACAGTATGACACAGAAGTCTCGCCCACTTGAAACACTCCTCAGTATCTCAGAACTGAAAAAAAATACCAAGAGGGTTCAAACAGCAATGTGTTCCTGGTGACAAAGACATTGAAGATCGATAATCAAACTTCTAGTCCTACCTATGGGGTGTCCACAAATTGAGAAACCGGTTTGGGTCAAAAAATGGAAGTAAGTTTTTTTTTTGAAATAAAGTCTACACACTGACCCATTAAAATGTGGTATGTTTTTTTGAAACCGGTTCAGCAGTTTCGAACCAGTTGTCAATAATATCCAAAAAAGTGGAGATATTAAAAAAAGTTTGAAACAAACATTGTAGAGAATTAAAAAACAAATCATTTTTTGCTCCATAGTTTTTTTTTCATCTTGCAATGGAAAGAAGTTGATTTCTTTTTCAAGCCATAACTCTTCTCTATTGCTAGATGAAAAAAAAAAATACAGGACGTGAAATGTTCAGTTTTTCATTTTCTACAATCTACATTTCAAACTTTTTTTGGTATCTCCACTTTTTAATAACTGGTTATCGAATTGGAAAAAACCTCATTTTGCATCAGGTTCATAAAAGTGGAGATATAAAAAAATTTTAAAATAAAAGTTGTAGATGAACATTTCACGTTCTATGACTTTTTTTCCATCCCGCAATGGAGAAGAGTTATGACTTTAAAAAAAAAGATAATTATACTCGAGTCCTCTGTATGATAACATCTTTCCATTGCCAGATGGAAAAAAAGTTTCAGAACGTAAAATGTTCAGTTTTTAATTATCTACAACTTTTGTTCCAAACATTTTTTGATACACCCACTCCAACCTTTTGCACAACGACTTCTTTCCATTGCGAGATGGAGAAAACGTTATGGAACAAAAAATAATTTTTTTTCAATTCTCTACAACTTTTGTTTCAAACTTTTTAAAATATTATTTACAACTGGTTTGAAATTGCTGAACCGGTTTCAAAAAAACATACCACATTTTAATCACGTTAGTGTGTGGATTTTATTTCAATAAAAAACAGGACCCCCTCACGATTTTTTGACCCATACCGATTTCTCAATTTGTGGACACCCTAAAGGAACGACTAGAAGTTTAATCATCAGTCTTCAATGTCCTCATCGCCAGGAATCATAGGCGCACCCAGAAATTGTGCAAAGGGAGGCCCTGTATGACATTGGGGATTACTCCACAAACTCGTGAAACTGGAAACACCAACTTTCTGCGAAAAATCATATCCTCATTTCATGAGAACCATAAATTTTATGTATACAGGGTGGCTCAGTTAAGGTGTGAAATATTAAAACCGCGTATTCTACTTATCATTTGGAGTAAAAAATGTTATATACATGATGAGTCATAAACGCTTCATTACTGAGTTATTCGCCTTTAAAGGGGGCTCAGATTTCACCCAAAATTGACAATTTTTGCTCTAGCAGTGAAAATTTTCGGGGTAGGTGGTGGAAAAAGTGATAGGAGGTCCATAGAAACGTATACCAATTTTTTTTTTTTGGGTTCATAAGTAAGAGTTTTAAAGCAAAAAATGTGTTTCTGTACCAAAAAAATGGTCGAACAAGAACAAGAAATCATTTTTTTGAAATTTTATTCACTTTTAGGGGTAGTACTATTTATTTAACACATATTAACCCAAATTTCTGTTTTTTTATTTATTGGATACTGAGTAATCAATTTATCAAATTTCGACCATCCCACAAAATTACAATAAAAATCGAATTTAATGATTTCTCATGATTCCTCATTATTATAAAAAAAATTCGCAAAAATTTTTTTTCTAAAAACTCAAAAAAGTGGAGGGTATCTCAGCATAGTTTATTTTGTGGCAACGCTGTAATTAACTTCCGTGTAAGTAACCCCGATGCTCGTCTCGTTAAACACAACATTTTACGGGTGTCATGATGTGCAACGTTGCCGAATTTCCAGTTCTTTACTCGGCAATATCTCAGAAAGAAAGCGTTTTGGGCCCATGTTGAATATGACATTTTTTGTTCGTATTGATAAGTAGGATATGAGGTTTCAATATTTCACACCTTAACTGAGCCACCCTGTATATTGAAAACAAATTCTCATCGCTATATGTACAGTATTCAACAAGGTGTACCTTAAGGTGCAGTACTAAGTCCATCAGTCTCCATCATATACTGTTACTCCAAAGCCAATGAACAACAAATTAGCCATGTTTGCTGATACCACTTGCCTCTTGAGCCTAAACCATGATCTTCTAACTGCAACAAATCATCTTCAATCCGGGATTAACAGATTAGAGCCATGGTTTGCGTGTTGGAAACTCAAATTAAATCCATAAAAAGTGAAACAAAAATTTTCACTCTTCGCAGGATACAGTCTATTCAAGAAATTGCATAAGTATGCCTTGGAACTCAACATTGCCCAGTGTTGAAGACCTTGGTATCCACCTAGACTACAAATTATCGTTCAAAACTAATATTCAAATTAAAATTTGTAATAGGTACACGCAAAAAACTATAAAATCTCTATCCACTATTGAATCATCGCTCAAGATTATCCAGCCGTTGCTGCTTACTACTTTACAAAAGTCTCATTTAAAATTCTTTCAGTTATGCTGCCCTAATTTGGTCAACTTCTTCAACCACAAATAAGCAAAAACCAGAGATGTCTAGCCAGCCAATAGCCATTAACCATTAGCTGTTAGCTAAACCATTAAAAAAAAAAGCTTTAGCCAGTTCCATTGGCTAGACATCTCTGGCAAAAACCTCAGATTATTCAAGACAAGACTCTACATATAATTAATACCTAATGCACCCGGGTTCCTACTCCTACAAAATAAGCAAATTCATACCGAATTATGCACTGAAGAAATCGCCGTCTTCGCTAAAAATCTAATACAAAAATACCTTTCATCACTTAAATCCTTCTACAACCTCAATGTTTTACAAACAAAAAACCTCACAACTCGCCTCAAATATCACAAAAATTTACAAAACCTCTTTTTAAAAAATCTAAATTGTAAGTAATTTATTGTATTTCTGTTCATTATGTAGGTTTTTTACTACATTTCACCTACTCTCGATATTTTATCTACTGTTATTTCTATATATGTACCTATGAATACTTTGTGAATAGCAGTTTATACTGCTGACCCAATGTTTTTCCTCCTCATCAGATTTTGAGAAAAAATGGAGGTCAAAATTCAATGAAACAATTAAGTAACCGGTTATTTCAGTGAGGCTGGAGTAGTTAGGATATTTTCAGTAGGCAAATAATAAATACCTACACTCAAAAATATATATATTAATAAATTTTATTTTAAAAAATAATAATAACGCGGCCCCATTCAAAAAGTTGGCAAAATTTAATCTAAAAATAATAATATTTATCAAGATATTTAGTAAAATTTATCATTCAATAATAAATTTTACCAAATACTTGGTAAAGTTTATTACCTATTTAATCATGAATTTTACTAAATATCTTGATAAATATTATTATTTTTAGATTAAATTTTGCCAACTTTTTGAATGGGGCCGCGTTATTATTTTTTAAAATAAAAATTTACCAATTTTTTTACCATTTTCTATTATTATTTTTTTGCGTGTACAGATTTGAGGGAAGCAAAATTAAAAAAATGACGAGATTTAATGATTTTTTTTAGTCAAAATTACTGATTTTTTCCAATAAATGAAACATTGGCTGAGAAATTACTAATTTCCAATGAGAATTATTTTACTGATTAAGAAAGACAGGATTTTTGCAAATTCAACTGATTTAAATTTAATGAGTGATATGTTTTTCTTGAGAAGAATTAGCTACTAAAATACTACCCGAGCGAAGCGAGCCCGAAATTTAAAAAAATCATACCCTTCTTTGACTTTTTATGATAAAAAATCTCCCCGCCAAGCTCAAGTTGCAGTTCTGATATATTGAGAAGTGTTTCAACCAAACACGACTTTTGTGTCACACTGTATAGCAACATCGCGTAAAAATTCGTCTACCATTAGCGACAACTTGTAACTCGCGAGATTTTCTTTCGAGCTCATTAACTTCGCCGGTAACGAGAGACATGATTAACCGCGTAACACGTCGTACCTCAAGCAACGTGTTTCGCCACTCGAACCTCAAAAAGCTTCACGACATCGTTACTTTACGCCAGAAACAATCAATCGCCGAAGAAATCGACGATGACGCCTACGAAGACGTCTCTGAGGTAAAAAAAAATACCTAAAAATTACAGCGTACTTGCGAAAAAAAAAACTGCGAGCTACAAGTGGTTCAAAATACGAGCAACGTCGAGTTGAAAAAAAATTACACACTACCAATCTGCGACCTCGTCGTCGTTTAAATATAAATTCTTTTGTTCGCCTTTAATAAAACACAAACACTGTCGAGCGAAAGTTTAAGTCGTCTAACGTGCAATTTCTTTACGTTTTAAGACGACAATCTCGAGACGCCGACGCGACACTTATTTCAGACGTAAAATGTTTTCATTAAATTTTAATTGTTTTTCGAATAACGACCCGACCTCTCGATTATTTTCGTCCCGGCTAACCACACATAACTCCAAGCTGGATACAGGTGAATAAGGCCATATTGAAACCGCGACTACCGAACTCGAGAGGGTATTCTATTATCGTATAAGAATATGTATTGTAGGCATCGTGTAATCAATCAAACACCTAAAAGGCGCCCACCTTTCATCACAGCTCCGAAAGGAACACTGAGAGTAAACTCCGCGTCAACCTTATACCATAAAACGTTATTAAACAACTCGTCGCAGCAGCCAGCAAAGCGGCGTGAAACTTCCACGCAATATACCGCGCCCTTAATTTAAACTTTATTTAAATTAAAAAACTTTCTCTAAAATAAGCAATAAGATAGGTCAACTTTCGTCTTCTCCGATACAAATTTCGCTTCTTTTGTTTTTACTCCACCACAACCCCTTCACCCCTCCGAACCACCTTTATACTCATACGGAATCGAAGCGTAACGTCGAATAAAGAGCAGGCTAGGAGAAAAAAAACCTTTCCTAGTTGATAGATCCAATCATAAAACTTCTTGGTAACACGTACGAGAAAAATACATCAAAAGAAAAATAAGCAACTTTATGTGCGCGAGCACATCCAAATCAGATAGTCTTGAATTTAAGACTTTTAGTATGGACAGTGTTTAACATCTTGCTTCGAGGTTTATGTCCTATGAATAATTCAACAAGCTGTTCAAAGCTCGACTTGATGATAACGTTAAAAAAGCAAAAAAAAACATACAACGAAAAAAAAAAGGGAGATTGGTTCTTCTTCATATATCATTATAGAAGGTTTTTTTTTTGCTCCGTGTATGTTATTTCTTTTCGCACAAAAAGAAAAATTTACAAAATACCTAAAGACCGCACGAAATCACAAGAAGGAAATTTGAAACAAGAAATATTTATCTTTAGGCTGCTTGCCCTCGTTTTTTTTTCCTTTCTGCGCCTTAAACGCTAAGCTATGTATCGTATACCTACGTTTACGTTAAGGGTCGACGAAAAATACATTTTCGACTATTTAAATCGTATTCGCAAGCAAGTAGATGATGTGTTTTCCCTTCTTAAATACCGGTATTCATCACCTTAGGTCGTATCCTGACCTAATGATATTTTTTCCGCGTGCGCTTTCCGACTTGTTGAAAAGAAAATGGGTATTTAATCGTCGTTCTGAACGGAACGTAAGAGATGTTTGGACAGGTGATTTTAATGGCGTGTTGCTCGAAGACGGTATTCCAACTCGAAGTGAAATTTTAAGCCGAAACAAAAATAAACCTTACCTAAGTATATGATAAGAGAACCTCATATCAAAAATTTCAGGCGCTGAAGTGAATTTAGAGTTTTGGAGAATTTTTGAAATTTCAAAATTACCTCATCGTCCTGAAAAAAATATGAAAATTTGATGTAATTCATGAAAAAAGCTGAAATTCGGTATCTATCTTATTTTTGATCTCCCGAATCGATTGAAAGTGATTTTAAGACGTTTCGGAGCCATCAGAAAATTTTGGAATTTTCCAGCGCTGGAGAAAAGCCCATAAAATGGTCCATAAGAACTTCAGCACTTTTAATTGCGGATTATCCATATTGATGACCTATTTGATCAATTGAATCACAATTTTCTGAAATCCGGAACTTTTGAGTTCAAATCCATATTTTTGGCAGGAACTTTTCTTGGAAAAAATTTAAAACTATGCGCACAGCGCAGCGCACGCATTGGGGTAAAAAGCTGTAAGTTGATGGATATCCTTTATTCGACTTCAAAAATCGATTGAAAACGGTTTCGATACCTTTCGAAGCCTCCAAAAATGTTTGAAATTTTCCAGCATTGATTGGAGATAAGCCCATAAAAACGGTCAATATTAAATTCAGCACCTACATATAATCGCTGGTAATCCATATTGGTGACCTATTTGATTGATTAAAGCACAATTTTCCAAAATTCGTATCTTTGAGTTGAAATCCATATTTTTCCTGGGAAAATTTTCAGCCAAAAAATAAGAATTTTAACTCAAAGTAACGGATTTTAGAAAATCAGGCTTTAATCGATTAAATAGGTCATCATCCGCGATTATGCTGAAATTAGAGATGGTCCATTTTTATGAACTTTTCTCCTGTACTGGAAAATTTTTAAATTTTCTGGACCCTCTGAAACGTCTCGACATCGCTTCCAATTGATTAGGGAGATCAAAAATAGGGTATATACCAAATTTCAGTTTCTTTCGTTGATTAGATCAAATTTTCATATTCTGAAGGGCAATAGGTAATTTTAAAATTTCAAAAATTCGCCAAAATTCGAGAAATACATTTTAGCACCTAAAAATTTTGAATATGGTTGTTTTATAGAGTACTTTCGATTTATTTTTGTTTCGGCTCAAAATTTTACGTCGATGAGTTAGGATACCTCCTCTTGGAAATGGAGTAGTATGTCGCTGGATAAATCCTCAAGGAGGTTTACCTACCACACATTTGAAAAAAAATTGATGTAAGAAAATGATTATTTTCTAAAAGTAAAATATCAGGCGCGAACGGTATAATTGAAAATATTGCAAGTTTTTTTTTGCAATGTAAACGCATCCGCTTCAAAATAAACAGGTCTATTTTGTAACATGAATCTGCCCGTATCTAGTAAATCGGTACAAATCAAGCATTCAAAAACTTGTTTTGGATTTATATACACGAGTCAACATCGAACTGAAGTTGTTTTAATTTTTTATGTAGGTACCTATACTGTAAATGCGTCAAAGAAAATAATCTCTGGAAAAAATACCACGATGATTGGATTGAGAATGGGATAGCTCAAGTAGATATCCAAGTAAAGCATTCAAGTCTTTCTTTTTTTTAGAATGTAAACATGTCAATCATGAATTGGACAACATATACCGAGTGACCCTAAATTTGTGCAACTAAAAAATGATTTTGAAAAAAAAAATAAAACGTCCAACGAGAAATGAAATCCCATTTATAACACAGTTGACACTTCTTTCTCTTCAAACAATATGAACTTATCCCTCATTACTGACAAATTATTAAAAATGTTGGGTTTTTTCCGATTTTTGCATTGAAAAAAAAATCCAAATCCAAAATTTCCAACATTTTTAAAAATTGGTATAGGTATTTAAAAACTAATTGTTGCACACAATAGAGTTTTGGATATTTTATACCCATTCCACCTCCCGCCATGCAATTTTTTGCATTTTGCGACAAAATGCAATATGTCACAAATTGCATTTTGTCGCACTTTTGCCACAAAATATTTCGTTACAATTTGCGACAGAATGCGACAAAATGCGACTGGTATGTCACAAATTGCAAAAGTGTCGCAAAACTAGCTGAAAATGTCTCATTTTTCGACATTTATTTTGCGACAGAATGCAATCATCGCAAAACATTTGCATGACCGCACGACGGGCTCGAATTTAAAATCTAAACGTGCCAAAACCTAAAAGTAAGTAAATTTTTTATAATGCCAGAGTGCCAAAAAAATATATAAATGATTTTTATAAAAGTATTGGAACCTTTATAAAAAGTTAGTGTGTGCTACAAATATTTTTTGAAACAAAAATGTATCAACTTTGAAATCTGAAAAATGATACCGTACGTAGTTTGCAATACCAGTGTACCATACTTCATGGTTGACATTGGACCATGTCACCATCTGAGGGTGAAACGTTGAACATTACAATGAAGCAATGATTATTTTTTCTTCACATATATTTTTATCACGATTTTCAAAAATCAAATTAAAAATCGTTTTGATTTTTATTTTAAATAAGAACTATTTTGCTATTTCGGAGAATTTTTTTCCTTATTCACAGTCGTTGAAAAAAAAATTACTGATTGAATCAGTAGTTAAGAAAAAAATTATTTATTCAAAAATGAAAATTCACTAATTATTGAATCAGTAATTTTTCACTGATTGGCAGTCAAATTTCACAGATTAACAGTGGAATCAGTGGAATTTCACTACCAATGCAGTACTTTTTTAACCCAGTGATGTGCCAAAAAGATACAAATCGTTTTTCAGAAAAACTGATTGATTATTGAATTCCACTTCGAACATTCAAAAACGTTTTTCGAAATGTAAAAGTGCCAATCTCAAACTACGTAAAACACCATTTCTGTAGGTACCTAATAATAACGTGTAAATATTGAGCGCGAATATAATTTTTGAAAAAATATCAAGGCTTTTAGTCTTAGTAATTAAACACCATTTTATGGAATTTTACAGGGTTTGGAATTTTTTGAAAATATGTTTAAAACATTGATTTTTTTATTTAAAAATTAAGTACGACATACCAATATTCTAATTGCAATTGCATCAGTTTTTATTGGTGCCAAATAACAAAAGTTACCAATTTCGTGTCGTATTTTCTTTTTCTATTTTTTGTTTCTAGTTTCAAGTTTTTAAAAATAATGTTAGGTATCAAAAAAAATTATGAAATTTTTGATAACGAAAGGTACTGTTTTTGTGTTTTTTGTTTCCAGTTTTTTTTTAAATTGAGTAATTTAAAGTATCAAAAAAAATTCTAAAGTTATTGACAACGAAAAGTTACTTTTTTCTTCTTAATGTGTTTTTTTTTTAATATTTACTTACTGATTTTATGATTTATGAATAATTTTATATTTCTTGTACCTTTCAAGTAGGTACAATCATAATTACAATTCACTTTCTTATTCTTATTCTTCTTGTTTTGCTTTAGAAGAATAAAGTTTCAACCAGACAGATAATATGTACTTACCTATAGATGTATTTTTCCGTTTTCAGTTTCAGAAAATACCTCGGTGTCTTCCCTAGTAATAATTTGATTTAGCTATAGTTATTAGATAAAAAAAAAAAACCTTCAAGTAAGTAGATTTTTCGAAATATCACTGCACCAACAAAGTACAAATTACATTTGAAAAAATATTCGGATCTAAGTTGGAAGAGCCCGCCTCTAATATTTTTTGGAATTTTATCGTGTCAGCTTTAAAATCTGCGAATTTATATTTCAAACTATCAATAAAAAATTCTATCTGTAAAAAATCCAAGATTTGTTGCAAAACCTGAATACCCTACTTTTAATAATATTACGTACTCGAGGTAAGTAATTGTCATTAGGCAATCTCCTAATCTAAATCAGTCAAATTTGGTGAAGTTCTACCGTGAAATAAATATTGAAAATCTGTGATTACTCATCTTTCAGTAGAAATATCCTGCTAATTTTTTTTGTTTTGAAAAATTGGAGATGGACTGAGGAATAAGTAATTTTTGACTGAAAGATCGGAAAAAAAATCATTGATTTTCAGTGATTCAGTAAAAATATCCTGCTAATTTTGTATGTTTTGAAAAATTGGATATCGACTAAGGAATCAGTCATTTTTGACTGAAACATCAGAAAAAAAAACATTGATTTTTAGTGAAAGGGTTGATTTTCAGTGAAAGGGTTGATTTTCAGTGAAAGGGTATGGCCGGATAAGGGGTGAATTTGGCCCACCGCGCTTTTGGGCTCCTAAACACCCCAAGTCGTGTATATTGACTAGAAATAATTTTTCACAAAATTTTGGACCCCTACCCCCTCCTCTCTTTCGGAGCTATGGCCATTTTATTGCATCATTTTCAAGAATTTTTAATTTCAACGGAAATGAAGGAAATTTTCTGTTCTTTGGCACAAAGGTACATCTGGTAGAGGTGTATTCATGATAATTTTTTCAACAATTTTGGTGCACTCCTTCATGTTTTTTCGGTCACTTGAAGTTTTCAACCGTAAAAAATACCATATAAGCGAAGAGCGACCACCCTGGAAAAATTCCTAAAAAATGCGTTTTTTTACGTAGAATTTTACTATGTATTTGGTTTTGGCGATTTCTTTGAACTAAGAGCCGAAAATCGCGAAAAACCGTACAGAAATGTTGTAATTTGAGCAGATTTTTCAAATTTTTAGCGCTTTATACAGAAAGAAATAATCAAATAAGGAAACCAATTTCAAATTCGTGTTCAGCAGGTCAAAATACCCCGGTAAACATCTTTTCGTAATAGTTTTGATTAAAATTTCAAAATTCACCTTTCTCACTGATTTTTAATGAAAAAAAAAGTGAATTTCGAGACTTCGAGTAGAAAGATCGTGAAAAACGTATTTTTCGGGGTATTTTGACCTGCTGAACACGAATATGGATTTGTTTTTTTCATTTCGTCATTTTCTCATATGTACTACCTCTTTCTTCATCCCCAAGCCCCCATTCACACCCTTTTCCTCTAATTTATGTACATTTCAACGTCTTCGCCGAAATCCATCTGCTAAGACGTATTAGAGTTGAGAGTTTTTCAGATAGGGTTTCATTTTTGCCACTTTTTTAGTACGTTGATTTTATGGTAGTCCTAGAGTTGAAATCCTCCCATTTAAATTTCCAACTTCCTAATACTATTAATAGTGATGTTATTGGCTTTAAATGCAGTTATATTTTTAGAAAAAAGGTGTTCTTGTGTTTTTGACCAACAATGCTCCCCTCCAATGCTCCCCCCCCCTAGAAAATCAATAATGAATTGATTTTGTACAACGCAACGACGAGATGCAAAATCACAATTAGGAATATATGAAAAAAATCAAGCATCTTCGATGCCCCGCTCCTGTTTTCGTGAAACTTTTTTCAATCTCGAATTGCTATGTTGATTCTTGTGGAAAAATTTCAAAAAATTATTGTTCGAGATCTGGGCGCGCAATATTGTAACTCATTGGCACGATTTAACGCCAAAGACATGGAGGATACGTGGAAAATAAATTCACCATCACTCCTCTTGGACGGTTTCTGTTGCTGAAATGTGACTCAAAAAATTTGAAATGGAAAGATTTTAGTTTCCGACTAATTTTGGGTCGTACAACACAAATATGACATTAATTATTGTGTATAATAATTTTCTTGCTCGAGAGACCCGATTCAAACTTGAAAATGAGGACGTTTTAGGGGAAAATTACGAAATGAAAAAACCAAATCCATATTCGTGTTCAGCAGGTCAAAATGCCTCGAAAAATACGTTTTTCGCGATCGTTTTACTCGAAGTCTCGAAATTCACTTTTTTTTTCATTAAAAATCAGTGAGAAAGGTGAATTTTGAAATTTTAATCAAAACTATTACGAAAAGGGTGTGAAAAATCATTTTTCATTGTAGAGGGAGTAAAAGTCTACTTTTACTCCCTCTCGCGAATCGCTCGAGTGCTCAAACTCGACTTTTACTCCCTCTACAATGAAAAATATCGTATGCAACTCGGGAGATAAATGATTTTCGACGATTTTGAGTTATTTCCCTCGCTTCGCTCGGGCAATAAACCTCAAAATTCGTCGAAATTCACTTTATCTCCCTTGTTGCATAATATACTATTTCTAGTCAATATATACACGACTTGAGGTGTTTAGGAGCTCAAAAGCGCCGGGGGCCAAATTCACCCCTTATCCGGCCATACCCTTTATAAGGCAAAAATTCAAAATCTATTAATTATTTTTCTCAACTTAAACTCTCAGTTTTACTCAAACATCATCCAAATCTGGGCAATTCGCCACAAAATATAAGTTTCGTTCAATTTCAAGCATTCCTGGGTCTAAAATTGTACAAAATAACGCGAAAAACTCGACCATCCTCCCTCCTGCCTCTTAGGCCTAAACTACACACTTGAAAAACTCATCAACGACATTAAACCATCTATTTTTCTCTCCCACCCCTCGCCTTTTTTTCCATCCAACCCATTACCAAAATAGCGAACAAACGTCGCTCATTACACGCGAATGGGAAACCATACCGGAGCAGACGATTAGATACCTTTACTACGTACCTACAAAATAGAGTCGAATAATTATACGAATTAAAAGCACGGTATGAAAGAGCTGTGTGTTAATATTTAGCCTGGCGGTAATTTGACACCTGTACGTTAATACGTGGTTTATACAAATAACCTAAACCGTTCAATTTACGCGAATAATTAAATTCACCATAGCGTCAGACTTATTCGTCGTGTGCAGTATAATTTCATTAATTAACAAGTCCGCACGCATTAAATTCGTACCTAAGCTGGGGAAAACGCCTCCGCAGTCCGCGCGTATTCGCTGCACATATATAAACTTAATGTCAAGATAATGGTCGGAAATGTTTTCGCATACGTATTATAGCGGCGTATCGTAGCCTCATAGGTACCTTCGGAGTCTCTTAAGAAATTCGCGTCAGCGAACGCGACTCTGTGTATAATATCAACATTAAATTCTTAGCAAAAACCTCGGAATTTCATATCAAGAAATTCATGCTGCTGTACACATGTGTCGTCTCCGCATCACATCGTTCTATTTCCCATCTTACGTGTACGTAGGAATGTGCGAAAACCATTGTACGTAGATTTTCGATACACTTAACGTCGATGTGGCAGTCGATAATTCTACAAGACTTGTGACAAGTCCGATGAACTCCGAATTCGATGAAATACGAGCTGATACATTCTTTTATCAATAAGGCAAACGATTATAAAGAGCAAAAATGCCGAGTTATTTTCGAATTCCACCGCCTTTGTAATGCGTAGACATGACAAAAGATTCTGTTATCGAGTACTCGGATTTCAAGCTGGTTTTGAAATTCTACGATATTTAAGAACTAAAGAAGCAATTTGAAATATTACATAATGTGCTAAGGAAGTAATCTTTTTTTTTTCGTAAATGTTCAAAATTTCAAGAATAGTTTAATAATAATACAAGGTGTCCATTATTTCAGAACTGATTTTCCCTGACTTCTCCAGGTTTTCCAGACTAATTTTTCGAATTTTCCCATACCTTTTAAATATGACATTCGTAAACCAAGGGGGGGGGGAGGGGGGGGTAATTTTTCACGTGATGACTTACACCCGAAATTTTGTATAAGAATGATATCAAACGCATGGGGTATAACGATTTTTTTCTTCAAAATCACTAGATAAGGTTACTTTTTACGAGATCTTTACACGCTCTTCTTTGGGCAGAAAAAAAAGAAGAGATTCAAATTCAATTATGAAAATTTAAAAACAAATTCAACTCCTCCTTATCATTAGTATTTGAAAATTTGAAATTTATTACCTACAGAAAAAATTTCAAATAAAAAGGAAAAACTAACGAAAAATTAGATTTTGAAAAATGAAACAAAATTATGCCTGGGTGGCTACCAAATCAAGCGAATAAAAATTCGCATTCTTCCGGGCTAAAAATTCAAAAATTTCTTCACCCCCCCCCCCCCCTTCCACATGAAAAACACAAGCCTCAAATTTATAAATTCACGCAATCTCCAGTAATTTTCTAGTTCCTACCAATAAATAAAAAAGTCAATGAAGAGGTAAAATATAAATCATTTCATGGAAATGTATAAACGTGTTTAGTTCAAGCGAGGCGAGGGCGAACATTTTTGTGAAAAAATTTTTTAAAAAAGATCTAACCATTAAAAAAAAGTCAATAATTCGAAATTTTTTAAAAATGAATTTGAGATTTGGAAACGTTGAGCTTTTGCTGGAAGGAATAGGAGAAGAAGAAGGAAGGAAGGGAGAGAGGGAGGAAGGGGTCAAATATGAATCAAAAATTCCAAATTTTTACTGCGCCTCTTTTGAGATAAATTATTTTGACTTTTCCCTCATTCGTGTTTTCCAAAACATGGCCAATAATTTCGAATTCTGTTCCATTCCCTCCCATTGGTTTTCAGCATCGTGGTCAAAGGCATCATGGTATTTATTTCTCACCGCAGCTGATTAAAAAGTAAGTTTCAAAAAAAATTAAGATTTTAAATACATTCTGTAGTAAGAAACAGTGGTGGCAGCCTTTGTGTTGCACGTGTTGCAACGGCAACACGGCGAAAGTCTGTGGCAACACGGCGAAAGTTTGTGGCAACACGGCAAAAATCTGTCGCAACCAGTGTTCAAAACCACCAGAACCAAAATCCACCAGAACCCAAATGGGAACCAGGGCCAATTGGAACCGATTCCAAGATGTGTTGAAATATTCCCAAAAAAGACCAAAACGAACCAATTCAGCAGGGAAAAAGAGAAATTCCCAATTGGGAGAACCATAAGAAATTTTGAAGCTTGTAAATTAACAGAACCACCAGAACAAGCATAAGTATTTTGAGATAAGAACCACCACCAACAGGAACCATTTCAATAAATTTCTAATCAGTACAAGAACAACCACCACCAATTTGTGAATCGGTTCCAATTGGTTCTAAAAAATTTTTAAGCAATTGAGTAGGCACCTTTCTTTAATCTTTATTATGAAGTATGTAGTGTATTTAAATTTGGCGGAGGATGACGGAATGTAATATTCAATTCATATTTTCGTAATTTGGTATTTTTGAATTTTTTTCCTTTATTTGGTGTGTTCCATGTCAACTCGAGCAAGTTTTGATTTTAGGTCTTCCTAGCCTATTTTTCTCAAAATTTGTTTACAGGTTCCCCTAAATGGTACAATCGAGGAATCATTGTCATTTCGATCAAAATCCTTTAGGAGGGTGGGAGAGCCGAGAGCCCACGTAATTTTCATACAATTAAGATTTTTTGTGAAACGACTCAACTTTGAAGGTTCATATCTCGAGATTGGTAAAGTCCAAGAAGAATCTGTTTGCACAGTTTTGTAAACAATTGAAAAGAAATTGAAAATAACACAGGTCGACACGAATTTTGTTTTTGGGTTCTTATTGCCAAATTTGGGTTGCTTTTATGTAACTAATAAAGGAAAAAATATTTTTTTTGACCAAAGTTTGCTTTGGGGGGTGGGGGGGCCAAAAAACTGATTTTTCGAGGTCAATAAGCCTGAGCATTACAAAAAAAATTGGAAAAAATTTATTTTAGACTAATCTTGTAGGAAATTTCACGGCGAATCCAATGCCGCAAACCGCGGACCTCTATCACTTTTTGAAAAAAAGTTACAGCTCATCCTTAAAACCCTTAGTTTTCTCTCAAATTTCACTTTTTCGCGAAAAAGGCACAAAAAAATATGATTTTTTTCACAGAATTTTGTAAAGAATGAGCTGTAATTTTTTTTCAATAAGAGATAGAGGTCCGCGGTTTGCGGCATTCAATTCGCCGTAAAATTTTCTACAACTCTTACCATGGTCATTATGGCCTTAAAACCCTTACTATTCTCTCAAATTTCACTTCTTTGCGAAAAAAAACAAAAAAATGCGATTTTTTCACAAAATTTTGGAAAGAATGAGCTGTAACTTTTTTTAAAAAAGAGACGGAGGTCTGCGGTTTGCGGCATTGGATTCGCCGTAAAATTTCCTACAAGATTAGTCCAAAATAAATTTTTTCCAATTTTTTTTGTAATGCGCAGGCTTATTGACCTCGAAAAATCAGTTTTTTGGCTCCCCCACCCCCCAAAGCAAACTTTGGAAGCCAGGATTGAGCAAGGTGATGTATTTTGATGTCTAGAAACAGAATTTCGGCATGAGAACCCAGAAACAGAGCAAAAAAATTTTTTTGTCGCTCTGTGTAATTGATGATCACATTTTGAAAAGTTCAAAGTTTAACCTCCATAATTAAAGTTCAACTTTCATGATGAATATAAAAGATAAAGATGTAGGTCACCATTTAAAAATCTGAAAAAATTACAGCAAGGAGAAATTTTCATGCTGTCAAATAATTACGTTTCAAGATGGGATCTGAACACCCCAAGGGGGGACAGGGATTTCCAAATCTGGTCAAAATTCAAAAAAATGGAAAAACCAAAGTACCTTACATATCAATTTTGAATTTTTTCTAATTGATTGAAATTTGAGAAAATAAATTGAAAACCCGAATGGAACCGGGAGAACCGGGACCAATTGAAACATTGGGGGGGGGGGGTGCGAAGCGACCTCTTACAGGGATTAGATATTCTTGACAGTTCTTGGCAACACGCCGGTAAAATCTAGGCTGCCACCACTGGTAAGAAAGAATGTAAATTACTTCAAGAGCGAGGTAAAATTTTTTTTGAATAATTCATAATATAATGGACACGAAAACATGGATTTTGAATATCAATTTTACTGTAATATAAGTACATTACGGTCAACAAAAAACTATGAATAAAAAAATCAAATAGAAGAAGTAATAATTTGGCCCGATCGGAGCGAGGGCGAAATTTTTTGAAAAATTTATAATAAAATAAGCAAAGAAACACTTTTCTAACTAATTTATCCTTTTTTTTTGGATTTTCGAAAAATTCCAGAGAAAATTCCAAAATTCCCTGACTTTTCCCGGTTTTCCAGAGAATGGACACCGTGTCATATTTACAGTATGAAAATTGAGAAAAATACGATATTCTCAGAATTTAAAAAACTGTATCCTACGAGGAAGGTCACAGAAGTGCCCAACGCAGGTTTGAACGAAATGTTGCTCATCTTATATGTAGGTAGCTGTTTACAAATAGTTTGTGGTTATAATGGCAGGTGTCGTTTTGAAAAAAGGTCTAAGCCAATGCGATTGAAATTCGATTTTATACAGATTTTTAAATGTGTTTTGAATGGAACAATTTTTTTTCTATAGAAAATCATCATTCGATGTGATTGTGACCCATTGATAGTTCATGCCGAGAGAAACAAAAATGATGTACACTTTTAGTCTAACTTGTACTCTGAAGGAGTAATAAAAAATAACAAAAATTAGAAATCTTACAACATTTAACGGAATTTAACAAGTAGACCCTGCAATACCCGAGTTAGGCAAAAAGTGTATTCATATTTTTTTTCTCTCGAGAGGAACTATCAAGTGGTCTCATCAAAAAATTATGATTTTTCAGAAAAAAATTTCTCTGTATCTAAAACGTATTTAAAAATCGATGTATAAGATCGATTTGGGATATCTCTCTGGTAACTTGTAAGTCAATTTTTTTTTGGAACTTTATTTTTTGTATTTCTCTTATCTATAATTTTTTTCATTTCTACTATCATTCTCATTCAAAATTGA